>VZSC01011941.1:92694-165028 GCA_013398225.1 Steatornis caripensis
AAGCAAGCAAGCAAGAAGTGTGAAAATAATAAAAGCCCACAGCAGAAAAAGCAAGCAGAGAATATCAGAAAAGCCCTCGGATCCGAGGCCAGAGCTTGAAGAAGAAATGTCACACTGCCACAAGACTTGCAATAACTTAAAGAGCTGGCACTGCAGACATTGTCATTCAGCCACCCTGGCTTTGATTGCACCATTTCTTCTGTGGGGAAACATCAGGCATTTGTGGCACAGGTGGCACTAGCTGTGCTGGTTCCTAGTTTCTCTCTGCAGTTCAAGCTTTCCCTTAGCCTACACAAAGTCCCAGAGTCATTTCTTTGATTCCTCAGGTGTTTGAACCTGTGGCACTTGCTGTAGGCTGGCATAAGGGAATCGGAAAGAAGAGCTTGGCCTTAAGCTGTATGTGGAAACCTGTATGTGTGTGTCATGGAGAAATTGAAGGGAGAATGGATGTTGCAATGTTTTGATCACCTAATATAGGAAACTAATCAAATAAGGAAGTGATGTGGAAGAGCAGAAGGGAGAGAACTGAGGAAACAAAATTATTTAGCCAACATATGATCCATTGTGGCAAGAAACTTCACAATTTCAAGAGGCTTTCCAATATTTATAAAAATGCAGTAATAGGCTTAAGTGAAGAAAGTCATGAGGGTAGACATCAAGTGATGTCTGTGATAAGAGAGATGTGTAATTGTGCTGGAGGGGAGGTGAAGGCTCCCCTGCATATACAGTGATATTACATTCTTTTCCACTTGGATACCCTCTCCAAGCACAGTAATCCATGGATCTGGAGAAGGATAATCTACTGACATCCAATTTTCTGGGATTTTTTTTTTCCTTGATGAGCCAATTTGTTCACTGAGAGGTGTGGGTGTTAACTCTTCCCTGGTTAAATGGACCTGAAGGATTAAAGATGAGTTTGTTCACAAGCAGTAAGCAAGCCTGTGTTTCTACCTGTCTTCCTGATGACATTAATAGGTTCCCCAAGCTAGGGAGGACATTAAAGATGTTACAGATTAAATGACCACTGCTATTAACTTGTAGGTAAAGAAACAAGCACAAGCTCTCAAAATTAGCTGAAGCAAAGAAAGAGGAGTAAGCGAAAATGTTTTGACTGTGATCCATGTTCAGATCTATTCCCTGGAGGTCAAATACAGAATTCTGGGCAAAGCCCAATTCTAACATAGATATTCCTCACTTTTACAAGATGAATGCCTTTCTTTTCCAACCACAAATGCCTTGAAGCTAGGATTAAAAAGGCCATTGTGCTTTGCTAGTGCTTGCTCTCCTGGTGCTGACAAAGCCCCATTGTGCTTCCCAGGAGGAGGAGGAGGAGGAAGAGGAGGAGGAGGAGGAAGGCCAGGGAACAGGGTGTGGTCATCACAGCCTCATAGGCAGCTTTGAGGGTTGTTTACATCCAGTCACTTCTTTGCAAGCCACAATGAAAATCTTGCAGATACTATTGTAGTGGAGAGAGTTTGGATGGTAGCTGGTGTATTAGTGCATTCTGCATCCTTGTAATGTGTAGTGGAAAACAATTTTGTCATTTTAAAATGGCATTATGTGGGCTCTGCCTCTTCTGCAAAGTCAGTGACATGCAAATGGCATATCCTTGGCACTCGGAAAAAGCAGCCCAAGAAGCATTCCTGCCTCTTTTCAGGCCTGATGAAGGACTGCTCAAGGTCAGTGTGGAAGTCTGTTGAGTGCTATGAATGGCAACAGTTTGTGTATCATCTCCCTCAGAAACCTCAGGCCTCTATGTCAAAGGTGAGTGTGTGTGGACAAGGTTTCTCCCACAGTGTATCTCTGCAGAAAGAACGACGTTTAAAGGGAGGAGAATAGGAAAAGCAAAGAGAGTGATGGGATAAGGGAAAATGTGGTGGAGGCTTTTGTTACAAGCATGGAGAGATCTATTTTGGCACGGGCTGGTCTGCTGACCTTCGTGCTCTGGACATCCTCAACCACACTGGTCTGCAGTTTGATCAAGCTGCAGGCATGATGGACACGATGATCCCCAACAGGGAAGGGGAGTGCTTGTGGAGAGGACTTCTCTTTTGACCTCTAGCTGTAGCACTGCTGGGTTAATTTTGTCTGGAGGGACAGTGTCTAAGAACCTAATTAAAATCTTATGTAGCAAGTTTATCCCCAAGGGAAAGCAGCATTTTTATAACTCTCTCTTCCTGTACAAACACATGGACACACCTCCTGTTTTGTTCATGTCTGGCTGGATGTTCCCCTTGTGGGTTGACCCCGGTCACCAGATAAAAGGGAATGTCAGATGGGAATGAGTCCCACATCCTCCTACTGAAGCCAGGCAGAGCAATTCCAGTAATGGTTTGCAAAATGGTCGTTATTTTAGTTTGTAGAACAAGGACATTAACTTGTGTTGTCAACAGGCCTGTATCCCATCCTGTTGGGGTTGTACTTTTGCCTTCCATTTCAGAGTGGTCCCAATCCCAGTAGGGACATCTGTAACAGGCCAAACTGCACCCCAGTTTCCTACACGCCCACTCTGGCTTTCTGTGCAGAGATTGGGCCAGGTCTTCTCTGTTCCTAGTTGGTTCATAGTCTCTCTCCTGTCTCCCAGCAGACCTGTCCTCCCCCCAGCCATACCAGGGCCAAACCCATGGGTTTTCTTCATCTCTTGGATAGTGCCTTTATGATGGATCACTCTTTGGTGCTGGAGGTTCTCCCCATTTCAGTTCGCACCACTTCCTGCTGGAGGTCTCTAGCCCAGAGAAAAGATTATCTCACTCCTGAAAAACTGCTGCCTTGGAGGCCAATCAATTTACTAAGAGTGTAGATAAAAGTCATAAAACATGCAAGCACTGATGTTTCACCTAGCATTTGGAGTCATCGAGAGTCAAAAGAAGGGGCAAAAGGGGGAAAGGGGCAAGTCATGCTTGTGGAGTCTTTTTCTTTGCAATGAAGAGCAGCCCCAGCCCCTTGCTGCATGCCTGCTTTCTCCTGGCCAGGGATTGAAAGGGCAGGCTGAAATTTCAATGCTAAGTCCATCCCACAACGTGATGATGTTCTAGCTCTTGCTGGGGGAGTGGCTTGCAATTCTTGCCAGCCTGGAGCCCCTAGTTCTGCTCATTTAAAATTAAATGCATCATTTCCCAGCATGCTTACATGATGGCTTTGTGTTCCACACAGCTTACTGCTCATTCCCCACTTCCAGCCCTGCACAGGAGACACATACACATCAGTTTGCTTAATGTAAAATCCCGGCTAGAGAAATTACTGTCAGATCAGGCAGATGGACACCAGAAAGCATTTGCTGATCTTCGTTTCCTCCCCTATCTGTCTGTGTGCTACTCTGCCTGGCTCAGGAGGACAGAAGCAGCTGCTGCTGAAAAGAATGAGGCAGATTTTTTTTTATTATTCCATCAGGGCAGGAGACAGAGAAGCGCTTGACATGAGAAAGTGTCCCCTGAGGTGGACAAGGCCTGGCTGGGCTGTCACTGTCGTGCTTTCCATGAGGATGCCTATTACCTTGCTGAGGCAGCGTCCCCAGTGAGCAGGGAAGTGCAGAGCACAGCAGTAATAGGGTTGGTGGCTGTTGTAGCAGTTGATGAAGTAATAGGCTTAGCCTGCTGTTTCCTTTCTCATCATTTCCATACTCATTTGTTAAGGTGGATGGCAACATGTCAATTTGCCTCCGGTCGCTATGGGGTTTCTTGTATTCCAAGCGTGACAATGTCCAGCAGCATCTGGAAAGGCACGGTGGCTGCAGTTGTGATTCTTTATCTTTACGTGACAGAGTTTCCAGGAAAAGGTGCTGGGGTCAGGAACCTGACATGAGATACGTTCCTTGCAAAAATCAGTATTGAAATCAAATGAGTTACGCCAGATTTGCACTGCTTATCTGAGAAAGTTGGACATTTGTTCTAAATAAAAAATATCAGACTTTCTTTCTGGTAAGCCAGCCAGCTGGTCAAAATTGCATAAACACATTGCAATCAAAACATATCTCAATAGTTGTGATTTTCTTCCCTGTGGCCATGACTGGATGTCACCTCTAAGGGGCAGTGTGTGTGTGTGCATTACACGGCAGGGATCAGACAGGCAGAGATAACATACTGCTGAGATCATTCTGCAGTGGCAAGTTGTTTTTCTGGCTGCGAAACAAGACATAATATATAAAGTTGCTTTAAGGACAAGAATAACAAACATACTGCATAAATAATGTAAAGCAAGAAGAAAGCCCAGCATTGTTTAGAATATTTTATGAGGAATTTATTGCTGTTAATTGAAGGGGAGAGATTGATCACTGAGGAATCTAGCTCATTAACAAAACCTGGATAAATGGTGTGTCATTTCTCTGTTCTGCTTAGCATTCTCCTTCTGAAGCTTTCTGTTTATGAAAAAAAAAAAAAAGTATTTCAAGCCAGATACAAAGTTATGCCCCAGGTCCCCCCTCCCATTCCCACATAAATACATTATGAAAAAAAGAGACAGGCAGGATATAATTATCTCTTCTTCCTTTTCTTTTCCTGCTCCCCGACATTTGAAATAAATGCCTGTTGAACCTCAGCACATATAAACAAGGGGAGCCAGAAATGGAGGAAGAGAGGAATCCACTGTGCTGTGCCCCATATTCCCTTCTCTCAGGGCTTCCTGTGGTTGCATCCGGCAGAGAATTAGGATGCTGAGTGCTCCAAGTGCCAGGTTGCAATGCTGCTGTCAGCTCCTTTGCTGAGGAGCCCTGCCAGCTGTTGATTCGGCAGTGGGAGTCACCTCAATGCAACTGTGCTCAGGGCCTGATTCTCACCAGCAGGACAATTTTGATAACAAGACTGTCTACGTGAGGTGCTTTAAAAGGCCTTTGCTGTTAATTTGGTAGCGAAAGAAGCAGGAGGAGTGAAGAGCCAGCACATTAAGCTCATTTTTTCCCCTTTTTTCTACTTTCATTTTGGATGTAGTCTCCAGCCTTTTAATAGATGCCTGTAATGAGCTGGCTCTAAACAGAAATACTACCAGAATTAAAATAAGACAAGACTAACTTGGACATGCACATGGGTGCTGATCATATGTAACTTACTGCAGCCACCCTCTGCTGCCTGTGTAATTTTCATTTTCCAATTATCAGTACCAGGTGACCAAAATTAAAGGTTCTGGGTAGGTATTAGAGTCTAACCTTGCTTTTTTAATGCTGAAGTTGAGGGGGCTGGTCAACTGAGAACTGTTGAATCCAGTCTCAGCAGCCACAGAAACAAGCGTGAGGATTCCATCACCCAGCAAACCATCCCCAAGCCACTCAAGCAACACTGCAAAGGCACTGGGCAGGGCCTGGGCAGGCCCATTCTGGATGGATACAGAAGAACCAGGGCTCTCCAGGAGCACAGTGTGTGCTTAGTTTCCTATCCACTCAGCTGCAGAGATATCAGCCCTAGACTGGAGTCACACAGGACCACACATATACCTGGGTAAGCATTACACGACCTGATCTCATAGCAGCAAGATGATTTTCAAATAAATCTGGATTTGACTAGCTGTGGTGAAAAAAAATCCCCCAAACTCAGATTATTTCCATTTGGTCTTTTTCTTCTAATGAAACATTTTGATTTTCAGTTGCCAGTATGACATTCTTATTTTCAAACTTTATTTTTATTTTGAGCTTGTTTATACAATGTACACATCAGCAAAACTTCTTGAATCCAGATTTTCATTCAACCCAAAGCAAAATTTCTTCCACTCTTCAGTTCACCAATGTTTCATATCTAATGTCAGCCTGAAAATATTTTGACTCTGTATTTTCTCCCTGGAACTGCTAATACATCAAAGTTTAACTATAATTTCAGTGAATCCTTCCCTTCTGCACCTCTCAGCCACTGAAGCACAGCTAACACTTTGCGGGGTTCAGGTTTTATAAGAGCCTCAAGACAGATCCTCTCTCTGGACATCTCCTAGTGTCAAGGTCTCCCAGCGCTAGGCAGGGCACTACGTAAGAAAGGGAATTGTGATTTCTGTTTAAATGGCATTGGATCATTCTTCTTCAGATTTATCAGTGCTCTGTTCATTAACAACTGCTCGTTAAAACATTTGAGAGATGACTGTCTATATGTGTGGATAATAATGTGTGAAGTTTAGTTACGGGCAACTTTTTGAGGTTCTAGATTTCTTGTCTTTCTTTCTTTCTTTTTTGAATTTCTATAGGGCTTTAATGAGTATCAGGCCTAATTAAGTGTGGGATTTTTTTTTGTCTGTGCCTTTGTTATTGCAAAGAAAATTCAAGGGTTGTAAGGGAGAACAGCCTATTAAGAAGAAATCAAGGTATTTGGGTATTTTTCTAAAATATTCACCTGTCTCATTCTGCAAAAATATTCCTACAAACCTAAGGAAAATCCCTGGGTCTGAGCTGCAGCACATGGTGTTACTGCAGCCACACTAACTGCAACAGAAAGAATTACTTTGGCTGACCTTCTACCTTGCGCCTTGAATAGTTTCTGAATGACCCAGAGCGGAAGCTGCCCCTCAGAAGTCACAAGATGTCACCTGCTAGATCCCTTTAAACTTCATGGCTAGGATGAGGTAGGGCAGCTGGTCACTGGGTGGGAAGGGGCAACACGTTCCCCTGCCTTATCCTGACTTCTCCTACCTGGCATAGGTGTCCCCTGGCATGGAGGAGTCCCTGGTAGCAGGGTGGCCTCTCCTTGGTGTGCTGCTTCATCTGTGCTGAGCAACTGTCCCTCATGCACCCCAGGATCCTCCGATGGCCTGTTAGTTTTCACACCTGTCTTTCTCCACTGACTGTACAGAGACTCTAAAACCAGCAGCCCTGGAAGTCAGGCACACCATGCATCTCTCACAGATTTTTTTGAACACAGATACTGCATTAGGCAGCTAAGTTTGTCTTCAGCCTCACAGCTGGCTGTTTGAATCCAGCTGCCTTGTGGTAGAACCACAACACTAACATTTTATTGTGATTTTTAGAAATAGGTTTAGTCAAATGGTTACAAATAATTTGAACTTTGGGGTGCAAAATCCCATTTTTCCTGTAGGCCTAGTGCTGGAGAAAACAAGTGATTCACAATAAGAAATTATGCTCTTCATTTACTGAGTGCTGCAAAGATTAGATTAAGCTGCTTGTGTACAGCATGTGTGGCTGAGCTAAAGTGCTGCCATGGAAAATCCAGTCCCTTCTGCTGTGGTAATGAGTGCACAGCTCCTCACTTTAGTAGACCTAATGGTGCTGAGGGTCAGGCTGGTCGCCAGTGGTCAGCTATGGGTCAGTGTTCATGCCTCTATATTTGCATGTCTGTGTGCATCCCTTGGGTCCATTTATCTCACGCCTAGCAGGATGGCCCTTCTGTGTCCTCGTACATTTGCAGATAGTGACACAGATCTGTGATATTCCCTTCCTCCACCTCCTCTCAGTGTTGAAATTGAGAGAATTGTAATAGAGTGGTTTCCAGCAGAGAAAAAGAATCAAGAGCAAGGGACTGAACCCTCACATGTATTCATGACCACGCACACTTTTATGGACCCAATAGTACTGTCAAGCATTTCATGGGGCTTTCCATCAAGGACACTATATAACAATAAGTTGTATTGTGCTGCACTTGCAGTGAATATATGAGGTAATTGGTGTGCAGTTCCCTAGACTAATACTGGAAGACAGGCACCTGTAGACAGAGAAAATGAAGTTTAAAAATCTCTTTGCTGACTGCATTCCTCCAGCTGGGAGAGCAAAGCACAGCCAGTAGCAGCCGTAGGTCAGTTGTTCTTAACCCTCTCCAAGCCTGGGTCACATCCCTCCACTGCCTCCCTGTCTGACTAGGAAGGAGCTGGGGGATGGTTTCATTTAGCAGTGGAGGGAGGGCTGTATGCTTACACCCACTGCACCTTTCTAAGTCCCAGAAGAGGAGGCTTGCTCCCTTTCCACAGTGCTGAGCTGAGATGTAAGCCCTGGGGCACTAGGTGTTTTAGCGTATAGAAAGCCAGGCGAGTGAGAAGAAATGCCTGCCACCTGAAGTCATGGTCCAGGCTGCTGTGAAGGACTGGCTGCTCCCAAGCAGGATGTCCCACCTGATAGCTCTCAAGGGTTGTGTAACACATGCTGTCATGGCAGTCATGGAGCGCTTGAGGAACAGAAAGAGCCAAGCCTGCAGCTCCCCTCTGAGCAGCTTCCCCAGGCCGCCATGGGTAACACAGAAGATGTAGGCTGCAGCCAAGGAGCCACCCTCTACTTTCTCTGTAGCTGCATTCAAACAAGATGTTCATCATAGGAGCCATTAATGATCCCTTCCCATTCAAGGCCTGATCCGTTGACTGCCACAGTCATCTGGACTATCTAGGTTAGCTCTTCTGGACATGGTGTAAGTCCTTCTCGAACCCAGCTTGGCGCAGTGTGTGGCCAGGAGCTTGCTTGCTGCTGAAGCACTGAATATGAGCTACAGCTATGTGGAATGCAGCGTATTTTCTTTCGTGTTCTTTCTCACTCTGTGAGCCATCACAAAGCCATTTCACTGAGATGCTGAGTCCTAAATGTCAGGAATGTGATTAGGTTGAGTCATGCTTTCCTACAGCTTTCTTCATTATTATTTCTAACATTTGCCCACTTAACCATGAACAATAATATTTATGGGGACCATGTCCATCCATACATAAATATTGCTGGTCATATGCTTAGGGACAACCACTTGCTAGGCAGCAGGACTTTAAAAATATAGGCAGTGTATTAAAGCCCACCCATGGTGATTTATCTCCTGACTTAATCTCCACAGGAGGAGGCCATGCTGGCAGTTCTGCCATGCTCACAGCAGCCAAAGAGCAGCTTACAGTGTTAGTAGCACTGTGTACCATGGCAAAATTGCACTCAAGGCAGTCTGCCACCCATTACTGCCAGGGCTACTTACGGATTCAGATCACCTACCCGCGCATGGGAATGTGAACTTGCACATCACTGGAGAGGCCAGACCTTTATTTCCACCACACTGTGTATGCAAGCCAGTCAGAGAGTGTCATCCTCTGACCAAATGACAGAGCAGGTACAAAGCACAAAGAAAAGTGACTTGGAAAAGGAGAGGAGACCTATGACTCACAGAGATTTGTCCCTCATAATACGACAATGAAAAAAGCAGCTGCAGGATTTTCAAAGAAACATGATGAGAAAAAATGAAAAGGTTCTGTGGACACTCCTCATCAGATATAGCACTTGGCAGAGCAAGACGAGACATCAGACTGTAAATTCTCTGAAGGCAAGGGCCATCTTTGTAGTCTGTGTTTGTGTAGCACCTTGCAAAATAGTGAGCCAGTCTATGACCTGTCTTCCTGGGTGCTACTCTAAAGCAAATGCTACTAAGAGGTTACGTAAAATAGTAAGCAGAAGCAAGTAGGTTTGTCAGTCTGCCTCTCTCTAACAAGGTTGTATAGTTACCAACTAGCAAAATAGCAACTGTGTTGTGGTATGAAAAAACATATACAGATTATTTGGGCATAAAACCTTTTTTTAAAACGGCTGCAGTATTACAGTCTAAACCTCTCTGTACACCCTATTGACTATTGTACTCTTTCATGTTATTGTTTAACCGTGTCTGAAGACAAATGTTTTATATTAATTCTAATTTCCTTTAAATTGTCTTATTTCATGCTATCGGGCAAATTAATCCACTGAATCAAGGGCACTTCTTTCTGTTGGGCAGCTCATCTTGCTCATTATTCAATTCTGAAGGAGTGAAAATCCTTTATGTAACTTCATGCTTCTCTTGCTTGCAGTACTCCCTGTAAATACAAGGAGTTGTTTTACTTCAGATATATGCAATTGGGTTAGGAGCTGGCTGTGCAGCCAGTGTAGCAAAGGAAGAGACAGATTGGTTTAACCCAAATCTGGAAGGAATCTAAAGTCCGTTTTGCAGGGAAGTTTGCTCTACCATTGCTTTGGGACTCAGGAAGCCAGCACATACGCTTCTATTGTATGCCCAGGAGCTGCACTTTGTGTGCCTTGAACTCTGTGAAGCTTTTCTCAACAGAATATAAACGAATTCAAAATCTGTTGCTGGGCAGAATGTCCTGAGTAGCACTGTGATGTTTGGTGAGGACTGACTGGTTCCCTGGCAATCTGGAAGATTCAGCAGAATTTAATCCCTTCAATGTTGATAGTTTGGGAAAGAATAATCTGAAACACCTGGTTGCAAAATATTCACATGGATTATTATTAGGTATGACAAAATCTAATATGGTAGGCACTTTCTAGATACCTTTTGGTGTCCCACTGTAGGTCCCATTCCCATTGTACCCACCGTCTTCTCCCAGCGCACATGTTCAAGAGGCAAGCCTAGCACTGCCTCAGGAGTTGGGGTTGCAGAGTGGATTCGGCCCTGTGGAAGGAAAGGATTACAGGCAGAGAGGACAGAAGCTTGGCTAGTCCTTACCCTGCATGACCACTAATGCACAGCAGGTGATGGCATAGGGAAGAAGGTATTTGTGCCGTTATCCAACTGTCCTGGTTTCGCTGGGATAGAATCATAGAATTATCTATTCAGGAAAGCTGCATTTTTAAGAAGACTGCAGCATCTGATTCAGTGGAAACAAAGTTGATGATAGGGCACTTTGGTTTAGTTTGTGGCCAGCCATGGTGTGCAGGTTTTCATAGTGATCAAGGTCTTCAGCAGTTTTGAGTAAGCCAGGTGCTATAGCTGGGAGGAGCGAAAGCCAGGGTAGCTGACTCAGGCTGAAGTATGAACTGAAGTATTCCATACCATAAACATCACGCTCACTATAAACTGGAAAGTGTGCTGGGGACGAGCTTCTTTCCTCTATGGTCGCCATCCCTGGAGGGTCTTGGCCATCCTTCTGCCCCCAAGGCCTGCTCTCCCCTTTGCTGACACTGTTGCTCTTTTGCTGGAGCTGTGATGCTCGCGCTGTTTGGCATCTGGCATTCATTGCTGGGAGCGTGCAACTGGCGACTGCTATATGGGCTGAGTATAACTTTGTGTATTTTATATTAGTACTGGTATTAATATTAGTGTGTTGTTATTATTATTATTTTATTAAATCTGTTTCCTTTTCAACCCATGGGTCTCCTTTCCTTTTCCTGATTCCCCTTGCTGGGTGGGGAGGGGTCACTGGGTGATAGAACAGCTGGCTTTGGGTTGCCTGTGGATGCTGCAGCCACACAAACACCCATGCATGTCACTCCTGAAGACATTGGCTTTGTCTGATGTGGAGGCTCTTGGTGCGGTGGCTGATAAAAGGTCCCCTCCCGAGAGGGGAGCGAGTGAAAGATGGAATTAAGCCACATTGCTTCTCCTGGAGGTAGGAAAACTTTTGAAGAGCTAACCTAATTTCTTATCTTGTTATCTGTTTTAGCAAGACAGGGTTGCGTTTTCATCCTTGTAGACTGATCTTGCTCATTCAAAATTGTTCATTCGACAGGAAAGTAAACAGCTCTTTGAGCTATACTTCTCTTCCCCACTTCCTTGGCAAGAGAGACCTGTAAAAGAAGAAGATAAATAATGTGTCTAACATGGTCTGGAGAGGATTCAGCTGAGCAATTTCTGGCTTCCCCTGCCTGTCCTCCAGCTGTTGTGCCCCTAGTAACTTCTGCGGCTGTACGCAAGCTTGGCCTGGCTGCAGTTTCATTCCGTTGGATCTATGCTTCCAAATATTTTTCTGATGTAACAATCTCTGTCTGGGCCAGGACTTCAAACACCTCCCCCCACACACTATGTGGACTGGGAAAAATGTATAGTAACTATTTCTGCACTCTGCTATGAACAGACACTTAATACCTGTAAGCAGAAGATTTCAGTTAGGGTGCTGGGTCAGCACACTGCTTCTGTGGGTACCAGAGTCCTGTGTGTCAGGTTCATGCGTACCTTATTACATACTTCCATGGTTTGGGTTCCCCAGGAAGGGAGACCCTATGCTCTAACAACATTAATCAAATTTTTATGTGATGACTACCAGAGCTCCTCCATGAATCTGCCCTGAAAATGCATTTATGAAAGAAAGTTACATTCAAACAAAGCTGAAAGGTACCTGCTTTCAACAGAAATTTCCTGTTGTTTGTCAAAAAGAAGTATGTGAGCAAGTCCCAACTGTCTTGATTCTAAAATTGTGACATGATGCCCCACACCAAACCTGTTGTTCTCCAGCTCACCCTGGGCTGGGATGCTGCTTGTAACAGCAGCAGAACCGTGTTCCTGCAGCGGGATCAGCAAGAAAGGTGGTGGCAAAACACCATGAGACTTGGGATATAGCCATGGTGCCAAAGGGACAGAAGAATGGAGCAGGAGATATTTAAAACCACAAATGCCAGAGAGGTATTTTAGAATGCAAATACTCAGGTGTTGGTTTTTTGCCAAAAACTTGAAACTTCTCTGAAAAAGATAAAGGGGAAGGTTCTTAAAAGCTTCTACAGGAAAAAGATTAATTCTAGTCTAGATGAATATGATCTGTTAACTTAATTACTGTTTAGAAAATGGATTGCACATTCTGATCAGTTGCTTTGCTATGTACACCTCAAACACAAAATAAGAAAAATCATCTGCATTTTCTAAGCTAGGGATTCTCTAATAGGCACTCTGGCGGTGTGGTAGAAGATACGAGACTTTAGCTGGAGGTCTGAGTAAATCTGGTGATCTATGATTTTCCAAAGCTGTTTGTTCATTGGTGCTAACCAATAATATTTGGTGACTCTTTCCCTGTCATTTCACATAAGAAATCTCCTCCCCATAAATCCAGTGACTAAAGATTTGAGGTAAGTTTCTAAGAGTGGCACAAGAGATGTGGCTTTTTCATAAACTCCACGGTAATGATAAATAATGCTTGGTGCTTAAATTTCTAGGACTCCAGTTAACATTTTCCTCTCAGCTATTCAGTGAATATTGTCAGTTATAATATTCTACTATCAGTATAAGCAGGTAACACCATTCATATCAGCTGAACATCCTACGTGCAGGGAAAGCAAAATATCAGAACCAACATTAGCTGGAAGCAGAGATGTGGCAAAAATTTAGAAATGTCCATTTCAGTGAGAGAGCTAAGCAGGGTAGTTACAGCAAATTGTGGCATGAATGGCAATCAAACATTTAAAGGGAAGACAAGGTAGCTTTTTTGTTTGGTGGTTGGGGGTTTTTTTAAAATGTAAAGTAAAATCTGTTTCTCTCTAGCTGGCAGCTGTGAGGGAGAAAGATTTTTTTTTTAAGTTATGTTGATTTAATTAAAAGCTTAATTTTTTCAGAAGCATTTGATATGAAACCACTTGCACTTGGAGAATTTTCCATTTCATAAGAACAAAACACAATTCTTTCTGCAATTGGTTTATGAATTGATTACAGTACATCAAAAAAGGCAAATAGATTGATTCATAGCTGTTTGCATGCTTGTGCTTACAAGCCACATACTGCTTGTGCATTTGCTGTTAGTATGATTTATAATAATATGCTGATAGTATTAACTGTATGGAAGAAGCTTTGAAACACAGAGACCTGACTCAAACAGTTTAGAGAGTAGCCAAGCACTGATTAAAGGGTGAATGCAGGACGCTAGGATGTGCTATGGCTGGCTAGGGCAGTTTTCCATATGTTTCCCTTAAACAGTCATTTCTGGGATTTCTTTTTTAATCGGGATTCTTCAACCTTATGATTTGCTTGCACTGCTCTGGAGGCAAGCTCGTTGCTTTTGGGAAATTGTTGCTTCAGGGTTGTAGTTTAGAAAGCTAGAGATTTAAGAGCAGAGAAGGAGGCAAAGTTGAAAGCAAAAGAAGTTACTATTGAGGTGGAAGAAGGTGGCACTGCTGATAAACTTTGCAGATTAAATAAACAACTCTGGCATGATAAGTGATGCTAATAAGGACAGAGTATTCCTACGGCAAGATCTGGCTTGCTTGGTAAACTGGATTCTTTTAGAAAGCTGGTGTATACATAGAGCCGCTGGGAAGGTCACCAACCAAAAATGCAGGTTATATTTTCAGTTTCAGACTGAGAACTAGCAGAAATTCTGGAAAAGATATAGGGCTATTTTTGATGAACAAATAAATGTGAATTCCCGGTGTGAAGCTGGTGCTACAGGGGCTGATGCAATCCTTGGGCAAGTAAACAAAAGGATTTAGTAGGAGGGAATGATGTAATTTCTTGATACAGGAATGCTAAGGGATCTGCTGAATTGTGTGTCCAGTGCTCATGCTCAGACATCCAGAAGGGATGCAGAAAACTGGAAAAGCAGTACAAAACCAACTGAAAGTATGATTCCTGGCCCTGGAAATTATGCCTTGCAATGAGAGACTTAACAAGCTCTTACGAGTATTTTCTAGCTTATCCAAAATAGGGTTAAGAAGTAATTTGACTGAGATGTATAAGCATCAATATCATGAGAAAATTTCTGATGCTAATCTTCTATCTGGGAAAGAAACTGCAGCAGAAAGGAAGATATACAGACAAGGTACCAGGAAAAACAGGTTACCTTATAGCAGCTGCTCTGCAGGAGCTGTTTGTCCCCTCTCTGCAAGTGTGTGTTTACCCCTCTCACCCTAGAAGACAGGCTCCCCTAATAAATCATCTCACCGTTATTGTAGTTTGCTGTAGGTTAGAGCATGAATAGGGGTGATTATCACAGAGAAGCTGACCTGCAGTAATTTTTTCCCTTGAGGTGAACTGTTCAAATGTTAAAGTCCATAGAGAGGTGCAAGGGCTGTCAGCTGAGGCTAGCCACATTTGGATGAAAGATATGATGCATTTATTTTTAACAGGGAGGGTTACATCTTTAGGTCAAGCTATCTAGGGATGTAGTGAGTTCTCCATTAGTTGCAGTCTTTTAATCAAGACTAGGTGCCTTTGTGCAAGACACACTAATCGTTCAAACAGAAGTTATAGGTTTGACACGGAAATTCTTGGATGAAATTCTGTGGCCTGTTAGGCAAAATGGTCATATGAACCTTTCCTGGCCTTTCACTCTATTAATCTGTGAAAAAATGAGCAGAGAATTGAGAGGTAACCAGGAGCTATGCAGTTCAGATTGTGGACAGCAAGGACAAGATTAAATTTGGTGGAAAGGGTAAAAGGATGTTACAGAAGAACCTGCCAGCAAAATGGGCAGGCTCATCTGCAGTAACTTGGGGCGCGCTGGAAGCACTTATGGGACAATCTGGGATGTTCAAAGAGAACAGGAGTGAGCAAGGAAGGCATAACTGATGCAAATAGCAGAGGCTGTGCAATGGAGAGACAGGCAGCTTTTGAAAGAGGAAAATACACCTGCAGTGGAGGAAATGTCACCAACAATTTAGGGGGGTAGGGTGGGAAATGATTTGCCAGTTCTGACAGAGGAGGGAGAGAGTGATTTGGGCAGAAAGGTGAGACAGCCTGGGGAGAGAGGGTGCAGAGACAGAAAGTCTGGACCCTGTGGAGAAGCGAGACAGGCAGTAGAGAAGGATTTGAAAGATACTTGCTTTGGAGAGATACAGAAGTCAGCAGAGCATGTGCCTTCGTTCATATAGCACACACTTGACTTTCATAGCAGGATTACCTGATGACATTACATCCGGGCTACTGAGGAAAAAACTAGGTCCCTTGCATGGTATAAAAGCAGTATGTTCAATTTTAACCACTCCATGACCAAAAAATAAATTGTACAGTCATCCTATTCCAGAATACCAGATTGATGTCTGAATAGTTAGAACTCAGCAAGTTAGGTAATTTCACACTGAATATAAATGAGAGTTATAAAATAAATGACATTTAGTGACATTAATTAACTGATTAAATTAAACCTGATATTTTAATCAGAATTTGTTTATGCAAAGCTCTGGATAAAATAAATGGAGTTTAACCTAGTTACTTTTAAAATTCCAGTTACCATAACAACTTCTTGTGATATCAATTAAAGGTGGTCTTTTCTTTACATTATTTTTAGAACTTGAGTTACCATAACAACAAAATGCTCCTTCATTTGCAAAGAGTTAAATTATGTTGTTGTTCTTTGAGTAACAATCAAAATACAAGCGGGATGCCAGGAATAATACCCCAAAATGGCTACACAAACAGCATTTTTCAAACACCTCACTTGTGGCACGAGAGGCTGATGGATCTTTTCCAGTGTGACAGGCTCAAGATGTTCCTTAGTTGCTCAAATCAGAAAGAGATTATTTATCAATTAGAGAAAAGAGTGGGGCTGTCAGGCACCAGAGGTATTATGAGCTGTCAGATCTGCAAGGAAAACCAATGCAATAGCAAACAAATTCACCTGGCCCTCTAGTGCTTCCAGAGGGTGGGCAGGAGAGTGTCTCTCAGAGCTGGGGCAGCAATGCCATGCCCTCTCCCCAGAGATCCCTGGTGAGAAAAGAAAAATGCTGACAGATGATTTCAAGGACTTTCTCTTGACTGTGCTGGGCCCCCTTGGAGGTCAGTGCTACCATCCCTCTATTTTACCTCTGGCTGTTCTTCTCCTACAAGTGGTTTTCCCTTGTGCAAGGGCAACATCTGCTGAAAGAGAGCAGCCTTGGTATAAACTGCCTATAGAGAGGACTGGATGAAGTTACTCTTTTGTCCCAGTGCCATGAGAACCTCCATGAGACAAAAGCATGGGTAAGATTACAAGCTAGATGTGTCACAGTGGCCAAGATGCGTAAAGGGCACCACAAACATGCATACACATGTGTTTGTGTATATTAACCACAAAATTAGCTAAAGGCTTACACTTGTATCATTGTGGTCTCAGGCCTGATTTTAACATAACTACTGCTCTAACTTCCCTCCAAAGGGGAGGTAACTAACAACTGTTGGAGGTGTGCCCTCTGCAGGGTTTGTAGGGATGGACCTTTCTTCTTTTTGCTCAGGTGGGTCTTAGGGATCCCATTTACTTCCATGCAGAGCAAAGGGGGGCCTTTATACACTTAGAGATCCTTGAACCTACAAGGAAAATGCCGTGAAGCAAACAGCAGCCCATGAAGTAGTGGAGTAAGATGCTTCTTGCAGCCAGGATCCCATCTATGGTCCAGATCTAGTCTAGAAAACATAAGTAAGGTGGGAATCAGCTTCTGTACTTTCTGCCCCGCTGGGCATTGCTGTTCATCAGAGGACACTGCAACACAAATGCCGTCCCTCTTACTTCAGCTGCAGCTTCCAGTGGATGTGTGCGATCAGAGATACTTAAGGCTGTTATCAAACTGGAGAGGAAAGTAGGATGTCTGAAAGCACAAATTGCTTCCGCCTTACTTGCACATTTCTCCTCCTTCCCCACACTTGCACATTGACTGCAGAGGAAAAGAAGAATTATATTGGATTTCTCGTGTTGCTTTTTGACAACAGGACAAAAAGCAGCCATAGCCATCTTGTGTTGTTCTTTAGTGACCTTTTGTCACTGGCAAAGATGTGCAAAGGACAGCCTGAAAGTAGGAGAGGCAACTCTGCATTCCTAGTTTGATTGTGGTCCTCTTCCTTAATGAGTTTTGAAGAGGAAGAGGAGGAGGAGGGCACACAGGGGAATTTGCATGTGCTCTTGTGTCTGAGGCTTATTTAATTAAAACACAATAAAAATGTCAGCTGCTGCAGGTTGCAATCTGGATTCCCTTCCACCACCCCCATCTCCCTTCCTTCTTCTTCCTTCTTTCAAAGCAAATAGGTAAGTCATGTGGAGGTGGGGGGTGGGGGGGGACAAAGGAACTGGACTGCTGCAAAATGCCAGTTGTACTGATTTATGCTGGGCTAACTGGGGGGGGGCTTAAGACAGAATCCTTCTGCTCTCAACAGGAGCTCCAAAGTCACAGTGTGTTTGTCTCTTACAGCAGTTCACTAGATGTTACTTTGGGGCAGCTTCCTTCCCAGGAGGGATGGCTTGAAAACACAGCCCCTTCTAGTGGCAGCCGCCTTTGGGCCAACCCCAGCTGCTCCTCATGACTGCTTGAGACAGTCCACCTCCTTGAATCTGCTGATGGGTGTCTTCTCTGAATGCTCTTTGCCCATTTAGGCCAAAATGGGCTGCCTGAGGTGGAGCTGACCGGTTGCAGAAGGTCGAGGCAGCTTGAACTCACCCAGAAAGGTTGCCTCTAGCCTCCTGCAGGAATCTGAGCTTATAGAAGGGCAGAGGAAAGCTTTATGTTTGCCCCACATTCTCTGAGATCATCTTGTGTTAGCTCCCCTGTCCAGCTGGGCCACACTGAACCTGTGACTCTACATGTAGTTTTATTACTTGAAGAGAAACTGAAGAAGAGTGTCATCTGAGGCTTCTTTTACCAGGTGGTTATCAGCAAGTCTGTGTCCTGGATAATTTGTGCTGTGTGGCAGAAGATGCTGTGAGAAAGGCTAAGGGTGGGGTATAAATGACAGAAGTGACTAGCTCCTGTTCCTACACTCACCCACATACCTGGAGTCCCAAAGAGGGGCCTATGATCTAGAGGCACTCATTTATGTCTGAATACACTGTTCCCATTTGGATGGCAGCCATCCTGCCTGAGGCAAGTCAAGGTTTGCATACGCTGGAACTGGTGCACTCTTTCTCTTGGGGTGACATGCCATGGTTCAGAGCTAGCTAGCTGGGGAACCCAGCTGAGCAGGGGTACCCCCTGAGGGACCGAGCATGCCAAGTCCTTCCCCAGCCTCTGCACAGAGCCAGATACTCAGAGATCCTCACTCCCTGAAGCTGAAGTCAGTGGCAAATGATTGCGGTAAATGTGGCAGTGGTAAATGATTGTGCTGTACGCAGAACAGCTGACTTACTGTCATGGCGGTGAGGCAATAGTGGTCATAATGTTAATTTGAATGAATTTGTTCTGTATAGAGTCTTGCAATGTGCTAATCTCCACAGCTCCTGAGTGCGTTTCCTTTTGCAAATTCTCATCAGGTCCTAGGAAAGGTAGCTGTATGGAGAGTGTATTGTTTTACTGCTGCACAAAGGAAAAGCATAAGATGGAAATAAATGTATTGACAAGTGAGACGAATAAATGTTCCTCTTGCCTGCACTATATAGAGGTGTTTGACATACCAAATTATGACATAACTGTAGGAGTAATGGTTGCAGCTGTTGCCTTTGTAAAATGATCTGCAATACCACATGGTAATAAGTAAGACAACATGTCTAAGTCATTTTATACGGTGCCAGAAGACTAATCCCATGCCATGCATGCACAGTGCCAAAAGTGGTCATATCACAGCAGTAGGATCAGTCCTGGAATAATCACATTCTTAGGAAAAAATCCTCTGTGTAATACAATGAAATCCCACTTAAACAAGTCAACCTTGTGAATCTATTAGAGCTGCTTCCCCAGAGAACTGCTACCGTAGCGTGCTTCTAGCACAAAGTGGAACGCTCGTGTAAAAATGAAGACAGGAAGCAGAATATTTACTCAGGTGAAAATAGGCTTCTTTTGGGAATCCTAATGGGGAGAGAGACAGAAGAGCTGCAATTGCCATAGGGATTATATCAAAACCTAAAAACACTTGTATGCGACCAACCTGTCAGCATGTTCTGCGCCCCTAATCCATACAGAACTCCCGTTGTCTTCTGCAGGCATCTTCTTTGAGCTAAAATGGAGGATCATCCATCTAATCTAAAGAAGTTCAAGTCCTTGCTGCATTTTCCAATTCATATGTTCATCCTGAATAAGAACAGGATGTCAGAAAGTCCTGAGGCAGCTTTGTAAATCTCATCCTTTAGACCTACAAAATCTGGATTATTTTTTCCCCTGCGTACTTTGTATTAGCTCTAAACACCAGCATTGAAAGCAATGCTTTCGACAACTTTCTTCTAAGTATCACCACCTATATAAATCTGAGAAATACATAAAAGCTGCCTACTTACCGGATAATGAGACCAGCATAGCTAATTCAGCTGTGCAACACAGACAGATGTGATTTCCATAATACCTGGGGCTTAATAATTGCAGTATGTTAGGGCACAACTAAGCTTCCAAATCACAGCAGTTTTTTGTATATCCATGCAGAGTGTTGTCCAAGTGTATCTATTCCTTACCTTTCTTCTATTTATTACATCTATTTCCTGTCACAAAGCATAGGAGGAAGTTTATAAAAAGGCATGTTGGTCAGACATCCTCAGGTTCTCTTAAACAGCTGCTGAGATTTCCACTTCCAAAGAAAGCTGGGGGATTTGACTACTCTGAAACCAGACTATTCATGGCACTCTTCTGCTTTCCTTGGCAGGGGGAAAACACGACCTTGAATAGTTTCCTAGGCACAGACAAGTGTGCATCCACCTTGGAAACTCATCCTCTACTGCTGGATGCTGCCAGTTTATTGCTTGGTGCTTGGTAGTTCAGCTTTGTGGCAGTAGCAATGGAAGATGGTCATGCCATGAAAAGACTGCTGTACTCTTGTATTCCTCTCCAGTTTCAGGCTGGGCAATGAACAATGGTGTGCTACTGTGGAGGATACAGTCAGAGACTTCAAAAATATCCTGGCATCAGCACTTGGACTGATGGTACTACACGTTGCTTCCCTTCCCTCTGGTGCTTTTAAGTCCTGGTTGATCACCATATAAAACATACAGATCTGGACAGATCTCTGAGGCAGGAACGTTAGTAGGTCTGAACGTTTTTCTGCCTTGAGAAGTACAGCCTCTTTGTCCACGGTCTGTCTGCAGGGATTTCATTGCAAGTTCATCCCAGTTCGGTGAAGAGTTAAAAGACGAACACAATTTCTCTCCTTTTTCCCCAGTACATTTACTGATCACGAGAACGTGTCAGCCTGTCCTAGTAGGCGTGCACAGGGTATGAAAACAGGTGAGGCAGGTTTCCAAGGAAAGCAGTGTGGAAGGCAAATGCATTCCCACAAAAGTTCAGCATGTACTGTTTTCAGACGCGGTTTGGCAACATGTTATAAAGTAACATGTGATTTAGGACAAAAGGTTTAGGCAGGTTCCCTATGTAGGCAGAAATGACATATTTGCCCACTGAGTTGCACAAATTCCTTTTTGCCCAAGCAGCTCCTGGATCAGCTATACAGCTGTGTATCGAGTATGGTGGAGATTTCAGGCCTCTTGGTAGTCCTGCTGTAGAGATGACACTGCTATTCCAGAAATTCCCCTAAACAGATGGCCTCTGCAGACCAGAAGTCCTATAAATGCATTGGAAGTATGTTAATCAGTTTTGCATGCAGTAAATAGAATTTATTCAGGATGGAACATTTTGTGGCTTAGTCACTGAAAACAGCTTGAAATTATTTATTGGAGAAGATTTTTGTTTGGGGGCCAGGACAATGGCTGAGAAAGATCGGATCATTTTCAAAAGTGAATAAATCTACCCATACAGATTTTCTTTCTTCCTCTCTCTCTTTCCCTCATTACTCATTTTTCTGTCACTTTGTCTGTTGTCTTGATTTACCATAGCTTTTCCCAAAGCAAATTTTCTAAGAGAATGTCAGCTAATTAATTATTGTTTCAACATCATTTTTATTCCAGACCTTTGACCTCTTGGCAGCTCCGCAAAGCATTCTGATGCATTTCACATTGGCTTAGTAAATATTTCTTTCAAACAATATATTGAAAAACAAGGGGGAAAATGCATTGTCTTTAAAAAACAAAGAAGACAGTAGAGGGGAGATAGAGAAAAAACACAGGCCAAAATGAGTAATCAGAGACTAAACACAGCTCTACGCATCAGGTCCCATGGAAAAATGGAGTACCCAGTACAAGGTAGAATCACAGCAATGGAACATGCCAAGTAATGAAAGGAACATGGCAAGTAATATTACTCTACTATTTTTTATAAGTCAATTTATTTTATTGGCTTTTATTCCTTTGTTCCGCATGTGAGTGTACATGCTCTCTCTGGAGTGGCATCATTTATCTTTGTCCTGGTGAGGAGGGGATCATTCCTTGCAGAGGCTGATGTGCCAACGCAGCACTGCAAATCAGCGGTAACAGCCATTCACCAAGTGATGCATCTGGCACTTCCCTTTGGAGGCCAGATGAGCACCTCTGCCTGCTCACCTCTCTGTCTGCCTTCAAGCCCTGGCCAGAGCGTACAAACTCCCAGCACAGAGCTCTCTTCTTGCAGGATGCGGGAGGCATCAGCTCTCTGCAGTCATGGCAACATCAGTACCAGGAAAGAGGGGAGAATCCAACCACAGCCCTCCTCAAAGTCTCAGGACTATATTCTGGTGTCTGAGCATCACTTTATGTCCTTGACCCAGCTTGATGAGAGAGTGAGAGACCTCTCAAAAGCCTCCCATGATCTGAATAAGGCACTTATGACAGGGAGTAGGAGGCATCAACTAGGGACATTGACGTCTGTCTGAATGCAGTTCTGAAGGCAAAGTCCCAATTTCTTTGTGAAGCTGAATGTACTGCCTTGGCTGTGTTTTACCCAGATTAAGGGCTTGGTGCCACTTCAGCTCTCCTCCAGCTGCTCGTCCCATACCCATCTTCATACTTGCCAAGCAGGTGCCTGGCCTTGTTCTGTCAGACCATCCCAGATCACTGTGATCACTTCTTCAGAGACAATTTTTAGTGAGATTAATTTGACTAGATTAATTAATTTGACTTGATCTGACTTCACAAGTTCCTCAGAAATCTGCTGAGGTTGGGTCCATCTACCTTGCCTTATTGCCATAGGTTCTGGGTTCATGTGCCCTTCAAGTGGATCTGGCACTCCTCTGGCAGGCTGCAGACATCTTTTGCTTTTATTTTTTTGCTGGACACTGTGGGGAGGAGGGGGAGCATGAAAAGGCAAAGCAAGGTTTTGCAAGCTGTGGTCGCAGTGGTCAGGCAGTATGCAGAGAATGGTCTGTCAGCCAAAGCACGGGGCCCTGAGCCAAGCTTTCTGGATCCTTTTTGTCAGTTCTCCTGCACATTTCCTGGAGGATTTTGAAGGAATCATTTAAGCTAAATTGGGCATTTGCATCCAAAAGAGCAACTAAAGTAGCTTGATTTTCAGAGGTGCTGAAAGCTTACAGCTTCTGTTCAAAAAAGAAAGGTTGTGGGTTCTTTTACAGGGCAGGAAGTGCCTGCCCTTAGAGCCCCAGTTTCCTCATATGGTCTTCATCTTTCTTTGCCTTTGCTTTCTGCATCTGTAGACTAAGGAGAGCCAACAGCTAACTCAGAGGGCTCAGAGAGAGTTAATTCAGTAATGTTTGCAAAGTGCTCTGAGATCTCAGATGGAAGGCACTATATAAATGCAAAGTATTATTTTATGAAGATCAGTTAGTAGCACTTCATCATTTCAAATGGCACCAATTATACACAATGTACATTGATATATACACTCTATTTTCATAAAGTGCTGCTGCATTTGATTCAAACTTATTTGCAGTCTGATAACTACACAGATATTAATAATGGTAGGAAGAAGACAGTTTTGCATAGTTTATCATTTGTAAAATTATTTTCCAAGCATTATTTTGTATGCACTGAACGCCAGATTCACCGGCCTGTGTGCTGGCCTGCGTGCAGGGCGTACGTACTGTTCTGGTGACACAAAGCAGCCGTAAATGCTTGTATCTGTTTTGTGTCACCAAAGTAGGGGTGTAATCGCCAAAATGTGTTTGCCAGTGAAGCTGGCTCTGGACAGGTTCAGTCTGTGAATGGTCATAGGTGAGATCTTCTCATATCCTTTTAAACAGACTATTTTTTCCTTAAAGAAGTAACTAAAGCTTTCTGTAAAACACAAAGCTTCAACACGTACTTCAAATTAAGACCACGCATATAATCTCCTGTCCATTTTCAGTGTACAATAGCATATTTTACCCAGGTCCAATAAAATTATTTAGGGATGACCCCCTGCACAAAAAATAAACACTGTTCCTGTAGCTTTGCCAGTCCTTTCTTTGTCAGAGTGCGCATCACTAAAAAAAGCTACCAAATCACACAACTAAACTCAGAAGCAGTGTGCAATTTCGTATGTCCAACATTAATTTCTCTGACAAAACACCGGAAGGCAAACCATGAGTTTTCTTTCATCCCCTCACCTCTGTCTCTGTGAGTTGCATGGTATTCCCCCATTGTATTCTCAGCCTTTTCAATTGGTTTAGAAGACTTATGATATTTGATGCTCTTTCTTATTGTCCCTTGGTTGGCACACTGCAGAGAAAAAACCCTCAGGCATCATGGTTGTTGAACAGCTTGAGAACTTGAGCTAATGTGTCCCAGTGGCTTCTGAATGGAAGTAGGTAGGCTTCATTAATCTGCATTTAACCATGTAGACACACCTGGTGTGGTCTCTGCTGTGCTCACAGCCTTTACAACATAGCTAAACAGCACCTAAGGACAGAGGTGAGCCAACATTGAACGTCATCTGTCAGAATTTTCCTGTGGTCAAGAACCACTGGACCTACCCACTGTCCTTAAAGAACAGGGAGATGCTCAGGATGGGGTCCAAGGAAGGGGACAGGTCCCATTACTCCTTCATATATTTCTTGATTCTTTGCTGGCCCAGCAATGGCTGCTGGCCAGCTTCTTCCTAGACCAGGGGTTCAGGTGACCCAGCACATCGTGGCCTCACCACAGGTGGAAGCTGCTCCTGAGCTCCCTGCAAACTGCACTTTGCTGCAGAACCACAGTGCAGCCTCTCTGCCTGCTGGGTGCTAACAGCACTGTGCACCGGGGCCGTGGATGGCAGCTGCGGCAGCGTTGGAGGAGGGAGGTGAGGTGTCTGGAGAGGGGCCTGGCATCCTGTGAAGTCACACACAGGTTTTGCAGCTAGGCACCATCCCTTGCTGGTGGGGGAGGCAGTGAGAAGATGATGCTGATATGTCTCTCTGCTGGAAGTCTTTGACTCTGTGTTCTTAAAGACACAGACAGCAAGCACAGAGGGCACTGGCACCCTGCTGATTCAAATTTGCAGTTCGCTTGAGCTCAGTTTCAAGAAAGCTTTTAATTTGAGTACATAACATATCAACTTCCCCCACTACCTCACATGCAGTTTAAGAAAAGCCATTCACAGTTCCGTAACCTCTCACAGCGGTTCAGATGGTCCTACGCTTCAGAAAATATCTGGGAATATACAAAGAATTTTTATTTTCAAATGAATGTATTTTCTTCAGGTTCTCTCTGCATCTGAGAGCTGTGCTGTTTGTGAGCCTGATCTGTTTGAGGACAGCTGCATAATTATTGATAGAAGTATCTGCAGGATAAAGATTTCTGGGGTTTCCATTTTTTTTCAGCCATATTTCACTCCCTCCCTTTGAGTCCATGCCAAAACAGTGGGTTTAAATATTTGGTGGCAAGGAACTTGTTCTATATAACTTATAGTTGAGCGTAAGACTTTTCTAGCAACAGAACTACAAAAATCATCTCAGCACAGAATCTATGTGCAATCGCACATGACAAAATGTTCAGATCGTAGAAGAGAAGGCTAGCTATAGACACAGCAGCAGCGAAGTGAAGTTCAAGGCATAAACCAGGAGCAAATTGCAGCATGACAGATGCAGGCTGTGCATGAGAAGTGAGTGGGCTGTGTGTTGAAATGGACATCTCTGAAAACCTGACAAATTTATTTGTGATTTCACATCTAGGAGTAAATCTCCAACAGTTTCTAGGAATGGCGTGAGGCGCTTGCAGCTTTTTCAAAGTGGGGCACCCTGACTTGCTTCAGGCTGAAGTGTTAGAGGTGCTCCTGCCTCTCAGGTGCCCAGGCAGAAGTGGCGTGGTTTGCCAAAAGGCTGAGCGGCCGCAACGGTATTTGCAGATCCTCAGCATCTTTTGATTCCTTGCCATGGAAAAAGGAGTACCCAGCTCAGGTGTGTAATCATTTCAGTACTCATGTGCACAGACATTTTTTATGCCAGGTTTTATTTTATTATTATGGATGTACTGCATTTCTAACGACTATAATTCAGCATCTTCTGACAAAAGTGTTTCAGAAGGGGAAGGGAACAGTGTGCAAAGTTCATTTTTCAGGCCTTCCCCTCCGATGACCTAAGATATAACTAAGGGGTAGATAAAAAAAGTATAACTTTAGTCTAGATTTTAATGGGTACACCTCTACACAGAAAAATTTGCCATGCTGAACACTTGCTTCCTTAAGAGATGCCTAGTGTAGAAAACTGGGACATTATGGCACACAAAATAATGGAATAAAAATGCCTGTTGCCATGTTTGCTTATTACACACTTTGATCAAGCCAATCCTATTAGTTTGCTTCCAGTATTTTAATGAAGCTACTGTGTATAGAGCTTTAGCAGGAGGTACTTGATGCATTTAAAAATAGAGATCTTTTTGTTGGGCAGGTCTTAGAAGTAGAGGCCTTTCACACTGAGTTAAGGCCATAATTCCCAATGGGAAACACAAGAGCAAGAATTGATAATTTTTTTTTTTGTCTAGTTAGCATCGGCTGTAAAAGGATGCAGCCATGCAGGGTCAGCTGCAAACAGCTGTGGTGGTTCAAGATGTAAGTATGTTCCAGCTACTTGTTACTGCCCTTCAGCTGGAGGTCAGTAAGCAGGGAGCAGAGAACCGGAGCCTGGGCAGAAGGATGTCATCTCCTGTTCCACTTCCGTACTTAAACTGTTAACAGTCAGCAAGCTCAGTTTGTCTGAATTCCACACCCATTACAGTAATTTTGGCAGCACAGTTATAATAATTGATTGGTGACTATGCAAAATGAGGAAACCATGACAGGCTTGAGGTGAAGAAAACCTTGATTGATATCTGAAAAATTGAATGTGGAACTCAGAATCGGATATGAGCAAGCCTGCTTGCTAGGGTCGGTGGTATGGCCTTGTACAGCAAGCCTTCAGTTCCTCAACAGGTGTGTGCAGCATCTTTAGCTGCCATGGAGATGATCTCACCAGAATTTTTCACCTTTGTTTAGTCTGCTAGGTCTTTCAGCCCTAACTACTGACTGAAAAGGAATCAGAGGGGACAATTCCCCTATTTGTTTAAAGGAGCTCTAAGGCTTAGAAATGCAACAAATCATGGCAAGACCTGGATCAGAATTAGAATGCACACAGACCATTTCTCAGCTTTTAATGCTTTTCTTCTTTAATTGGACTTACTATGGTTTCACCTTATTTGAATAAAGCTTCAGATGTGTTTGGATTTATTCTAGCTTGAATGATGCAATGTGATATTCCTGGGATTCAGAGAGGACTACGGGATTCTCATTGGTATTTCAAGCTGAATTTTAATGGGAAAGGTGACACGGATTGTCACACAAATGGAAATCACCATGGCTATCAATAGTGCTAATCCAATGCATTGATTGACTAATCCTGACCTGATTGTGCCCAATAAAGCACTAGAGCAAAGAGTTCTGCAGGTTGGTTGGTTTTCCAGTTATGATACCAGCAGCTATCTAACCCAATACAGCTTGAGGAATTTGCATGGATAATGGGCATGGATTGAACAGCATCCCAGAAAGCTACTTTTATAAATAACGCCTTTTGAAGATCACTAACAGAGTGCAAGCATAGGGTTAGCTTGTCTGTGCTCTGGGATGAAATGGAGATCTTACGCTCCCCTCTCTCATACAAGAGTGCAGGGACAAGATCAACATCCCGATTAGTGCAGGAGGTATTGCATCAACTATCGAGTTAATGAAATTAAACAAGTCCCTGGAGCTGGCTGATTTTGCTGCTTCATTAGTGGACCTTTTGTTCAGATCGTGCTCCCATAGCTCCATGAGTTCCTGAACTCAGGAGCTACCAGCCAAGGAGCCATCTTAGCACAGAGATTTGGGAGAAGGTGCAGGTCAGGCCTGAAATCCAAGTAGCTGAAAGACTTTGCAGTTGCTCCGTCAGGTTACGTGGCTAGATCCTGTACAGTGCTCTGCACGTGCAAGTGCAGAGCAGAAAATGATGAGCAGGGTAGGGAATTCAGCGAGCAGTAATGAAACCACTGCTGTGTGGAGGTCAAGCAGCTTGTCCTTAGCAGCAGGACTAAGGCCAAAGCTAGGTCTTCGTGGCTCGGAAGTTCATTTGCATTCTACAAATCCACGTTAAAGCTGTTGTCTCTTCAGGGAGACAGTCCCTGCAACTGTATTCCCCTGGACTCCAGGTTGTCTAAGTAGCCCAGAACAAGCCCTACATGCTCCCAGAGTCCCTTGAGGGCTGCAGTAAGGCTCTTGCAAAATCATTTGCCTAGTTGCCTTGGCCCTTCACACAGGGATTAATCTTATGAGGACCTTGAGACTTCTTTAGTTTCAGCTCTTGGAGTTATGCCTACTGCTGAGCGCTGGCTCTGTTCAGAGATGGCCTCTGCTCTCCCTGCCGTCTCTGAATTTGTGAAATTTTCATTTCCCCCTTTCACTTTAAAACACAGTACTAGTGTGCAGACTGCAAATGAACCAGAACACATCAATGTCACAGGCAGAGAGTGCTCCTGTACAAAATAAAATCTTTCACTTTGAATAAGCTCTAAACACCATTCTGTAAAACACATCCCTTACCAAAACAGTCCCTGTTCTACCAGCCATTTCTCTAATAACCTTTCTTGCACAGCAAACATGGGAAGATGTTGGGGAGTTGCACTGTGTTCATGGGCTCCCCAAATTCTGGCAAGTTTTGAAGGGAAAATGAAATCCAAAGGTTTCCCTCCCATTCCTGGTTCCTAGTGTAGCCTTTCACCTGCTCTCTTCCTCCTTACCCCAAAGCTGCTAATACTCTTAAGCTGAAAGAGAGTGCCCAAATGTCACTGTAACACACACACCACATGTGATTTAAGACATCAGAAATAAAGTGTAGGGATCCACATGTGCTGATGGCTAATTCCTTATCAATGCGTCGAGACTTACCAAGCCCACAGAGGACCTGTCCTCTTTGAGACTCCTAAAATACTGAAAAAAATAATTAATTAAATTGTCCGTTATCTCTGTTTCTTAAACCCAGTCCAGCACATTAATCCCAAAGCTATCTTTAACCTACATCAGCTTCCTCCATCCTCATACATCTCCTTTGGCTGCTGCCATGGTGGATGGAAAATGTTCTGGCTCTGAACAAAACTGATTTGGGTTATTGCCAGGTAGACGAATACAGGGATGTGCCCTCGGAAGCTGTTCTCATCGTTTTTGTAAATGTCCAGCATTTCTGTGCAGAAAGATAATAATGTAGTTAAATTATGGGTTGGTTTCTTTATTTTTCCAGAACACAAGGACAATGAAACTAGCCTGAGGCTGATTACACAAGTGGGCCAGTGGGCAGACATCTGAGCTACTGAAATAACACTCAGGAGGTAAGTTCTGAGCATCTGTCCAGGTGTGAAGCTGACACAGGCTGCCTCCCAGTTCAACACATTTCTCAATGGCATTTTCGTTCCTCTGTATCCTTTTTTGCTAGCCTGAGGAGAGCCATCTCTGTGCTCAACTCCTGTCAGAAAAGATGAGCTACACTGCTGATTATTTGCTGCTGGGAAAGTCATTCTAGTGAACTGTAAGAGAAATCATCTGCCCAGGAGTGCTGTCGACTGCAGAGACACACAGATCTAAAACAAAGACCCACACACACCTTGACTAAACCTCCTGGTTTGGGATTGTAGGTGATTTCAAAGGGGCATAGGGCTAAGCATTCCAGTACCCACGGAAAATAAATTGGAACTGGGTGCTTGATTATATTATGTTTTATGAAAATCCCAGCCAGCATCTGGGGTTCTGTGCTTTGTTGGAATTATGCCACCAATATACTTCTCTTTTGATGCATGAAATACTTGAACATAGCTGCCAAGACTATTCCTCTTACCTACCTCCTGTGCAACTTCCTGGAATTCAATCAGTCCCCAGGCCAGGCTGTGTGAGAGACGGAGTAGACAGTCAAAAAAGACCTCTCTGTTCATGCATCTGGATTTCAGTCAGTGTAATATGCAAGCCTGTTTGGTCGAAATGTGCTGTTTGGTCATGCCTATGAAACACTATTTGTTGTGGAGGAATAATTGGCTCATTGAAAGGGAACTTGGATGACACTTTAATCGGGTGGCAGGAGGGTTTGCCCAACTCTGACAAATAGTTCTCTCACCTCAGAACAGGGGCTGTATCATCTGTTCTGCGCATAAGATGCAAGAGCTCTTTTAAAGCCAAGGAGGGAAAGCAAGGGGAGGATATGAAATAAGATAGTAAACAAGTCATCAACCCATGAGGCCACAACAGATGGAGGCTCATTCCGAAACACAAACTAACAGTTTGTGGTGGCTCAGGGAGCCAGGCAACCACAGCCTGCAGGTGATATGTTGGGATCCCAGCAACACCACGAAGCACATAGGTTAGGAAATCCCACTTTAAAGTAGTCATCCTCTCTTTTTGCAATGATTCTCTGCACGCGTTGGAGTCAACACGCGCTTGATTTTGATATTTGTTTATTTTGTATGCCATTCCTGAGACTATGGCTCAGACTTGGTTTTCAAAGTGAGGGTTTGATTTTTCTGAGTACTAATCTCTTCTGAAAATCAGATCCATCTTGTGTGAGCATGTGGTTCTTTTTATTTGTCGCAAAACTAAAAAGAAGTTTTGATGCAAAACAAGTTTTATATCTTCTCTTTCATACAGACAACATGTAGAACTGCCCTTGGGGCTTTGAATATATTTACATCCTTTCACAATTAACCCTAATGGGACATATGTGGCATTTTTTTTCTTCTCTGAGCAGATAGACTCAATGCTGCAAAACATCCAGTGTTTAAATAGATCTCATTATATCAGCTACACCAAATCTCTCCTCTTTATATACAGAGGATTAGACTTCTTTTCACTGTCATGCAACATTAAAATAGGAAGGCATACACAAGGCTGACATGGATTTGACAAAAAATTAATGATTTGTACATCACTTTAATGCTTTAAATCTGCAATTCATGTATGCTAATTAGGTCATAATGGGGCTGTTTGAGAACAGAACTGTCATCAGGCTGCTCTGGCAGCTTCTGGGAGCAGAGATACAGCTCTGCCTTCCCCTGGTTGGCTCCTGGAGTCTGTGCTGTAACCTGGCAGATCTATGACACCATTTTTTTCTTGCACAATTGTTTCCTGGATGTGGTGCTTTAATCTATCAGAGTTATGATGGCATATCTCAAATAGCGAGCTCCTGGATCCTGCAATACATCCTGGTGGAAATGGCATCCAGGCGTTATATCTCAGTGATTGATTCCTTGATTTTAAACTGTCACACACTATCTCATAGGGCAGCTGTCAGCTTCCCAGATGCATGAAGTTGTATTTATGCAGTGTGCTATGAAAAAAAAAATGATGGTTTTATTTACAGATAAGTAAGGTTGTAAAGCTTAGGAAAAACAAAAGGGGATTCAAAAACATGTCTATATTTTATTTTTCAGCTGAAAAGCCTGGCATATCTCTCTGTTGCAGGAGAACAAAACTGCTCCCTCGTTCAGAGATCTCTTTAGTTTTGCACCAGTGGTGCAAAGAAAAAAGCTGTCACAACAGAGGGAGAGAAAGTCAGAAAGCACCTTCACAAATGGGACAACGGGAAGCAGCACATCTTGCAAAATGATAACAGTGCAGAGCATTGTGCTGTGTGATAACATGAGCTGCTGTCTTTGCTGACAGCTGTTCTTTCAGGTTCTACCAAAGCCCAAAGCTGCTTTACAGTTTGAACAAGGGTACTTTGTATGGTAATTCCACAAAGCGTGCAGTAGCAGAGGAGGAAGTTACGCCTGCCCGGGAGTTTCTTCAGGGAGAGTGTTATAGGTGTCATGGGGCTGATCCAAGCTGCCTGAGGACAACTTGATCTTTCAGTCAGCTCCAGATCATAAAGGAGTATTTTCAGGAGACATATCACGTTCTTTGTTCTAGAAAACTGGAAGAAAGGCCAAGTATAGATGAATGCAAGGAATGATGTATTTAAAAAATCTGGGAAGCAACAGGTCCAGGTAGCAACTGCGTTCTTCTGCCTGTGGGATCCCTCTTTTTGACTTCTCTTCTGGCACATTGTCTTCAGTCTTCTTCTCTCTCTTTGTTTCTTCTCTGTCTAGACACACACATGCACACAGACATCCATTCACTCGTATTTATGGTCAGAACTGTACTTGTGGTGAGTGTGCATCTTGTACAGCCAATGAAACCCCATCCCATTAGGATATCTACCAGTCAGGTCTTTCCTTGACCTGTGTATCTGTACTGTACCTTGTAAATGTGGGGTGTTTTCATCACATTAACAGTAATAACACAGCTCCTTATCCATTTGTTAACAGTCATTTTTAAGAAATATGGTCATAAAAGTTCATTTTCTTTGGCACTTTACATGGTCATATGTAGAAGAATCCTTTTTATAGCATGTCTGTTCCCTTGTAGAAAAACACATTCAAAGCATATCTTCAAGGCAATGCAGCTCCATTCATAATCTCACTTTTCATGTACAGTCAACAATCAAAACAAAAATATAGGTCTACTAGGCCTACTCTGTAGACAGAGTGCCATGGTACATGCTGGATGATCTGAGAAGTGCTGAAGTGGCAAATCTTGGAGTAGTGGCCCATTTTGAGCACTCAGCAACACTTTTGTGCAAAGTGGTAACGTAGACAGTATGGACTACAGAATAGCTGTAGGTCTTGTACTGTGCCTCAGAGTCCCAACAGAGATTAAAGCTCTCCTGTGGTTGCTGCTGCATACTCATCGTAAGAGACGATGCCCCTCCCAAAGATTGCAGTCAGACAAGGCAGATGAAAGACAGGCAGTAGAAGAGGCACACAAAAGTGAAATTATTTGCCTGAGGTCACACAGCAGGTCGGTGATAGAGCCAAGAATAAGAAGCCTTGCTACTTCTTGCCAGCATGATGTCCGTTGCCCAAAGCTATATACAGAATTTCTCTGAGGCTGAAATGCTCACAGTCTTCTGCAGCGCCACTGCCAGCAGCAGAGTGCAGGTGTGCTGTGGAACGATAGCTTTTACTTTTTGCAGGGGAGCACTGTGCACAACCTTTGTGGGGCTTGAGCACAGGGCACTACAGTGTTAGTTGGGGTGGCTGCACTGGCTCTGGCTCTTCACTGATCTGGTAGCCCTACTCTAGCACGGAGGGGTAAGCACAGTTCTAGTGCAGGACAGAGCCTGTATGCAGAAAAGATGTTCTTCAGGTCATCACTACTAAACACAGTATTTGCCAACAGTAAGATGTGATGAGCTCGCTTTCTTCTTTCTCCTTATCTGGGCTAGCTGTGTTTTATTGATTGACAAAAGGTCTTTGTTGGTTTTGTGTTGTTCTTTAGTACTTATTCATGATGCAAAGAGTATCTTTCCTTTGCATGGGGATGCCAGAGACTACATGTGAACCTGAAATATGTTTCCGTAGGGCCATTTTAGAGAGCTTACAGTTAACATGCTCTGCCGCTGCTAATCCAGGTCAGAACTGGCTTCCCTGTTGGAGTAAAATAAAGGAAGCCAAATGCCTCTGTATCCTCACAAGTATAATTCAGCACAACACTGAGTGGGACAGAGACAACCTGTCGACTTCTCCAGCTTCTGCTGGCTTTCCTAAATGAAGTGTGCTCCTGACAGGACAAGCAGCTGGAGCCAGGCCAAAGGAAGCAACACAGAATCCAGACAGAAAGCATTTCTCATAAGCATAGTTCAGATTGCCTTTGACTAGTATGCTGAGGTTTTATGCATATCATAATTGATTTAAGCCCTGGACGTTCTTGCCCTTGCTTAGAAGTTGCATGTCATGTGGTGCAGCAGACCAGTGCAGGAGCATGTAATGACTACATGGAAAGTACAAGATGTAAAGTGAGAGCAGATAACAACATTATGTGGTGACAGTATGTGCTTAGCAATGGTACTAACCTGAGAAAATGGGGTAAATGCAATCTTTAGTGTGTGTTCTGTTTGCTTTAGGCAGAAATAGCCTCCTGACTCTCTGGATACAGCAAACTTGTCAGTAAGCACATTAATGCCATATTGATTTTCCCAGCAGTCTTTGTCCCACTCATAATTTCACGTGTAAACATACTGGGAGAAAAAATTCCCACCTTTCCAGTGAAAGGCAGCAGCTCTTTCTACAGGGACTTGTGGTATTTGGTAAAGTTCACCATGCAGGACAGGAAATCCATAGTTAAAGAGGCAGGGTACAAAAATACTGGCCTAGTTTCAGTTCAGTTGTCCTCAGCATCATCACTGATATCCTCAGAGTCAGCAGTGTCACATTCCTTGTAGCAAAACCTGAACTAAGCTTTTCCCGAAATTAGTCCGGTGCTTGGTATCCAACTGAAGAGACACTCTGGGCTTGAGTCCCACAGGTGGCAAACACCCACAGCCACAGGAGCTGTCCCGCAGCAAACGCCAAACACTGCGCCTCCAGAGTAGCTGACCAGCATCTGAGACACCCACGCTGAGTGGCACTTCCACCTGAGCTCCTGAACTTTCTGTAGGCCCAATTATAGCTTTTTTAGAAGTGTCTTCCCCAGCTCAAGCAAACTAAGGGCCTTTCAATACATATTTGATGCTCTGCTTTCTCCTTCCATTTAGCTGCCTCCTATTTCTGCACTTCTGTCAAGCAGCCTCCTCCATATGCATGTTGCCTGTCGTCGTACTCAGAAAATGCAACTATAAAGCATAATTAGTATTAATGATGTGAGAGATTGAGTTTCTTATTTGTATTAATTGCTGATTAATGCTTTAATGTCTCTAGCACTTACAAGGATTTTAAATTAGAAGTATTCCTTTCTGTAGTGTCTTCTCGGAGGGGGGCTCTTACTGACTGGCACTGACTAACCTAGAGTGTGCCATGACGTTGTTTATATGTTCAGGTCTGTTACCACAAAACAGGGAAAACACTGACAGAGCTTGCTTAAGGGGGAAGAATTATTTCACAGCTAGCACTGCATTGAGCTGCGTGTTTCAATTTTAAATAAAAAACATTGCCGTGGAGCCAGAGGGACCTTATGTGAGCCCCTTGGTAGCATTGCCAGTCCTACAGGTGGAGGAGGATCTCAGCTTCTGTTACGTCTTTGGGTGTGGGTAGGGAAGTCAGTGCCCTTTTCTCTGATAAGGGAACTTCTGTAAACCAATCTCTAGGGCTACCACGGAAAAGTGCTTGGCTCTGCTTTGACATCTGGAGGCTGGGACAGCTTTCCTATACACAGTGTTGATGTATTGCTTAAGCATTTAGCTTTGTCATGTGTGACAATGTATCATCTTGGAAACCAGTGCCCCCAGCTTCTCAGCCCAGCCCTGCAAAAAGCGATGACTGCTAAGGAGTCCAGCCAGTGACGTCTTTGGGAGGCAGAAGTGGTCACAGAGACAAGCACAAGAAATGTCCCTCTTCTCAAAGCCCCGCCCGTACACATGAATTAGGTATGTAGGATAAGGATTCTACCTGGGGGAGTATACAGGTATATCAGTGTACCTACTCCACAGGAACACTTTCCTAAGGAGAAAGGGGAACATGCTGCCCATGAAAGGTACATCTGAATTGTATTAATTCATCCATAGGACAGGTTATAATGACATAAATGTTTCACGAAGAACAACCAACATGAAAGCTCTTAGACTGGCTGGGCCTACACCTAGAAACAGCAGTCCCACCTTCTGTGTAGGTGTCTGATGGCATTGCTTTGGTACTGCTGCTCTGCGGTTTAATTCAGTTTCTGCATTCTGCTACCAGTGTGCAGGTCTCAGCTGGAAGAAGTAGATGCTATGCCTCACGTTGGTCAGCTAGGCTGATTTAAGAGGCTGCCATCTTCCAGTTTTTTCTTATTACACCAGAGCAGTTCACAGTAGGGTTGGCAGAAGGGAATACGTGCTGTCAGACCACCAGGGTCAGAGCTGTGTGACACTTCTGGACCAAGAAATGAAATGGTGAGACAGAAGCTGGTGATCCCTTCCAAATGTTCCAGAGCTTCTTGTCGCAGCCCTGAATCCTGACTGTAGGAGGGACTTCCATTGCAGTTCTCCACTGAGGTCAGTAAAATAAGTTTAAAATTTCCATCTCATGAGCACTGGGTCCTAGGCTGAGACTGCATTTGATGAATGTACCCCAGAGGGAGGGTGACAGCCTGCAGGAAGGAGCGATTTCTTGCTTTTTGCCCTCACCTGGGGTGGGAGGCTTGCCAAGAGAGTAGAGGCTGTTGCAGGCAGCCATTATCCGCATATATTTATGTTATCCACATAAAAGGAGCTGTGGCTTGCAGGTACGGACCTTCCCAGGGGAGGGGGTGGGTCTATATGTATGTCTTCCCTCAGGCGAGTGCATCCCAGTTTAGGGAGAGGACAGCCTGGCTGTTACTGCATGCTAAGGTTGCTACCGTGAAACTGCTCTTCTGCACCCTGTGTAGTAACTCTGAGGGGAGGAGGGTAAGGGATGAGTTTCACTTTGAGGATGCAAAATGTAATGGAGTGCATCACCCACCTGCCTGTCCTAAACAGTGTGCTCGCATTGGCAATGAGTGGGCTCATGAGCTTTCATATGAAAGATACTGCATTAACCAAAAATATTTATCCTAACTTTTTGTTTTGAAAGCATTCATGGCCTTTAATTTAGCTCCTCTGTGACATCTCAGTTTCTGTTTCAGATTTGTGGCCTTCTTGGGAAGACTCTGTGCTCTGGTTTCAATTAATCTAAGAATTCTTTTCTATCTGATTCAGGCCATTCATGTAGAAAAAAGATGTCCCGGTTACTGGAAGTTGTGTGAAGTTAATTTCAGCTCTAGAAAAATATGGTTCTGACAGGCTTGCAGTGGAGAAGGCCTCCTGGGAGGGCAAATGTGAGACAGTGGTCTGGCAGTGGGCTGCCCGAGGTGCTTATAGGTTAGCCAGCACTCAGGTCAGCTGTGCTGCCCAGTCTGTGCTCCGTGCTCTCAGAGATGCAATGTGGCCCTTTCCTTCTTGCTGTTACAATTCTTCACAGGACTGAAATGACAAATTTTCCAACCCATTTAACTTTTTACTTCACAGAATGTTTTAAAAAAGGAGGGGTTTTGCAAGCTCACAGATTTTAAGTTCAATAAGTAAATCTTCCAATTTTTAAAAGGCTTTTGACCTCTGTAAATGCGACAAATGGACCAGAAACCATAGGTGGTTAAGAGGGGTCTCGGATCCATAGTGTGCACAATACGTAACTACAGGAGCAGCACACTGTACGCAGATGTGTTTTAAGACAGAGTTAAGATCCCAAAGTTCCTTATGATGGATCACGTCTGGTCTTTCTCTCACAGCCATGGGGCAGTGGCTGTCCCCTGCCTCCTACATGAGGATGGGCCCAAAATGACCACTAAACCCTGCCGCAGAAATTATGCAGCCCCTCTCCTTCTCTGTGTGGCCAGAGTACTTCAGCCTCTCTGAGAGGGCTCTTGTCTGCGTGTCACAGCCTGTGGCCGTGGGGTGCGCAGCACAGCCTCCCCCAGAGCTAGTCACGGTCCTGCACTCAGGTTGGGTTTATCCAAGTGGCGCACTGGTCCACAGGCCCTCAGCAGTCCACCTGGTTTAAAATGCCCTTTAGCACACACAAAATTATGAGAGATGTAGGAGTGCTTGGGGTCCTTAGTCACATATTTGTCTTGTTACTTGACAGCTCGGGTGAAACACACATTTGCAATGAAGATGGGGGTACAAATGGACATTTCAGAAGTGTGTCTTGAGCTATTACGTTGACTGTCATCTGAACCCTTTGCCCTCCTCTGTGACAACTCAGGGAGTGAATAATTTCCAGTGTTCTCCTAAAATATCCTGGGTATCATACAAACAGTCTGATATAAACTGATTTCAGCTAGGAGCTGTTAGAGAACACTGGAGAACCACTCCACAATGCCCCAGTCCAGTTTTTGGTTGCGGTGTTGATACCACCATTGTAAGGAAACTAGGAAATGCCACACCCAGCACTGGAAAATAAAGGAAGAAGTTGGATGACAATTTTCAGGCCATTTAACAACACATTTGTGACCTTTTTTTTTTTCCAGGGGATGGCTGGTAAACGGGGAACTTGTTTTACTTTTTCATTACAGCTATTGAGGAGTTACTTGCTTTTCATTGAGCATGTGTATGTGTGTGTTTCACAGAAGCAGCAAGTAAGGCTTTTCATGGGCCCATATTTTCAGTCCCCCACTTTTGCATGGTAACTAGATTCAAATTCTGCAGTGAATTGCTCAAAATACAGACATGCCTATGCAATGCTGACTTTATCAGTATTCTGCATTTTCATTGGTAAGCCCAGTGCAGCCTGCCCATGAGTTGAGTGTGGCTATTACAGAGGAAGTGGCAAGGAAATGCCAGCCAGTCCAAACACAGAATATTGAAAAGGTCAACATAGTAGAGCATGCTGCTATTATTCATAGGGACTTTAAGAGTCTAATATTTCATCTCATGACAAAGATTGTAATGAGAACTGAAAATGGCACAACATTAATTCATCTTTGTGACAAACACCATAATGAGAGTGGAAGTGTACAAGCTTCAAATATTCGTGTTACTGATCTGTGGTCCTTGTTCTGTAACAGGACACAAACCCCAACTGTTCACTTTTAAACAGAAAGCTAAACCCAACAACTTCTACAGCTGCTCTAGACAGCCTATTACATTTTCTGATGCTAATGTAAGCAGAGAGCTGCACAAGACTGCCAAAAGCAACCAAATCTGCTATGTGCTGCCCAAGCACATGTGGCATGCTAGCACACAGTCTGGCTGCCATGGCATGTCCCCGATGAACTGTGTATGTGCATGTGTGTACAGTTGTATAACAAACACGTTGTTTGCATAGGCTTATGTCCACAACAGTAGAAATTCCCTGTAGACACTGGGATCTGGCCGGAGGCAAAGATGATAGGCTGGGTGGTAGTAATAAGTCCCTTATTTTCTGCCTCTGACTAGTCCTTATATAAATGGAGGAGGAGAAGGTATGCATGTGTAGAAAGTGCTTTCACTTACTACATTTTTAATGGGCATCTTCCATGTTATCCTTAGCATCACGGCAACCTAAGCAGAGCATGAACTGCAAGTCTAAGTTTATTTTCTGTCGCTTTGCTTTAATAAAAGAAAAAAAGAGAGAGCAAGGAAAAGAAAAACAAAAGAAATGGCATATGGACTGTGGCAGCAGTTCTTGGAAATGCTCAGATTTGTTAAATAAACAGACACATAGTCTTAAGTATTGTGATACAAGAGGCTGCAATACCACACTCCACTTTCTGGGCCCTGGGCACAGAGTCTGGCTTCAGCTCCCCAGGCTGGTCTAACACGGCCAGTCTTTGGTCCTTGTAGGGTGTCACTGTAGATCCCCCTCTGTCCTACTCTGAGGTTTCCAGGTGACCCACCACTTTGTGCACCTTAGTCTATGGCTAGCAATCTTCATCCCCTCCCCTGAAGAGACTTAATTAGAATTTTGTGCTAAGCATCCTGAAAAGCTTTGGATGTCTGCTAAAAAGCAAAGAACAGAACTGGCACTTTTCAGAGTTCTGGCCCAAAACACAGCCTGGGTAGTGGGACCTGGCCTTGAACAGCACCTAAAATGCTGCGAGAGCAGGCTATTTTTTCTGTCTCAGAACAGGAATCTGCTATGGCATGGATCACATTAACCAGAGGGATCACATTAACTAGAGATTCTTGTTGATCACCCTTTCCCTTTCTTGCCCCCACCCCACCATACTTGCAATTGCAGAAGTTGCTTCAGGCAATGGAAGCAATTTACTTGCTTAAGTAACATTAGGAAAGTATTTAACGTATATTTAAGTGTCACAGTGCAACTTAGCAGCTGGAAACAAGGAGCAAATGAGCACCATGTGACATACATACCAGCTCATAATGGGCCATCCACAAGTGCTCCATGGAGCTACTAAGAATCCGTGTCTTATTCCATGTTTTAAAGAAATCCATATTAATAAAATACTCCATCTCTCTCACACACACATATACAGATGCACAGAGACGTGTGTTTCACATTGCGAACTATATAGACAGTAGATGTGTTAGCCACTAATGAAATGGAGCTCTGGGAAGGACTGCAGCAGCTGCTTAAAAGCACACAGTCACACTACACAGCATGCTGGAGTTTGAAGTGAAGAGAAATATTGTATTAGGTTGTAACTACCGGAAGAATTTAGATAAGCAGAGGGAATTTAGAAAAGCAAAATGTGATCACCCACACTGAAATTTAATTAGACCTCCAGAGCTTCCACCCTCTTACAAAAGGTGTCATATGATTGCTGGCAAAGGCGAGCAATTACTATTCTTGTGCTTGGCAATGTACAAACATGCAAGACGATATAATTTATATCCTGAAGACTTAACAGTTTAAAGCCCCCAATTAGAGTGTCAGGAAGGAAAGCGGAGTAGAGACAAGGGGGGAGAGGTGGGTTGGGAGGAGGGAAGAGCATGCATGGTTAACTGATGGTTTTGGCCTTAGTGAGACTATCATCTGCAATGCTTAAGGTGAGAATGTGCGTGTATATTTTCAGGGTCAGAGCTTCCTTGAAAACAAGCTTGTAAAAGATAAGTTAAATTAGGGAGGAAAGGAATGGTCAGAGGATGTTGGAGAACAAACCTGTATATGAAGTGTAGATTGTCTGTAATTTTCAGGTTCCAAGTTATCTGAAAAAAGTTTCATGTTAAAGAGAAAACAGTCCCATGATTGCTTAATCCTGTCCCAAGAGGAGAGGTAGAAGGGCAGAAGGGTGGAAGGCAGGACTCTGATGTCTCAGCCAAAATAAGCTGGAAGTCAGTGGAAATCTGCAGTCACATATTCATAATTTCCAATAAATGTTCCACTGTGAAGATGGATTATACCCTTTAATACCATGCTGAAGCATCAGTAGCTCCAGGATTTTGCTTTCCCTGGAGGTCTGTTATTCAAGCTGGGGCAAATGTAGTATGAAGTCAAAATATTTGGGGTTGAAAACTTGGCCCTAACTGAAGTTGGTTTTAAAGATCTCTTTGATTTCACTGAAGGCCAAGTTTCACGACTGGTACTTTTATGAGCCATTTTAAACTTCTGTGACATTTTAAACTGATTATTTTGCAATTGGTTTCTGAGCATCTCTTTCATGCTGGAATGTCACATTAATTCATTCTTAATTGATCCATGCACTTCTATTTTTCTAAATCCAAACAAGTCTAAATCTTGAGTAGTCAAGATAGATAGTGTCTTAAAGTTTATTACCAAAGAGATACCATTTCTGTGGTTTAAATTCCATTACAGAGGTAAGAAGCAGCAGCTTTTTGTTAAAAAAAAAGTATTGGAAGAAAGGTATGCTCCCTGAATTGTACAATTTTTTGAAAGAAAGTTGTTTTAATGGTGGTTATTTAAACTGCATTTGATCTCAGAGGATGTAAAGATGACTAGACACCACGGTTACTTGATTTCTGCAAGCTGTAGTTGCTTGCCAAAATACAGTTGGAAGGACTGCTATTTAATAAGACTATTGTTAGATGCTGTGGTCTTCTCTTTTCTCCTCTGAACAATGACGTGAAATATGTCCATACTGATTAAAAATATTCAAGCTCTTACTGCATAGCAGACATAAAAAATTATAATTTATATTCTGATTTGAAATTAAGTTTTAGTGGAAAATACCTATCAATCTTACTTATAGAAAAGAAAGATATTTTTCTACAGCTTTATAACTGTAACAATATGCAGATATGCTTTACGTCTCATTCTAGGGAAATAGGGCTTAAAACATAGAGGGTGTTTTGAATTTACAGAGTCTGAAAGAAAAAGCTCATGGCTTATTTTGTGTCGGTAATGAACAGAAAAAATTGCTTCTCATACTTCCATTTGGCACTTATTTTATATTTTCTGCAATTAAAGTGGGGTTATAGTCAAAGCGTCTCTAAAAATGACACATTTATCCTCTCGCAGTGACTCCTGTATCAAATTTCTTCTGATTATAAATCGAGAGATGATTTCTCTAGCTTTCAGCACTGCAAATTCATCCTGGGATCTCAAACTACAAGCTGCGTTCCTTATGCTTATTACATTATTTGTAACAAAGACCCAGGAATGTAGATGTGATTGACTCTGCAAGACACAAAGTATAATCCAGCTCATTCCCCCTTCATCCCCCCCACTCCCATGGCATAGCTGGGGGCACGGGAACACGGTGAAATGGTCTGACATAGCTGTGAGCCAACATGCCCACCCTTGCTATTCTTTAGTAGGCGTGTTGGTGTAACTCCCTTATGTGGACTTTCTAGCCCAGAATAAACTGTCCAGGTTGGACAGCACTAAAGTCATATGAACATCCCTTCACATGCTGAATAACTTGCAATGACTTGGGTGCAGTCCTACCCCGCAAAATACAGATCTTCATCAAAACACAGAGATGACCAGGCTTTAGTTTCAGTTCAGCTCTGTTTTGCCTTTAGCCAGAATGAAGAGATGCCAGTGTCTGTTTTGCCAGTTCTCATGTTTCTAAGTACCTGCCCAGCTTTTCATTTGGACTTTTTTTCAGGTAGACCAATCTCCTGTTGCTCAGCTTTACCCAGCAAAACAAAGCTGCAGTTGTAGGTGCTGGAGGCACAATCATGGTGCAGGCAGCAACACGGCATGATGGCAGCAGCCCAGAAATGCTCACAAGTGGGGAAAATCATGCCTTCCCTTTGCTAGCAAGATTTATGCTACCAGAGATGTACCTCTTTTGCTCTTAGTCATCTTTCTTTTTACATCTTCATTTTCCAGTATCATTAGCACCACAGGGACTCTGGTACATCTGGCTCTGGAGAGCAAGACAGTTATTCCGCAAGTCGTCTGTCCCATCCAGAGGTCACTGTCTACCTGGCAGGTTTAGCAGTGTGAAGGCGTCCCCAGGCTGCCACTGCTCCCTGCAGCCTCTTACTTTGAATCATCAGCAAAAGGAGATTTGTTCTCAGTTGCCAAAATATAAGGTGGAATAACTGAAGACCTGGTGTCTGCTCCACTCTCCTGAATCTACTACAGAGAAAGTGAGCACCTTATATCAAAGACTTGGGGGTCACCCATATCTTTACAGGCTCCTGCTATTGCTTAGGGAACTCCGCCCACAGGCACAAGAGTTGGAGCTCAGGGATGCAGGATGTAGGGCACCTACATGGCTTGTCCCAACTTTCAGTCCACAGCACAGCGAGCTCAGACTGGCATGCTGAGAGACCAGCAACTGTATTGTGTTGAGCTTATTTATCACCAGCTCCAGGTGTGGGAGTCATTTAGCTTTACATTTTATGTAGCAATTTAGTGTGCTGCCACCTCACCAGCCTGCTGAGACATCTTCTAGCTAATTATGCTCATTCATTAAGTGCATACTGCCATGAACGTCTCCTTCATGCTAGAGCAAGGGTAGTGCAAACTTAGCTGGCAAGTGTAATATAAAAATGGTTATCGTTGCAGTAGTACTGGCACAGGAGAGAGATGTTAACTTGCATACAGTCTCAATAATAAATGAAACATTTGGCAGAGAAAAATTAATTGACGATGTTCCTCCATCTTTCTAAGAAATTGACAGTATATCCTACAGCCATGGGGTCCACATGCTGACAGTTACAAAGAGGTTTTGTGAACAAACTAATATAGGCTGTGTCAGCCTGCCATTAATTCTGGAGTTCCTTTTCTGGGCAGCTTGTAAAATCTAATCAATGGGGCATTTTTCAAAAATCTATGAAAATTGTGAGTCTGTAATTGTGCTTTCCTAAAATAAGAACAAGGAATCTGGCAAGGGAAGGTGAAAACTACACAATATGTGCCTTTCTTCCTGGTTGCTGCTGGAATGTGTCTTGCAAGCATAAGCTTTTCCCATTTACGCAATAGTCTCATGCAAAATCTTCAATGATATGCTACTTGGAGAAATTGGAAACCTCAGATGCACGTTCTCTCCTCTATTCCCACAATATATATGGTGTTAATATAAAGTTAATATCACGGCTTTCCTCTTGCTTTTTCCCCACATAGTTTAACAGTTTATTTACATATTTTTCTTTTATCTCAAATTGTATGGCAGGCTTTACACATCTGAAGATGGGCTGGTTCCAGCCTCCCCATGCTTGAACTGCCTCTTGAACTTTCTCTGATTACATCATTATATATAATGACACATTATTAGTGCCATCAAGGCATGCAGAGCTGGTCACAGTGCTTACATGCAAAATCTGACAGAAGCAAAAAAAGAGGGCAATAGTTTAAATAAAGGGGGAAGTGGAGATGACATTGAGGAGGAAATTGATTGCAGAAAGCTTTATGAAATGAGCACTTAGATGAAAGAGGGCTCTGAAGGAGAGAAAAGAGCCTGTTGGGCTGTAAGTTGGGGCTGTTCCAAAATGAGGCCTTTACTCAAGAAAGCATTTCTTTTCAGGGTAGTGTTTAAGCATGACGCCAGATATTTGTTGGATTGGAGCACATAGACCATAGGGAGACATGTATATAAAGACATGATGAGAAGGAAGAATCAATAGGAAGGTAAGTACAGGAACACATAGCTTGTGTTCAACAGGGTCAAAGTCAGCAAAGTAATGAAACGTGTGAGGGGGAGACTAGGGTTGCTCATACCAGAGGTTCAGGAGAAAGTGGCTATTTGAGTTAGAAGATTTGCAGGGAGAGTCACTGTCTTGTACTAAATAAACCAATACGCTGATAGGGAGGGGGCAGATGAACTTTTGAGAGCACAAACTTTTCTCTGAGGCTTTGGTAGGACTGTTTGGAGACCTAGCCAAAAAGAAAAACAAATAAAACACCTTTCCCACTCTCACAGGTTTTGAACTCTTCACTTCCTTAAATAAATGCCTTATTGCTTGCACCAAAGTTGTAGAGCACAGACTTGAACACGAGGATTTTGCACCGCAGAGGAATGTCGAAGCTCTGTTTAGAAAGAGGAGAGTGATAGCGGCAGACATGTATTCATCCACAAACAACAACACAGGATTAAGAGATCTTGCAAACCCAAGCCTCTCATTTGATTTTGCTTATTTCTGCTTAACTGAACTGGAGTTTTCCAGCTAGCCTTATTGTGTTGTACGGCTACACAAACAGGAGGAACAAAACTGAGATACAAACATGAGGCTGACTATTAGGAGGAAGAGAGCTGTGTGGGTAGGAATAAAGGAGCACAGAACAGAGATCACCCAATGGGCATATAGCTAATTTAAGATAAAGGAGACAATCTGCTCTTTACCATACACTTATAGTTTGACGGTGGAGTTTGAATACACAACATCTGCCAAACTGGCATTAACTGCTATATTTTTATCTGTCTTCTGACTACTGTATAATATGAGGATTATTTGATTTTTTAAAAGATGGGTGATACAGAATTCAAGTGTAGGCCATGGACTAGACACAGGACTCTGTTGGTGGTAAAGGCCTCAATATTCTTAGCAAGGAACTGATAGTGCCTCCTTCAAGGGGCTTGTAGAGTAAATATGCAGAAAAATACTTCTGAGTACAGCCTTTTCTCCCCAAAAGAAACAGCCTTTAAAATTTCTGACAGCTTTCATTTAATTCAGATAGAGCATAGTCAGAGAAAAGATCTCCTTTTGCCCCAGTCTGGCCCAATCAGAGTATATGGCACACGTGTGTGTGTGATTCCTATGGTGTACCTGTTCTCCACTTGCTCAAGATGCAGCTACGTGATTGAGCACACCCTTATATTCAATATGACAAATTATTTTATCTGAATATTCCACTGAATAAATGCAAATATGGGATAGTCCCATCACATAAAAATCAGTGACTCTGGTAAAGTTGGCTTTGACACACAGCTGAGTAATGGCATCTTTACCTGTTGTTGCTAAACTGCAGGCATGGTTGGCTGCGCACTTCTAGCCCTGCACATGCTGAAGGATCGTTAAGTTAGCCTAAGCTGTGCAAACCAGTGCAACTCAGTGTACTCATTTCAGTTCAAACCACCATCGTGCACACTGACAGCTGGTAGGCAGTAACCTGTAACACCACAGTTTAACCTCTTTGTCTGTTCTACTTAAAAGCAACCTTGTAATAAAGTTTTACTGAAAAAAAGAAGTTGCCTCAGTAGCAGTGGAAGATAAAACATAGTTTAACAAAAGAGACAGTAGACTAGTGAATTAAACTGTTAGTGGAGGTGTGAGTTGCTATGTTTTTGCCTGCACTATTTGTATCATCTGGCTTTCTTAAAATAAAATAGCTATTTATTTCAGGCTACATCTTACAGCTACCTTAGCTGTCAGAAGTCATACATAAAAATATCCTTTCTTCCAGAGACAGCCATTCATCACTCAACCAGTAAATATTACTCACTCCATTGATTATACTGTGATTATATTTTCTCTTTAAATGACTGTTAGAATTGCGTATAAAAGACCCATTTGTTTCTACTATAGATAGTCTCTGTCTTCAAATGCTTCATTGTTTTGAATTAGTCATTGCAGTTTGCACAGCTGAAATGCCAAATGTAATGCCTTTCTGAGTGAAGCCTGGGAGCTGTCTTAGCCTTTCTCCTCTTCATTTTTGGGCCTTCCAAGGGAACCTCCAAATCCCATACAATGAGTTTAAAAGTTATTACTGCCATCCCCTTGTACAGAGATGCAACTTGACTGGCTCCTGCAGCATCAGAAATTCAGCAATAATTCTCCACAGCAAAAAGGCATCAGCTCAAGCAAAGCGATTTTTATCAGGTAAATAGGATGCTGGGAGACCTGAGTCCCAGACACAGCTCCTTCCTGCCTTGATTTCTTACAGCATTTCATGTGCTGTCAGCTGAGGACAGTGAAACCCCACATAAAGTGCTTAAAAATTTGCAGATGGCCATAAAAACTCCCTCTCATCTAGCCTGTTCCTCCAGGTCTCTGTGCTCTCTCTAGATATAAACTGCCAGGCAAAGAACTCCCTATAAACGTAGTGCAGCCCATGAACATTATCAACCCACAGACAACCTGGCATGTGGTTAATTAACTACACTAAATACTAATTAATTAAGGGGCATCCTCAGTGATTCTGTCCAGAGGCAGCTCAGATGGAGCCTGGCTCAGCAGCACTTGCGCAGCCCGAGGCCTGAGCTTGCTGCCTGCCTTCACACAATGCTGTCACAACATGCAAGGGAACCATCAAAACACCAGGACCAATCCTGAGTGTGCTATAGGGCTTTTTTTCCACCACCTGGATATCCCTACAGAGCAGAGAGCTGGCTGAGTGTAAGGCTGGCAGCCCGGCACAAAGACTATGGACTTCTTTGTTCATTGGCCACCTCTGTTCTTTCCAGACCCCTCTCTCTTCCCCCCCGCCCCATACTCCTCTGACAGTACAAAGCTCTCCCACCAGTCAGCTGAAGTTTTACCTATTCTTTAGAGGATGCTCTCAGTATCCTGCAGACCAGCAGGGGACTTTCCAGCTGCAAGCAGCCTTAGAGACCCTTGCCGTACACTAGCCTTCCCATCACTATGCTTATCATCTGCAGCACAGGGGTTTTTTGATGGAACTGGAGCTTGTCTTGCAAATGGCCAGTCCGTGTGGGAAGAGGTTATTCAGGCCACATAAGGGTAGGAAACTGTCCTCATGTCTTTCCTTTAGATCTGCCTCAAAGACATTTCTTAGGCTTGTTGCTGCGTGAGAAGGCAAACTTGGCAAGTCGGTCTTTGGAAATTCATGTTTTTTAAGTCTGGAGAGAAAGAGGAAAGGTTTAACACTTTCCAAATATCCAAGCTCTTATCTGCTGTATGTGTGTGAGTGAACAATAGTCCTGTGGTCACATCAAAAATGCAGCATGCTACACGTTAACTGATGAGCTCATTTTAAGCAGTTTTAATGGCTCTGAAAGCAACCTGTGTCATTTTATTAAAAGACAAACATCAACTGTATTCTGTTATAGATATGCTACGTCATGGCTGTAAGAGAAAAACAAAACTGAGCTTAAAATAAAATCTTCAAAGGTACAAGAAAAACATTAAATGAGATAATCTGAGGCTCTGAAGTTATACTGAGATTCACTTATCCATTATCTTCAGATTAGGAACCACCTGTTCTTCATAACCGTCTGTTTGTATGAATGAGGAACTCTGAGTTTAATTAAGTAGCATGTGTGGGTGTAACAGGCTTCACGACAGCAGTGAGATTATTAATGGACGTCTGTATTGAAGTTCTTTGCATTTTTGAAAGGCTAATTACAATGTAAATTTAGTTTTAAATTATTGCTTTGCTGTGGGATGGGAGTTGTCATTTATTACTACTTTTTTTTTTTTCAGATGCCAGGAAAACATTGGTTTGACTGTATAAGCACCCTGTAGTCTCTTATTTTTCCCTAATTTACACTTTTTGCTCATGGTTCAATGTGCTGTAAAATATGCCCCCATCTCTAGTTTCATTATTTTCATAAGTGTTTGTTTTGTTTCTGCCCTGCAACATTCTAAGGTTTTGAGGAAATGAAAGCCATGTTTTTCAAAAACAGGCCTGGAGCTGAAATCTGGAAAAGGTGAACTTATCTTAAGAAAATAGCCCCCACTGACTTCCTGGTACTTTAACTGCTAGTTTTAACTGCTAGTTTATTACATGTAGCTGGCGACCTTTGCAACATAAACTCAAATATGCTGGATGCTAGACCATGCTCTGCTGCAGTGAACCCAGAATAATTCATATATAGTTCATCAGTGCCCACAAAGGAAAACAAGCTCCGGCTGGTGGAGAGGCCTGCAGCCTGTCCAGCCCTTCCCATGCCCTGCTGTTCAAACTATGCGAAAGACAGTTTTGGCCCATGCACTGAGCCAAGGTAATGCATGATTTATGTTCTCCCTATTTCCTCACCTGGGAAGTTTGAAATTTGGCCTGGAACAGGTTTGAGGTGTGAGCCTCAGAGGTGCAGGCAGTGCAGGTTAGGCAGCAAAGGCTCTCCCAGACAGAAGAGGGTCTTTTGCACCAGGCATGTTGTGCCCATGCACTGTTTGCAGGTTGAGGGAAGAGACAGGCAGTGAACTAGCACATCCAGAGGGATATTACTTGAGCTGTTTCTTCAGTAACACGGGAAAGTAGTTGGCTGAACATCAGCAACGCTTTAGGTTGGTATTTTGTGTGTTAGGGGTTATTAGATGAACGAGAGCCCTCCGCAGTGAGCTGCACCCTGCCTGCCGTTGGCCACAGGGTCACTTCGAGGCTAGTAGGAAATAGGAACGTCTGATTCCACGCAGACTACATTAAAGACCTATCCTCTTTGGCACTGATGGATAACCTAAAGTTTACAGATGGGACCAACAGGAAAAGACAGAATATCTGGTCACATCTGAAAGACCTGCAGAGCATGATAACTCAATTGTACGCAGTAAGTGCTTTGCTTGCATCGCCACTGATAGAATTCAATTAAAAGCTATTAGCATAACAAACCATACAAGGGTTGCCAAAGTGCAAGGAAGCTATAAAGCATCTGCCTGGGACTAGGAGGGGACCAATTTGACAATTCTGATCTTTCCTGCTCCTTTCTCATTTAATAGTGAAAGTGACAAAGTGCTGATCTGCCTGGTGGCATTTTTTTTCTTACCTTTTTCTGAAGTAAGAACTACCTTGTAGAGATTTCTGAGGCCTACATCCATAATCTGTCTGCCTTAAGGCTCTCTTGAAAGAAAAGAAGCACTATATAACTCTTGTTATGAAAGTTGCACAGTTCATGTATTGCTGGGGGAAGGTACCCACAGCAGGAAATGTTTGATTGTGTGGGAGGTTGAATTAGGTATTTGTTGAAGTCTCCTTGGCCTTATACTGTGTGACTCTCTACAGTTTCTTTTCAGAGCATTGAAAGTAAAATACGGCTGTGAATTAGAGCCAATTCCTACCTTCTCTAGTAGTGCCTGAGGCAAAATTCTCATGGATATTGAGGGATGCTTCTAAGAGCCCTGACAATGCATGAAATACAGGAGCAGTGTGTCTACAAAGGACTTGCCACTCCCTGTGTGTTGCCCTCATTTCGGCTCACTCACCAGCTCACTCACCGCCCCGCTCTCTTGCTCCAGGTGTCGGGGTGGATTCCTGTAAAGCTGCGTGCCCCAATGCGGAGCTCCTTCCCCTGGCCATGGGTCCACACATCTGGGGCTGGGGCTGCCTTGAGAGTCAGCAACTGCCACAGGCTACAGGGGGAAAAGGGCTCTCTCCTAATTCTGGATCTGCCCATATCCATGGCTGGGACTGGAGTGCTTTAAGAAGACTGGAAAGAAGTGGTAGTTAGATAACTTTGAATTCTTAGAAAAATAATAAATTGCAGTTAAATGGTTAAAAGCTTAATCAAAACTATTGCAAAAATAACCTAACAGTTGAAAACTATGTTTACCTCAGTGTGGGACTGTTATTACTACTATTATTATTATTGGATTTGTTGGCAGTTTTGTATGGCTAATTGAGTGTTCTTACTTCGCCATAAATTGGAGAAGAATGGCTAGACATGTGAAAGTACTTTTGTAGCTGAGTCTCTGGACATGGCCATTTCAATACAGGGGAGATGCTTTCCCCCAGGTTGGCTCCCAAGCTGACTCTCTGCCTTTCAGTGACAGTAATACTTACCAATGCCACAAAGACATTGTGTCGCTGCTGAACTTCTTTATGAGCTCCTGGGATGAAAGCTTGTACAATAGTACAAAATAAGATTCATATTATTTTATTCTATAGTCCAGCTAAGGGCACGTTCTGTGAAATGGCAGAAAACAGTATGAGATTTTCATTTTAACTCGTTTTTCCTTGAAGTATTTTTTGTCTGTTTTTCATATGTACAATAAGGTTTCCTTCCTTGCTCCATAGCGGTGTAGTCATTCCTTTTTGTGTTATTAAAACTGGGAAGGAATGCCTCTAGGTGAAAAGAGACTTATTAGTGTGTTAGGTTTTGCTCTCAGGAATAGATCCTGATTTATGTATTACAATTTGGGAATGATATTAATTCAAATTTCATTTGTAGAATGAGAAGGTGCTTGTAAATTACAGAAAAATAACCTTTATTTAACAAAATAAAACTATTTTGTTTTATCTACACTCTCTTTGAAGTAGAAATAGCAGTAATATTATTAAATTATCCCAAAGACATAGATTAGTATAAACTGTTCCCTGACTGCAGCATTTTGGAGAGAATTATTAAAGAAGCAGTTGGTGTTATTCTATGCTGAGTTCATCTAGCTTCATGCTCATGCGGCTCAATTCAGTACAGTGTTATAGTTTATTTAGAAACAACTTCAGAGACTCACTTTGCAGTCTTAAGTTTAAGACCTGCCCACAGATAGATCAAAATGTCCCTGTTATTCTCAGTTTTGCCTGGGTTAAATATTTGGGGGTAGGTCGGTGTTGGATAGCATTATTTCATTTGTGGTACTGCAAGAGGCTGTGTATCACATTTTCTAATGCTTTTGAATTTGCAGTTTTTATTTGATTGTCTTGTTGTGGGGTGGAGTAAAATGAATGTTTTCAATTTTGCAGTGAATTGTTACACTCTGAAGTGGCTTTTGTAATCTTCTTGGCATTGATAAGTGCGATGGTGGTTTTGAACCCAAGACTCATAAGGACAGCCATAACATAATCACTTCTCTCTCTCCACACATTCCCCCTAGATTCTCACTGTGGAATATTCTGAGTTAGCCAAAAGATGCACATGTTAAAACGGCTTTATTTTTTAAATATGTACAAAGAAAGAGGCACACAAATGCAGTATTTATTCCTGTAGGCTAATATTTTCAGGCTTAGTTATATACCTGCATTCACATATTTGAGTCCCTGCATCTAATCCAATTTTCTAAAGAAGTTACAGCATTCTCAGCAGCTCTGTAGCCGTGACAAAGACTCAGGATGCTGATTTAGACAGTTAAATTTGCACCTGTAAATTTATCAGAACACTGTAACTGTATAAAATGATGAGTTCAAAAAATGTCTTAATGGTTAGGACCAAATGAATAATTGGGGTTTTTTTAAATTTTGTCATCAATTTTTAAAAATTTGTTTGGATCGGACTTACTGTCCTGCTTAATAAAATTACTTCTTTTCCCTTTCCCAAAATTTTGCTTAGTTTGATTTAAAAAAAAAATCTGTAAAAAGAAGAGACAAAGACTGAAATTCAGAAAACTCTATGAGGATGCAGCGGTGTTGTTATTCTCCTCTTGTTCAGTAGCTCAGTGTCTAAGCACACTTCTCTGAATGTCAAGAGACTGGTTCAAATCCCACTCATACCTGGTAATCTTTAATCAGGGACCTCTTTTAGGTGAGTTTTCTAACTGGGCTATAAGTACTTGGAACATGAATTGAGTCCTTTCTCATGTGATTGCAGCTGTACTTTATACCTGGGCCCGCTGAAATATTTCACGTAGAGGATGATTCCACCGGCTCTTGGTTAGAGCACATGCCTGGGGCTTGCCCCAGGGAGTATTCACTCAACTGAATATAATAAAACATGTCACTGGAAAAAAGGCTGTGCAGACAAATGATCTCCTCCAATTGCAGTTTCTTCTTTCAGATGTGGGACTTGGGGTGTCCGAGCTTTTCCGGCAAAGAAGGGAATACATTCTGCATCATTTGCAGCCTTCTGAAAAAGGGAGAACAAAACCCTTTCCTCATCCTACTTCCCCCTTTCTTCCTCTTCTCTCATCAGGTATTATTTGTGGCACACTTTGTGTTAACTTGCAAAACTAAAAATAAATGGAGGCTGTGAAGGTGAAGTTACACTTTCAGCTACTTTACAATTTGTTAGCAGAATTGTAAAAACCCTCTGTTCTGATACTTTCTGCTGCTCCTTTCTCAACTTGACTAACAGATCGCCCTTTTTGCCAAAACACGCCCTGCAGCCAGTTGTCACATCAGTGTATATCTGATATAGCTATCTTAGCACACCCTTGGAAAGATGAGCAATGGGTATAGCAATATTTTGGCATGAATATTAGCTGTTTAGATTTTCACATGCACTGTTTTAGGAAATGTGTAAAGGCTCCTACCCACACCTTGAAACAGTTAAGAAATGGCATAAGGCCAGGTAAGAAGTCTAATTGAAATATCATATGAAGGGAAAGAATTTGGAGCACAGCAGTATCACTATGTAACAAGTCCGCTGTGTAACAGTGAAAAATAGTCAGACGGAATATGAGGTGAGAGAAGGAATCCTTCATTTAGTTCAAAGAGTAAGCGGAATGTAAAATAGTCAGATTCAACTTTACATTTATAGTAAGGCAACAGCACACAGCTAACCCTCCTCCAGTTCTTGTAGTTGACGCTTCAGTCTGGCACAGTTGTCTAAAACTGCAGGAAATGTGACAAAGCTGGGGACTCCGTGGCTGTGAGGAGCAAGCTGGCATGCAAAGAGGATGCTGTGCTGCCCTTCATCCTACTGCTGTCAGGGGATGAGGAATCATAAAACAGGCTGAAGCCTTCGATGGTGCATGCCTGCTCTAACAGGGATTTTTAAAAGCAAAAAAAAAAAAAAAGCTGGCTATGTCAGATGTACATTTTAAGTGGCTAAGGAGCAACCAAAAGAATCCCTAGACGAATTTGCACCTTGCACACAAGCCTTGTGTGACACTCACAACTACTTCAAATGCAGGCGATCATTCCTTCTTCAGTAACAGAACTGTTTGATGTGGTCCTGATCTGAGAAAGCCATTAAGCTTGTCCTTAAATATGTGCATAACAATCTGAAACAAAGAGGCTTTCCAAATCTGGGTCACCTGTGGAGATAGATGTAACAAGAATTATTAAACACAGCCTAGAAACCAGTGTTTGCAAAAATAGAGTGCCAAAGCTGGGCTCTCAGAAGCCTCAGGCTTCAAAATGGCTGAGTTGCTTGCTTAGTGGTGGGTTAGGCTGCCCAGAGGTACATACTTCTACGCTTAAAGCTGCTCAGCCCAAGTATTTCTGCATTGGTCTTTTGGGAGGGGCCAGGAAGGGGAGGAATATTTTTCTTCTTTAAATATTAGTTTTGCAAAGAGGTTTAGTCTGCGCAGACATCAAGGCACAGAGCTCGCTGTGAGAAATGCACCACCAGCTCAGGAGTGACAAATCCAAGGCTCCTGGGCTGAATTTGGACAGTGTGAGCAGCTCACCTGCTGCCCTGGAGCCAGCTAGATGTTCTTACTTCTCTAGACACTGCCAAATAGGCTGTAGGATATATAAACTACACTAGCTGTTTACAGCCTACCCTCCACACCATTCACATCGGAAGCCGCTAGGTGCATCCACATGGCTCTAGCTGCATCTGGATGCATGTACATGTCAAATCACTCTGGCAGGGCTGGAGAGGGCATGTCTCAACCTTTGCTCACCAGGGTAGAGGGCGGCAATACTGTTAATTGGTCACAGGGTCAATTAGAGCCCTGAAAGAAAGAGAGGGCACTGCCATGTTGGGTGAAATAAGCATGGCTGGAAATAACCTTCTTGCAGGGCTGCGTGTCCGGTGCAAGGCCGCTCACCTTGTGAGGGAGCCAAACCCAATGGTTCTGTGCTCGCCCCACAAGCTATTCATTTTGGTTACGTATTTTCTGCTTGAATAAGCTTGACAAAAGGAATATGATATGCTGAATCACTTAGGGAAAAAAATCACCCTCCAAGTGGATTATCATCAGCTAAGCAAGGCCCTGGAAGCCAAAACCCCAGCCTCTAAATTATACATGCTGAATGCCTACGCTTTTACAGTACTGTTGAGGCAAAGTCTGCACTGTGTGCTTCTGGGACGTTAGAGAAAACATGAAAGCAAAGTTATATCACAACTGGTATTTGCCCGGTGATTTGACCTTATCCCTGGGGATAGCAGGTGTCCTGGACACACCGAGTCCCTATTAGGGAGGGAGGGAGGGGATGCCCAGTGTCTTGCTTTGTAATTGCTGGCAGAGATGCCTGTGGGGTCACTCAGCTGCTAAAACATTAAAGCACATAAAAGCTGGACGTGGGAACTGCAAACAGTCTAGAAGAATCTACACCCTGCATGTGAGAGGGAACAGATGCATTCTCGGGAGGTGGGTGTCACTCTTGCTTGTGCTTCTCACTTCTCTGACGTTCCCCCTGTTTGCTGTCTACCTTTTCCTCCTGGTTTTAACTTTCAAAGCTACCTGTGCACATTAGCAGACGGTTGACTTTCTGGCTATACAGCTCTCTCTCCAGGAGGTGTTCAGAGTCAAGGTTTAAATGAAAACACCCCTGCGTTTGGCTTAACACCTGATGTTGTCTGGGTTACTTCAGGTTTCAATGTAAGACTAGCACAATTGCACAAATCATTTTCTTACTGGAAATTGCCCCCTGCAATTGCATTTCACTCACAGCGATTATACCCAAGCCAGCTATTCTCCATCGAATTACATTACTCTAACCCAAAACTTTGGATATTAAATCAACAGTTTCTTATCCAGGTGATTTAGAAAAGTGGGGATATGAGATTCCGGTGTGCATCTCTGGAAAAATGCTGTAGCTTTCTCCTTCTCACTAGGTGTAGCTGCTCTTCTAGGATCTTTGGTGCTGACTGCACTGATCTCCCTGGGCTTGTTCTGCAACGAGTCTCTTTTGCTTTTCCCGCTGAAATGCTGCTTTTGTGTCCATTTCTGTGGCAGTCACTGTCTATGATGGTAACCTCCATTCACTGTGCCTTTACATAGTCTCTGAGTAGAGCATTTTGTTCCATGCCATTCAGAGGAAATCCATTTCACCTGAGGAAACGTGTGGAAAATGACCCGTGAAGCATGTGCAGGGAAGGGAGCAGGGCCTTGATACTGCGTTTCCTTCCTTGGAACTATGTCACATGGCGGGAAGCCCCATCAGTCTTGAGCATCACTTCCCTGGATTGCAGGTAGCAGCACAGTGGGAAAAGCCGCAGCAAGCATTGCTACATCATCTTTTTGTTTGTGAGCATGGGCAAACCCAACTGGTACAGCTATATCAAACAAAGTCTTATGTCTTACACCTGAGACAAGCAAAAGGGATGCTTCTTGCACTCTGCCCCTTAGGACAAGCCTGTAAGCACATAGGCTTATGATACTGTGTTTTTACTAATAGAGGGAGGCTAGTGTAGGGCTGAGTGTCCATGCACAAGAGTTTGACATGCATGAACTTCACACCTCTAGGTAATAACTGCCATCAGGGCCGTTACAGCAACTCTAGTCTGCTCCAGGAGCATGATAATAAGCTGCCCCCTTACTCTGAGCAATAGTATGATTGAGCCCCCATTTAAAAACTGTATTGATTTTGATGGGAGTTTTGATAGAACACGGGTGTTGAAGGACTGCCAGATTTGGCTGTTAATCTTCAGGATTGCTTCTTTCTGCTTGGCTGAGCATATGCCTCATGTTTGCTGTGCCCAGTGTGAAGGATTTAGGAACTGTCAATATCTCTGATGATATATGAAGCATTAAACACAGCAGGAGCAAGACACACATTTGGATCACTCTTGCTGAGGCCTGGCATATACTGGGGTAATTTAACAAGTCTCCACCTTCTGCTGTTCCCCTGTAAGAGCCTATTGCCCCAGGAATACAAACTGTGAAATCTTGTGGGTGCCCACTCCTCTGTTGCCAGTGCTGCAGCTCCACACTCAAAGAGAAGATGAGTTGCAGCGTGGTTTCAGTTAATCTACACTCACCGTTTTGTCTCCTGCCTTTGCTATATGGGGTGGTCCCCCTGCCAATCCAGCCATCGCTGACCTGGAACTGCACTGCTCTGCAGAGCAGTGGCTGCTTAAGCCCATATTGAGTAGGCAGCAGCAAGGTGGGGTCTGAATTTCACAACTGCTGAGGACCCACCACTGCCATCGGTCCTTCTGGAGTGCTCCCCACCCCTGAAAGCTAACCCCTGTATATTGTGAGACAGAACAACCTGCACAGGAGGGTTCTTTGGAAACTGTGTTTCATGTGTCTATCTTCATAATTTACCACAGATGCCCTACTTCAGTAAGAATGAGTCATTTCTGAAAATGGTCTGGTGCTTAGACTGCAATGGCTTCTGCTAGGTGTCTGTAAAGGCTGCAGAGTGTTGTGGCTGAGCTAACAGGTTCATCAACTGTGTATGGCAAACAAGACTTTTAGACAGGGGATCCCTTTTTATTTATTTATTTATTTATTTTTAAAGTAATGCCTGGCATTTTTGTCACAACCTTAGCTGACAAAGCATTTTCTGGTCACGTTGCCTCAAGACAGCACAGAAGATTAATGTTCGGAATATGCTAAGCTCTTGAAAAAAAATGTAAAGATAACATCAGAAAAGTAATTCAACATGTCCCCAGAGCTCTTAACCACAAGCAATGACACTCTAATCTTTGGGGAAATGCAGGACGAGCGCTGTCAGCCTTTCAGAGCATTGTAAGTTTATTGCAGTGCAGAGGGTGCAGAACCAAGGCTGAATTTGGAAAAGGATCGCTGCGCTTGCATGGGGTTTTCCAAAAAGCAGAAAATCCAGCAGTGCACCAAGGAGTTCTTCATTTGGCTAAGCCTGTGGGTGTCAGCTGGGTGTGGGATGCGTTCCTTGCTGTTACTCATACGTTTCAGTGTGACCTTGGGGCATATGCATCCTGTTCCCACATCTGTAGAAACTGGCACGTGAACAATCTTTTTCAGTCGTGGACTGCTCTGTTTGTCACCTCTGAGGGAGCCTGGAAGCATCGCACACAGACAGAAGCAGAGAGAGGTGCTGAATTTGTATAAATGCTACCTGTGCTGGGCTCAGGCTTAGGTGCTCTCCTCTCATTTGTATGCAAACACACAGGAAAACAACATGTGCAAACATGGTTCATCTGGCAAGGTGGAAGCACAGGCAGAGCTCAATCACAGCCCTTACTGCGGCTGATTCCACCTTGTGCAGTGGGCCTTGGCACTCGCTCTGCTGCAGCCTGCTGTGCGGCCGTCAACAGAGACCATGCAGATAGCGCCGAGGCCAGTAACACATGGTTTTCTGAGGCAGCCTGCTTTTCTTTCTTTTAAACTGGAGTGTGCTATGGAGGGGTATCAGAGTTGCAACAATTGGCTTCAAAATCAAGAGGCCTCAAAAAACAAAGCTGTTGATCTTTGTTACAGCAGAGCAGTTTCTGATGTCCTTGCTGAAGCTAATGAGAATTTGGCTAGGGAAAAGCCGGTAGGAAGACTGCGCCCAAGGCCTGTGCTCTTTGGAGTTGAGGCAGGAGAGCTAAGCAAGGCCAGGATAGCAAAGGTGGAAGGGTCCTTGCCCACAGGAGCGGTGTCCTTTATAGATGCAGCCCTTCTGGGAACTGCTAGTTCTATGCAGAGTTGGTGGAAAGCGGGTGACAAGTTTTGTTTGTTTCTGATGAACTGAGGCTTATTTACATTACACTGAAAGCAAAGTGACTCATTGACTTTTACCCTAGGACCAAAGCTGAAGAAGCTCGAGAAGGGCCATGTAGGTTGGGCACAGATTGATTCCAAATATTGGCAGAGAGGAGGCAGATGCAAGTGCGCTACTGCTGGTGTTGTTCAGTTACGCTGTCCCACAGCAAAGCCTTTAGTTGTCATCTAGGCGTGCATAAATAAATCAGTTTATTTATAAATCTTCACTTACTATAGCATCTCATTATTTTGTCTGACTTTCTTGAAATGATGACTCTCTTGAAACAAATAGACAAGTTAAAAAAAAAGGAAAAAAGCAAGCCAGAAAGCCTCTAGCCAAACAAAAGAATGCTGCAACTTGAGCAAGATGATCCTGAGAAATGGAAGATGTGCTAAAACTGACATGAAAAAAAAAAGAAATATGTTATTTTGGATTCTGAGTCTTTACAGCACAGTAAAAACATGTGACTTAAGAAATCTCTGGCTCTAATACTTGTAGGTCTTGCTTGCTTGTTTCTTAATAAAAACGGAAATGTTTATGTGTAAGTTGACTCCATCTGCTGGGCTTTATGTCTGGTGTCAAGTATCATGAAATTCAGTCCTGCCCACTCACAGTTTTATCTTAAGTTGAGCTTGCCAGCTAACAAGGGCAAAGTTTACATTAGTTGTGAGGTTAGGACCATAAAACTGTGACTAACTCAAGGAAAGAAAGTAACCTGACAATATTTCAAATATACCCACTGGATCAGGAATGCTGTATACCATCAATCGCAAAAGAATACTTCATTTTCAAAGCTGTCCCTCTGGTTTCATAAGCTTTTGCCTCTACCAGAAATGCAAGAAGTAATAAAAGAAGACATGGTTCTAAATGCTGTAATGGATCCGAAGGGAGCACAGATGGGGCAGATGGTTACAGCGCTGAACTCCCTGCCATGGAAATGGACATATCTGAATAGAAATTTCCCTTCAAATCTTAAGAATGAGGTTACAGCTCCTGAGACTGCATAGTGCTGACCGATACTACTTTTCTGGCACAGTTTTCTTTAGTAACTTCAATAAAAATACCAAATTGGTAGTAGGACCTTCATTTCAGAGACTCTCTAGGCTTCAGGACCCAAATTGTTCACAACCTGAGTATGGCAGGACAACTTTTGTGGTTAAGCCCTTCTTCCCAAGCCCTTCTGGAGAACAGCGTATTCTATAAGGAAAAGCGCTAAGAAGTCTGTTAAAGCTTGTAGTGTGTCAGCCATTAATCTCAAAATTCTTTATAAAAAGAGAGTAGCCTGATTTAAAACCTTCAAGTGGGTGGTTTAAAATTATTCAAAATGTTGTGTTACAAATCCAGCTGAGTCAATTCAAATTTCAACAAAAAATTTAAAGGACCATAAATTGTCTGACTGGCATTACATGTTTACCTCAAAAATCTTAATGACTAAAAAAAGTGTTTCCCTGTAAAATTGTCAGATAAATTAGAAAAGCCTAAAGCACTTCCATAGCATGTTTCAATTGTTGCAGCAGACATAAAAAACCTGAAAAAATATCATAGAGAAGTTCTTTATCTTTCATATTTTGCAGCGCCCAAAGTATAAAATGTGGTGTTTTGTTCTTTTCATGTATTGCTTCTAAAATCTCTGTTACATTCTGACTGTTTGTGTGCTTAATCATTGCTCATCAACGCTCTTTTTCTACACAGCGCTGCTATAAATGTTTGTTTGCAGTTGCCCTTGTGCTCTGAACTGTGCCGTTTCCCATGCATAACTTCCTATGCAGGGAGGCAGAGCATTAATACCCTGTTCAGGTAATTCGGAAAACACAGTGACACATCGGCATAATTAAATAATGTCATCAGTCTCTGAAGTGTACTCCCTATGGTGATGCACCACATGAGAAACCTGCTAATACAACACCTACAGGTTTCTTACACAAAACTGACTTTACTGTAATGTATTCCATTAGGAGAGCTGAAGTTTAAAGGAGAATTTTTTTTTTTTATTTTACTGGTATTTCATGGGTGATGTGGTATGAAGCTTCTGCTCACTGGATCCTGTTACAATTTTTTTCAGCTCAGTTAAAGAGCTGTCCCTTCTATGTCTTTGCCACATAGGGGCTAAACCACCGTGGTCCAGCCTCTTCAGTGTAGCGAGTTTAGGTGGTCTCTGACTACGACACAGGTTTTGTATTGCAGAAGTTCTTCTGAGCTGGCTTCTAAAGCTTCTGCAGTTTTTAGCAGCCATTCAAAAGTGTGAGCACCCAAAGCATGACACAGTGTTCAAGTAACAGTGTCCTCAAATGTTATATTGTACCTGTCTCTGATATGTCCATCCCATAGCTGTAACCCTAAGTGTTTCTCCCATCACACCATTCTCACCTCAGCCATCAGGCAACATGAGATCCCAATGCTGAGGAAAATGGCTGGGAAAGGGGTCTCTGCAGTGTTGCAGCTGCTCCAGCACTAGGTCATGGGCAATATGTGCCACACTGGTTGCAACAGCAGGGCAAGGCTTCATCTCTAATATCCATTGCCCTTGTCATATGCTCCAGATAGATAGATGAACTTTCTCACAGCAGAGCTGAACACATTTGCCGTGCTGCTGTCTCAGAAAATCAGGAGAAAAGCAGAGGAGAAAGATGGCACAAAGGACCATTGCCCCAGGGTGCCATACACCACTTGGCTTAGCAGCTTCTCTGAGCTCTCGTTCCTTGCCAAGTTTTTTTGCTGCTCTCTGACCTCTACGTCTCCTGCCCTTCCTGTTCCTGCTATGTTATACACGAGCTTTTCGTTTCCTACCTTGTAACACCTCTTGCAGTCAGGCTTGCTTTGCATTACCCATTTGTCGCTCCGATTCCTCTCCTGTATTATTTATTTATCCATTTAACGCTGTTCTCATGATTATGGTATTTGGGCACCAAGCAACTCAAATAAACTGTCTACTTCATTGGCTGAAACTGTTCTCATTTATGTTGGTTGCCTGGTAACGGCTGTTGTAACTGAAGTTGCAAAATTTTCAGTGAAAAAAGAATCTCGTGCTCCCGAACAGCCTGAACTTGAACAAAACTGCAAATGGAGGTGGAATTTTCCATGCTTTGGGGCTCTCCCAAGCTGATCTCTCGCTGTCAGCTCGGAAAGTTCAAACAAATCTGAGTCAGCCTCCTTAAAGTCCTGTGGGGGGAAGTACAGAAAGCCCCATTTGTGTCTCTGCTGCCTTAACTCCTGTCCTTGGTGCACTTACATGAATGCAAATCATTACCTGAGCCCTGCAGCTGGCCGGAGGCTGCTCTTGGCTCGAGGGTGTTCCTGACTCTCAAAATGGCAACAGAGGGTTTGTCTCTGTCTCTGCCAGTGGTTTCCACCCTGCAGGATTCACTTTTGCAGCTAAAAGATGTTTCTAATTACAAGCATTGCAGAGGCAGACTGGGAGCTGGGAGGCTGCGTGATCTTAGCCGTGCTGAGGAGAAGAGGCAGATGGTGTTGGCAGCCAGGCACATAGCCCACGTGCTACCTGGTATGAAACCTTTGTGGCTTCGTGCTGTGGAAGTGGACTGTGCAGGCGGCACTGCCTCAGATCTGGCCTGCCTGTGGCCCAGGGCCCGTCTCACACTTTGCCTTCATGGATTGGGAAATCAAGCTGGTGGGCAGAATGATAAGAAGGTAATTTGGCTGCTGGAAGAAGCAACTTTCATTCAAAACTCAGGGTGCAGAGGCTCCTTGAATAGCAGTGGGGCATTGCAAAGACAGCGGTAACTCTTGGACGCTCCCTTCTCCGTCGACTCTTACCAGTCCCTGCCCACCAGCAGTGCTGGGATGCCTTCCCTTGGAGCTACTGTAAAACACCATTAAAACTTCTCCGCAAATTACTCCTAGATTCTACCGTACCTCGTAAAAGCCCTAATCCTCCTGCTAAGCAGGGAGATGTTCAGCCCCTTGCCAAAAGCACCCAGGCCTTGCAGGAACAGACTTCCATGTGACCATAGAATTAACTTCAGGGCCAAAATTGTAACTGCTGCAGGAAACTGTGTGGAAACAGATAAAAAAAAAAAGGTTAACTTTATAATGAAAAATCCATACTATAGAAATCATGCAGAAAGAGCGAAAGATTTCATGGGCCAGTTGCAGTAAAAGTAACAAATTTCATGCTTTGTCGCATTAATTGAAAAGCATCTAAACCCACCAATAACAGAATTTCATAGCATTAATAATGATTAGTCAGTGTTCAAAGTTATTTAATGATGAATCCAAATACAAACAAAATGAGTATGACCAGATCATAATCTATTTTTAAAAATACGAATGAGCTGTTGAAACAGCAAGCAAAATAAGTGAGCATGTGCGTGTTTGTTTGTTTGCTTTTTTCCTTATGGAATTAGTGGGTGTATTTCATTCCCAAAGCCTAGCAGAGGGCAAAAAGAGCACTTTTTCCATCCATTTAATATGAGTTCGGGAGGGGTGAGAAGCTGTTCTTAATGCCAACATCCCCTCTCTGCTTGTAAATACGTGCACAGATAACAGCACAGGATAGTGTGCGTAGACTTTAACTTCTGAGTTTTTCTGGGTAATGTTCTCATCACAGGGAAAAATCACTGAGATTTTGAAGCCTCAAGGAAAACCAAATTTAGCTACTTTGGGGAGGTGGCAGATATGCACTGGTGCTTCCCAAACTTTGGCCAGGGTAGCTGGCTTTGAGGTTTCTGAAAACCAGGCTCCTCCCTTGTGAGATTAAAGAAGAGAAACTAAGGAGCATGATGTTAATGGGTAACTAAACAATATTTGCTTAAATTGCCATGTCCCTTAATTACCGCTTAAATATAATAGAATAAATCATGTAGAAGATTTTATTTTTGATCCTTATTGATCTCTGCAATGTGTGTAAACATGTTGGGGCAAAATAATTACAGCTGAAAAATATTATTTATTATTAAACAGTGTGTCTTATTTTAAATACCGGTATTATGGCCTCCAGCACTAGCTTTGCATTGACTAGAACCATAAGGGTTGTTTTTTCTGTTTTTAAAACAGATTCAGTACTCGGTTCATACTTAACATTGTCTAAACAGATACATCTTGGTTTATTTTCTGAAAATCCCTTTGGTTTTGCATGTAGCTAACAAGCATGTTACTTGCACTTTACTCCCAAATTTCAGATTCCCCTTTCTCATCCTGATTAAATGATAGCAAAGGTAAAATTTTGTTTGCCTCAAATGTAACATTTAATAAAATGGATGGTAAGTTTGCTTTGTGGCGTGTTGTTCTGTTTCCTTTTGTTTTTTTCCTCTCTTCCCAAGTGTCTGGTTTTGGTCTCTTGCCTCCTCTGCTGTGTGACAGCACTCGAGCTGGCTGCCTTAAGCCTTGCAGAAGCTGACTTAGGGCAGGTTTGTCCCCGGCAAAGACGTGGTGAGTGAGCAGCACGGTGCCCTGCTTTGAGCCAGGACAGAACCAATCTTCTTTTTAGCAATTTTACTTTTCAGTTAAGTCTCTTCTGAGAGTCTGCACTCTCTGCAATTAACAGCCTGTTTCTCAGACAGTGTCTGCCTCTAGGAGTGATAACGCTCGATGTTTATAGTTAGTGCTGGAGTAACAGTAGGAATGGTATGCAGAAAGGCTCTTGCTTATAATTATTCCTGTGGAGACAAAGGTCAGTGCTTTGTTCTGTCGTTCTTATGCACTGGAAATTAAAGAGTGGAAAGGGGGACCTGTGACCCTCCTGTGGAGAGAAGCGGGTCAGACAGGTGTCTGACCAAACGTGACCGAACGCAGTATTCCATCCCATATGCGTCATACTCAGTATAAAGCTGGGGGATCACAAGGGTCAGTCTTTCTTCTTCTGTGGTCAGCGTCCNCACTGAAAATTAAAGTATGGAAAAGGGGCCAGACCTGTGACCCTCCTGCGGGGAGGGGCAGGTCGGACAGGTGACCCAAAGCTGACCAAACACAGTATTCCATCCCATACACATCATACTCAGTATAAAGCTGAGGGATCTCGAGGGCCAAACTCTCCTTTTCTATGGCCAGCGTCTGAAGAGGACTCTGTCTGATTCTTCTGCCTTCGATCCTGATCCATGCGTTCCTGAATTCAGTTCCGTCTGCTGCTGAGTCCAGTTTGGGACTTTCCCGCAGCCTGCCCTGCAGCGTCTGGGTGACGTGATCGTCATCGAGGGAGCTCGATATTGGTTTTGTATGTGTATCTGTACGTATTTCATTTTTTTCTATTATTATATTTTTTGTTATGGTTTCATTAAAACTGTTTTAATTTTTCCAATCCAGAAGTCTCTCTCCCTTTTCTCTTTCCCTTCGCCTTCTGGTGAAGCTCATGCTGAAAGCCTTGGGAGACAGGGAGGTGGGGTTAGGGTGGATGTAACCCAGAAGAGGCTGAGTGTAAACTGTTCAGCAGATGAGAGAGTTTGTCTTGCCTGCTAGCTCTGGGGAGAAGTCAGAGCTGGGTTCCCAGCAGGCAGGGAGAAGCCACAGCAGTAAGTGGCAGGCAGAGGAAACTTGAGGCACAGTGCCAGGCACTCTGAGAGGAGCTGGAAAATCTTTTCCTGTTTGCCACATAGCCAAGCTTAGGCGGCCCGAGTTTGTTGCTGTAGCTGGTGGAAAGCCGAGAAATCCCTTGGGAGGAAGGGTGTGATAAAATAACTGAGGGTTTTACACAAAGGCTGGCAAGGTGTGACCAGAAGGCATATATTAATAAGAGCGAAGTTGAATTCTCATCTGTTCTACCTGCGAATCCCCACTGAAGTCAGTATGGGAAGGCCTAAATGACAGGAATATCTGACGACTGCTTGCAGTTTAGTTATTGTCAAAAAGCTCTAAGAAGACTTTGAGTGGCTGAAGAGTTATGCAATCTGAATATGTATCACCAGGGTAAAATCCCATTAGAAGTGGATGAAACTACAAAAAGGTGATAGCTGGACTACAGAATAAAACCCTATTCAAAGACTGATGTAATGTATTTTTTCACTTCAGGGCAGGAGTGAAACTTTGAGCTACTGTTTGAAGAGAGAAAGAAACTCCAGCCCTCAGGGCTGCAGTAGGAAAGACAGTTTGAAAAAGATCATTAAAGAAAAATGCCTCTTTAAGACTTTGATGTCTATTGATGCAACGTGCTATTTGTTCTCCTACTGAAGACAGATCTGAAAGACTCTGCAATTACTAATAAATCACTTGCAATATCAAGCAATTACCAACAATGCAATCATAAAACAGTGCAATAACTAAATAATTATACACTTGTTAGGAGAATATGTTATTGGGCACTTGGAAAGAAAGAGGAAGGAGGTGAGAATACAAAAGACAGGATGCTGGATACCACACATATAGCAACAAAATACACTTTGCAGCCAGAATGCTGAGTAGTTGTACAGGCTCAGGGCCAAATCGTAGCCTTAGAGAAAATAAGGGAAAGTTTTAACTGTTGATAGGAATTTTTTTAATAGGAAGATTAATCTGTCGTTCAAAGTACTGAATATGATGGCTGGAAAACACCTCTTCTGCCTACTGGCCGTGTTCCATCCAAAACCAGCCCTGAGAGCACCATCTCAGTAGTACTTGTTTTATTACTCATCTTAATGATAACAGGCTGCCACCTCAGCTGGGGCCCCAGCTGAGGGTGAGGAGCTCAGAGGAGAGTATAGCGCTGTAGAGTCAGAAAGGCATGTCTGTGCTGGTTACTGTGGCCCAGCTGAAGCCAGAGGAAGCAGATTCCCACACTTCAGAGGCAGCTGAAATCCTTGTTGATGTGTGGAGGCCACCCTTTCCATATCTGTTAGTGATGGGACTGGGAGCGCTTGGCCTGTAGGAGTTCTGCAGTGGGGTAAAAAAAAGAGGGATGGGGAGAAAAGTGGTGAATGGGAAGCTGAGATTTCATCAGCAGAAGGTCATTATGATGGTAGAGAGTGAGAAAGAACATTGCTGTTGTTTAGATTTCCCCCTCAATGAATTTGGGATTTTTCCAGAAACATCTGGAGAAAACATCTGCATGAATGAATTGCTTCTTGGAAGGAAAGGTGTGTATCAGTTACCACGAGTCAGACTGATATGCTGTTGGCTTGGCTCGGTGGTGTTCAGCCATTGCCTTAGGTGTGAAAGCTGGAATACAGTGGAAAAGAATGAAGATTTTGAAATACTGTTGGAAAATACTGTGAAGTGCTGTAGAAGCAGAAAGCACACTATGTACTGTATACACTAAAGGAAAATATCTGTTGTTGAGGAGATCAAGAAATCATAGCTGGAGGATTTTGGATATGTACAAGGATTAGGGACAATCTGGAAAAACGATCGCATGAGGGAGTGTCCATGGCAAAACGTTAAAGGAAAGGTGGGGTGCTTAGCATGCCTGACCCAGATATCTTTGTAGGTACTGTCTACATAAGCAGAGTACAGTTTATGGAGCAGTCTAGAGACTCTGATATTCCTGCAAAGCACAACGCCATTCCTGGAACATCAAGCAATCCTTTTCAATAGTGATGGCAAAGTATAAGAGGAAGGAAAATAGGAGCAGACTAGGACTACTAGGCAAGCCCAGACTCCAGTAACTAAGGGCTTGTGCTCCCTTCTTCCTCCTCCTGAACAAAGGCAACTAGGGAGGGCTCTGCTCTAATCCTCCTTCTGGCATCCATTTTAAGTAAATCTTTTGTGGTCAAGGGAGGGGTTCTACACCCTCCTCCTTTAGCTGCTGAAGGTAATGCAGCTGGCAGCAGGCACAGCATCTCTTTCCACTGAGTCCTTTCTCCTTCCTGCCGTGTTGCAAGGGATTGATTTGTGATCTCAGGGACTGAAATTTCCTCTCTCTTTGAGTTCCCCTCTGGCTGCTGTGGCCTGGGAGCCCACAGCTTTTCCATGTTTCGAGCAAATCCTTCAGCTTTGGGGGATGAATGGATAAAAACTTCTAGCATCTGGAGCTCATATGACTGGACAGTATAAAATAGCCTGGAAGGAAGAAAGGGAGAAGGCAAAAGAAAGTAAACAGAAAACTGAGTATTGGTGAGAATCTTTAAAAAACCTGCACCTTCAGCTGTGATGTAAATGGTCTTCTAATGGATTTTATGCAAAAACTATGTATGTTGGCCAGGTTACAGCAAATATAGATGTTACTGTTAGCAGCCACAAACAATGGCTGCAAACAGAACAACTAATTAAACCCAAAGTAAAATAGATCAGTGCTAAAAGCTAGAAGTAAACAGAATCTGGGAATGACATACTATTAAATAGAAACTGGTGGTGGCCCTTGAAAACTTGCTTTTTCCTCTCAGATAATCAAAGGCGGTATTGTGCCCTTAGGCACAGCTTTGAGCAAGGAGAGGTGAATAAATTGCTTTGCTACGGGAGTAGCCTTAGGGTGGAAAGAACAGAGAGTCAGTGTAACATCGCAGTCGCTCAGATCAGTAGCAAAGGTGTCATGTGGCATGAGAGCATCCCACGGACACGGGCTCTAAAATACATATTTAACACACAATGCTCTGTATCGAAACTAATTTGACAGACCCCAGGATCTTAACCTGAATCTCCTCAGTCAGTGGTGTAGTAAAAGGGCAGGACCTTCGTTTTCCTCTCTAGCTCAAGAGGAGAATTCCTTGTGTATGACTGCTAAAGATTTTTGTCCAAAAATATCAGTGAGGAGAAACTTAAGCCTGACTGATTCTCATGTGCTTCCGCATAATCTCAATTCACCATATATCCTGTTTGTACATTGAGCTACCTGGAGATGAGCAAGATCATCATGGAGAGGTGGCTCAGACCAAATCCCAGGGGCTGGGCAGGCTCTCTACGATCTCACTGCCTGATAACATTCGCTAACACAAGACATCGCTTCCACAAACTGCTGGGTCTGTCCACACTGTTGCAGAGCAGAAACGCGCCTTGTTCCCTTCCTGGATGTATGGAAGTATGTTTGGATGTCCTGGGGAAACGTCCTGCCATCCTGGCACAGAGGTTGATCCTGGCCAAGGTTTGGAACAGGTGAAACAAAAATGAAACTCTGGCGAAGTGATAAATGGGACCGTGCTGTTGGTCATGAACCACAAAATCACCCTTCATGCAAAATGAGGTTGAGATTGAAGTGAGGCAGACTTTAGCACTCACAGTGAAAACAACAGTAAGATTTTTTGAGATATGTGAGCAGAAATAAAAAAGAGATCTGGGATTATATCCACCTATGCTTTCAAGTTAGCTTCAAAAGGCTTTTGTTTCTCTCCTTCTGTAAGTGCTAGCGATTGTATCACTAAGGTGTTCACATAACTTTGTGGCTGAGGACCATTTTAAAGAAATCTTTAAACATGTAACTTTTATACATAAATCTCCCCTACGGGTTTGTTTAGATTTTCCTTCCTCTCTGAATGTCTCTAAACATACCTTTGGGGTTTTTGAGGGACTAATTTCTGCACCTGCCAAGCTTTTAAGAATGTTAATATCCTTTGGACCTATTTAGAGAGAGGCATCTCCTGCCCACACTGTAAATAGATCTTGTTATCAACAGCTCTTATGCTTAATTAACATTAAACATTTCATTAGCCGATTGTGAGCAAAACATTCCTTTCCACACTGCAGGCTGGGGTTTGGCCCTCAGCGCTCAGCTCTTGCGCACGCAGCCTTTTATTTTACTGGCACGCCTGTGTCAACAGGTATACCTGACGCCAGCAGAACCTGGAAGGATGGATCATGGGTTGTTACAGCCCGGCTGCCCCAGCTGATGAGGGGGCTCTGCCAGCCCTCTCTTACTTTTCCTGGAACAGCAGGAAGGAGAAGGGACCCTTTCTCACCTGCAGGGTGAAGAAAAGATGTGATTCCACCTGGACTAACTGAAACTGGATTTCTCCCATCTGGTTCCACACTTTTATTTTGATATCACAGGGGGTATAATACTGGCTATTCAGGCACACTCTTCTTTCAGAACCTTATAGAAACTAGATATTAAAAAATTTCTTTGTTGAGCTAAATCAATATAGTTATATGAGCAGAAAGAAGATCCAAGGTGAACTAACGGTGGCATCATGAATGAAAACTGAGAATCATCTTGCTTTGCAAGTCTATCTCACAATTCCTTTATTTATTATTTCAGTTTTAAATTAGGTTCAAATTAAACTTTTGCAAGAATCTGCTTTTATATAGATTGTAAACAGATTTCTTTTATATTGTATTTTTTAAAATTCTACTGCAGTTCCCAAGAATGTTTGTGAGTTTGCTTTCCCTTTATTCACTGGCATTGTACTACTGAGACTTGGCAGTGAAAGTGGTTTTATTGATTTTCATTATCCAAGCTGGGAGAAATGCAAAATATAAACAGCAGGAATTATGACCTTTTTTGCCTTTAGTAATTGAAGGTTTTACTGGTAACAACATTCAGTAAGTAGCAAACAAATATCTTCTACTGTGTTAACAGAAAAAAAGTTTGAAAAATCACAAATCAGATCTCTGGGGGTTATGAGATTGATTTAAACTATAATGGTTTTTCTTTTCTTTTCATCTGGTTCAACTTTATCCCCACCTCCATTCCAGTCTGAAGCCCAGAAACAAAACATACCTGTAATAATAACCCCTTAATGCTCTTTTAGGACTTTTGGAATGTACCCGTATCAGATTGACTGTATTCCTTGTACATGCTTTATTAGCGGTAGAAAAGAGGCTGACCTTCTTTGGCAGCCCTGGCTACTGATGTCAAATAGTTAAATGCCTAACGGGTGATAGTGTAGGAAAGAGGCACTGCTCAGAGCCAAAAATGAAAGGTCAAAACTTGTGTTGTCTTGTTAGCAGCAAAACTAGCAAAAACTCCTTCGTGTTTTTAGGGGAGTTGTTAACCAATCACTGTCTGCTGGCACAATACTTGCGAATCTTCACTGATGTTCGCTGACTGTTTTGGGATCTTCAAATAAAGCCTCACAGATATGAAATAAAAAGTACTGATTATCCTTATTACTGATTGTAACAGAGAAACCGTAAGAGCTGTTCAACTTAGAAAAATATGAATTCAGAAGTCTTAAATTCTAGTCCTCTGGCTGATGCTGTGCTAATGCAGTACGACTGTGGGAAAGGCCAGGAGGGAGAGCAGGGACGCTCGTGGGGTTGCATTACTGGTACAGTGTCTGTACAGCAGGGGACTGCCAGCAGTACCAATATGACCTGGGTAAGGCATGGCGATGTGAGTACATTGCGGTCCTGTGAAACAGCGCAGATGAGATGGAAGGCCTACGCTTTTACGCAGAGGGCTGATCTAGCACAACTGATGATGATGGTGTAAAGGGAGCTTATACCTAGGCAGCATCTGGTGTTGTGGCTGTAGAGTTTCTAATTTGGCACTCAGGAGTTCAGAAACTGAGTGGATGGTCCTGACAGCCCACAGCGTGCATGGAGAAGAGCCAGAAGGGATGCTAGACAAGTCAGCTGTAGTCCAAAGTGGCATGAAAAGTGAAATAGATTAGCTAAGGTAGTCACTTGGGCAAACGACTTACTGTGTCTGATGAAGTGGAGGTCTCGTCCATTCCCCTTGCTGCTCCCAGCCGTGTGGCCCTGCCCTTGCTCTCCAGCCTGTTCGAGGGTGTGTCAGACCCTTCCCTGAGTGGCCTTAGCTTGCCAACAAGGCAGAAAACAATGCTTTCCTTTTTTCTGTGTCAGTTTTCTACCAGACTGATGAGCTGAAATGGCTCACGGAGATATCCAAGAAGCTTCAGGTGGGAAAGGGTGACGGGAGGGGAGGAAGACAACAGCAGCATCCTTCAGTGACAATGGACTGTTAAATCTGCTCATCCGCTCTCATGAAACTGATACACGAATGTTATGAATATTATCTCACGGATATGTATATGTATTTGTGTCTGAAACTCTTATAACTAGGCTGCCTGCCAAACACTGTAAGCTGGTATAAATCAAAAGAAAAAGGCTGCCGTCTTGCTGTGCCATGCCCTCCCTTGGGCCAGCACAGCCTTTAAACCCCATTACGGAACAGAGTTCTGATTCCTCCTGATTTTCTGGTTTCTGCAGAACTGACTTGGCTGAAAGCTAATCTGGCAATAAAATTAATTTCCACAGCATCTCGTTGCACAGACCTACAACTGTGCATGCTGGCACACGAAAGGGAATGGGTAGGAACAAACAGCTGGGGCAGGGAGGGAGCAGAAGTCCTCCTCTGGGGGGCAAAGCCAGTTCATGCTGCTTGCAGCATTAACTAGATGATGATCTCCTTAGAGTGAAATATGGTTTAGATTTCTGTAAAAGAACCGAGCAGGCAGCTCTTCTTCAATGCATGACAGCATAGTAAAAACAAGACCTAGTTATTAGTCAGTTTTAAAAATTGTTGTATTTTACTTTAAGAAAGGTTAAAGTTGGCATAAGGATGATATTGATGACCAGGTTCTTTGAAGTTTTGTGTGCCCAACAAGAAGAGGTGTATGTGATTCTGCAGCTGCTTTGGGGTTTGGAAGCCTTCAGCTCTCAAAGGTTCACGGGGTCTTTCTTTTCCAGGAAAGTATGTTTTTCTCGTGATTCCAGATGATCCCATGCAGGAGCAAATGATGTAGAGATCTGATAAGTAAAAATTACTTTCAGCGCCCTATGGCAACTCAGGCTGTAGTTTCTTAAGAAGAAGTGTTTTATGGGAATTCCAGCTCAACACTCTTTGTCCTCCCGTACTTGGCTTCTCAGCCATGCCAATGTGACAGCTTTTCTTGACGCACTGTCAGCTGCCTTGGAGGAACTTACTTCTGGAAAAAAGTGCTGTGTCCTTCTTACTCCCCACCCCAAGAAGAAAAATATCATGGCCAGCTCTCTGGTAAAGCAAAGGGTTTCTTTTCAGAAAGCTGCGCAGACTGAAGTCCCAGAGATAGTTACAGGTAAGACCTTGATGTGTAGGTGTTAATTGTTACCAGCTGGCTTCAAAGACTTTCAGATTGCTTCAGTGTAAACAAACATGTAGAGCACCCAGAACGCAATAATGCCTTATTTGCAATACCATGCATAACTTTCAAACAAACACTATCAGACAGTAAACACACCGGTGATTCCTCTGCAACCTTTCTTCCCTCCCCCTTATTGATGTGTGATAATCAAATACAATCTCAGTTTCTGTAGGATACTTAGCATGCACATTTAAAGAAAATCTTTTGTTTTCTTCCTTTCTGAAATAACTTATAGGTCCTTATAGTGTAACCATAAATACTTTGAAAACTGCTCCTTATGGTTCAGGTATCGAGTTCAGGCCAAAATTGTTATATTTTTTTCCAGACGTATCAGTCAGCCTAACACAAGGCACTATCTATCTCTGTCAACAAGTCCATCCAGCTCCAGTTACAGTGCACATCACCTGCACTTTTCAGAACTTGAGGGGAAAAAAAAGAAATCATACCATGTTTTTTTGTGAATGTGTCAGACCTTGCTCATAGAGAGAGAGAGAGAGAGGAGGTTGAGATTGAAGTGAGGC
>VZSC01011942.1:2752-56591 GCA_013398225.1 Steatornis caripensis
GGGGGCGCTCCCGGGCCCCGCGGCCGTGGGACCCACGGGGCATGGTCCTGGCGGCGCCCGTCCCGCGTGGGCCCGCGCTGTGCGTGCCCCTGCCAGATACTTTGTGCGAACAGCTGATGCTGGCGCGCTGAGAGCTTGTCCCGCTCTGTTAACAAGCTAGCGTGGCTTGGTTTGCGTGTCTTAAGGTCTCTTACATTGTTGCTGTGCGTGTTGACTAACAAACTTGGTACAGACACAAACATAACTTACGTTATTTCTGTTAAAGCTTGTGTTTTCTGGCATCAGCTGCTTTATGTGGTACTGTCTGCATGGGTAGGTGACTTCCCTTACGTGAAAGGAGCTCGAGTTTTCTTAGGTTGTACCTAACAGAGCATAAACATACTTTTTTCTTCTTCCTCCAAGAGGCAGGTGCTGAAGGCTAATGGGATACTGCTTAGTATTGATGAAAGGCCCAGTGTTGTAAATACTGCTTTGTGAAAGAGGTTCCAGTTACAAGCCCTGAATTAGGGGCTTGCAGGATTGTCCACCCTCCTAAGACATCTGAAGAAAAAGTACAGCCAACAGCTTGCGGGATCTGTTTTGTGCCCTGTGCTGGTTTCTTCTGTGCCCGGTCGACTGTTCTGATATCCTGCGTGCAAAACTGGAACTAAAACTCTTGCTTTTGCAGATTTATTTTGAGAGAAACGTGCTGCAACTGCTCTATGGTAGAGGTTATGGTAGTCACCATGTTAGCCTTTCTGAGTGAGTGGAAGTGCTTCAACCTGCCTTACGATACGTTGAACTTGACAAATATTTTATATGAAAAAATCTTTTTCCTAATGAGTATCGCATGTGTGTAATAACTGCAAAATGTTTATAGAATTCTTGATGCTATTACAGCCAACAGTCAGTGACATCCTTTGCACTGAAGTATGGTTCAGAGTACTAAAATGGGCATGTGGTCTCTGTTCAAGAGTGAGATTTGTCAGAAGCAGAATTACTTTCAGCTGAGTTGAACTTGAAAATTTAAAATTTGATTTCAGCTTTGATTTGTGCTTGTGATGACACTGGAATTAGTTTCATAACGATGGCTGAAAGGTGGCCTACAAAGCTTTTGTATAAATACTTCAAATGCCTTTCCTTCTTTCCTTTTTTTTTTTTATTCCTTTAGAAAGGTGCATTTCTAGGTAAGGCCCTGGCTGTTCTGCAAGGCTCAAAAAGCCATTTATTGGAAAGAAATTGCAACAACTTGAGAAAGGTTCAGATAAGTGCCAGACATTTAAGATGTTCTACAGTCCAGCTGGTTTCTCTTGATTTTGTACCCAATTTGCTAGTTAGGTAATATTTAAAGAAAATTATTATTATGCTAAGCAGTCATCTTCTGTACCCCCTTCAGTGTGAGGTCGAAATCATCCAGCTGTCTCTGTAGGACAGCCAGGGTTCACATTTCTGACCTTGTTGTATTTCTTGCCTTGGCAAATAAAAAACTTTTTTTCTGGCTGTTCCCTTATAGAAGTCCTGAGTTTCCTAGTCTGCATTGTAGTTGGACAAAGTGGATACAGGCCAGTTTGTTCAAAAATTGCTGGCCATCTCAAGTAGTTGTGATTCAGAGCTTGTACGGGGATGTGTAAAGACGCAGGGTAGGGAAAGCAACCTAAGGACCTGGAAAACACTCAACTGGTTTTCGTTCAAGTCACTGAAGAAAGCTTTATGACTTCTGCACCCGCTCTCCCCCTTGTTCAGTGGAAATTTAAACAGTTCCCTTGCAGTGCTTTGATTAGTTAGTTTTCAGTCTGCATGATTTGCAGTGGAACTTGCAAAAAAGATAAATAGATACATTTCCTCTTGTCTAGTCAAACATCGTTTGGAGTTAGTGCTCTTTCCTGAGGGGGAATTTGGAGTTTGTAAAATAGATGGTACAGAAGCCATAAACAATTTTAGTACCTTGTGGAGAGTTTTTGTCCAAACATGGATGGATTGGATGTTTTGCCATTTTCCTTCTATTGACTCTTTCTACAATTAACTTTCTTTACAAAAATGTAGAATGTTATGGAGAATGGGATTATCTCAAGATAATCAGCAGCTAAAATCTGCTGTGAGGTGTGGGTTCAGTGAACAGGTTTATGTTAAAGATAACTGAAGATTTGTTTTTCTTTTCAAAATATTTAGAATGTTTGGAACGCTTCCTGTGGCAGAATGCCGCTGTTCCTGTTGGCATGTTAAGTGCTCTTTATCTAATTTTTTTTTTAAGTGTTAAGATCTTTTGAAAGGACAGAGTGGGAAATGGTATTGTTAAAGTGCCGAAAGTATTTGGAGAAGGGAGGAAAATTGATACAAGGAATAGCTTTCATAGTTGCAGAATGGAAAATGAAAAAGGTAGCTAGGATGCAAGCTTTGGGAATTTTTTATTAGTTATGGTACTGTCAAATACCACAAAAATTTGTGTGTGAGGCTCTGTGTTTTGGGAGTCGTTCTGGAAGCCTAGTTTTGCTATTGCACTGCAGTTGCTCGTCTGGTAAAGGGAAAGATACGAGATTAGAATATTAATTGGTATATATTGTAAAATCTTTGAATTTCTGTGTATAAAACCAGCAATTTTTTTAATTGTTTAATGTACTCAGCACTTCTTTAGGCTTGTAATGAAGGGAAAGTTGATGCAGTAAATGACCAAGTCTCATTTCTGTGAGACTTGGTAAAAAGCTGAGAACTCTGCAGGCAGTTGCTTATTGTAGCCTGCTGCGTTTTCTTAGCAAGTTTGATGTAGTTTCTTGGCAGGGAGGTGTTGGCAAGGTTTGGTCATGAAGGCTCAATTGCTCCATTAACTAAAACAAAATCCTGGGCCATTGTTTCAGCTGAAAAATCAGACAGTGATCATTTTTTGATGCTATTGAGTTTGGCAGTGGGCTTTAGATGTGCTGTTGAGTTTTGAACGGGCAGATCTTGTGTGATTCACTGGAGGACACTGTCTGGACTTACAAATTATTGTCTATATTATAGTATCAACTAAGAGATTTCTGTGCTCTGGCATTTCATGATGTGAATAATCAGATGTTTAAGAAAACTTTTTTTTGATCAGCTGCTTTGTGAGAATTGTAAATAGATTTTCAGGGAACTTACTGTCATCTCAGTAACTTGTGTTTCAGTGACATGAAGTTTGGTGGAACTTTTTTATGACTCAGGATCTGCTTTTGTTGCTGTTTAGTAATGTGTGTGTTAAGGCTTCCTGCTTGACAGGTAAATACAGTAGGGTTAATGATTCCTTATTGTCAGCCCAGTCCCTTAGTATTTCTTGTAATGCGGTATTTTTGGTGCCTTGCGAAGCACTTGCATGTTATCTGTCTGTTGTATTTAGGATTCTTTGCTTGAGTGAGAGCAGATGTGTTGCAAAATACTTGACTTGCTGTGCCTGTTGTTAGGGTGTTTGCTTCTCTGTGGCTATAAGGCACACAGCCCTTGGATGTGAGACAAGGTACCTCACCGATTGTTTTCCAGTGAATTGTGAGAAACCTTTGGTTTGTTTTTTTTTTTCCTGAGTATGTGGATGAGAGAGGGGAAAGAGGGGTTCTGGCTCAGCACCAAAGGGTTCCGTATGCTCTTGTGGTGTTGTCTGGGTGTGCGAGGGCCTGTTGAAAGCAATTCCTGAATCCATATGGGGCTAAATGCACTCAAGCTAAACACACCATTGTGCTCATACTTCTCCCTTTGAAATGCCTCTCTCCCCAAGTAGGAGGCAATAATTGAATTACCAGCTTTGTCGTGAAGCCCTTGGTTCAGCTGGAGATGCTGGTTTGCTGACTCAAAGGCCTTTGATGCTGTTGGTAGAGAAGGTGATGTACACCCAGGGAAAAGAATGGCTATGAGACTAGCAAGTGAAATCCACGATGACTTTTAGTGAAACTTTTCTGAGGAAAAATGTACGAAAACATCTTGCTGCTCCAGGTGTTCTATATCTCTCTGGAGGGAGCCAGAGATGGGGAAGTGATGTTTATCATCTGTGTATCAATTTATTCATGTTTGCATGCATGGCACTTGCCTGGATGACTTGCTCGAAGTCACTGCTTTGGATGTCTGAAGCCTTGTTCATGGAAGCCAGTTGAATGGGTGGGACATGGAATCCATGTAGCAAAATTAGTAAGCACTGCAATTTGTCATTTAAATATCGGTTAGAATTTGTCATTTTAAACACAAATTCCTGTGTAGCTCACTTTCATGGCTGTTATGGACCTCCCTTTGGGAATGCTGACACAGACAAATATCAGTCGAACTGTCTTACAGGACTTGATCTCCAGTTATGGGCATTAGAGTTTGCGTTTCCCCTTATGAGAAGATATAAAAGCCAGCAGTTGAATTTGGAAAGGTAATGGTAATTTTAACTGGCAGTCAGACTGAGTAGGAAGCAATAATAATAGTGACTAAGTTGATTCAAGCACGGTGCATTTTTGATTAGAGTGAAAATAGTGGATTGTTTGGGTTGTATTGGTGATCTTCCCCAACTTAGATGTATTTAAAGAGCTAAAGCTGCAGGCCAACTGTCCGTATCAGTTGCTGATTTCTACTAATAAAATGCTTTTCTCCTTTCTTTCTGTTCTTGCTTGTCCCACAGCATGACAATTAGTTTTCTGGAATTATGTAATGCTGTTGTAAATCTGCCAGCAAGCAGGAGGAGTACTAAACATTCTTGTAGTTTCTCTAAAAACATTGAGGGTGGGGAAAAGGACAATTTATTTTATCTCCAAGCTCAATGCTTACAAAAAGTGTTTGCAAAAAACGTAACAGATATCTTCAGAAGATACATGTGGCAAGTTTTGAAAGAAATCCTTTCTTATGAATATTATTCTGCTTTGGGCAAATTGTAAGTATTTAGGCCTTCATAAAGGCAGGGTGATACAGTTGTATCTGTGTGGCGCTTTTGTCTTGGACCTGATCTCTAGTTTTTGGTTTGTTTGTTTGGTTTATTTTTTCTATCCCAGTTTGTCTTAGAAAGTTTGTTTTATTTTATGCTCTAGTAGACATGGGGTTTATTGATACTCTTTGTTTCACCAAAACAATTCTAAACTCTGCTTTTAAGTACTTTTTTACTAGGAAATGTTTTAACTATTCATTCCCGTATTTGTCTCAGTATTGATCAATTAGCTACAGTATGTTAGTGAGCTTTTACATTGTCTTGGAAACGGATGTATTTCAATGAACAGCTTAATTATAACTTCTGCCTTCAGCCTTTAAGTTTGTCCACTGTGATACCATGCTAAAAAGGAGAATATAACTAGATATACTGCTTTTCCATTACTGTTGTGTGAGCTTATGGGTGACTGACTCGTATGGGAAGACAGGCCATGTGAGTAGGAGCAGTAAAGAAAAGGGAAGGAGACAAACCATTTAAAAAATTCTGTATAAAACAAACTCTGTTATTGATTTAACGCTGGTGGTGATATTTCATTGAGACTGGAAATAGCTTTCAAGTGGCAGAATTTGGGGTCTCTTACAGAATTTTCAGGATTGCTTTTACAGTGATCCTGAAAAATTGTGAGTTTAAAAAGTGCCTGCCTTTTTATCCCGTTTGTGTAAAATGTCTGCTGTCCTGCTGCATGGTAGCCATTAATGCTGATGTAATGAGATTTTGGTAGATTTCCAGTCTCTTATTCTCTTTGTAACAGGTGTTTATAATCCAAACAGAAAAGCTGCCCTTGGACTCAGTCAAACTTGTCATACAAAATGTCTTATAGGATGTTATGTACTTACATAACCTGAAAAATAAATTTTTGCATCCATTTGTTCTTTTTAAGAAGTAGACTACTTGGTCTTTTGGCTGAACACTAAGTTAGCTGATGTTAGTGTTTCAGGGGAGCTCAGTGGAAGGGTTGAGCTGGGTTAAACTGGTGGAAATTCAGTAGGCAAAGTGAGAATAACTCACCTGGAGATACTGCAGGTCAAACTTCAGTGTATGTGATAATGCAGAGTTTTCATTTTGGTCTCCCAGATCATGTTTGTCAAGTGCTGAGTACAATTCAGTTGTCACTTGAAAGACAGCAAAGATTTTGTAGTAACTGAGAGTTAAAACAGTCATAGAAGGAAGCCATTGAAGAGCAGTACAGAGTTCTCAGTAGTGACTGCTTCCTGTTGCTATTTGTCCAGTTGAAGATGAATTCTGAGTAGTCTTGTATGAATTTGTGAAGGAATTTAAACCCCAAATGGTATTTTTTGTGTATTTATTTTCAACTTCAGAAGCACCATGCAATATCCTAGTCTTAAATGTTAAAAAAAATTTCCGTCTGGGATAGGATGGAAGCAGGAGGTGCTTTTGCTTGCTGCATAAAATGTAGCTTATAAAAAATGCTGAATTTTTATAAGTATTGAAAACTGGAGAGTTGTGTTCTGTTGGTATTTTCTTAAGAACTTAAAGTTTTTGTTTTTAACAGATACGATTATTTGGGAATAATGGTTTCTGTTAGGTGACTATACTTTCCTCCTTACTTGTTTAATATGTTCCGTCCGTTGAATCATACCATACTGTGCAGTCTTGCATCCTGCTACTGAAGCAGCAGATTTCCTCCCCGTTGAGCAGAACATTCTTTAGGCTTTCCTAATGATGCTAATGTCATAACTGTAGCTTTCCAAGGCGTAAAGACCTATTGCTTCGTTATTGAAAACTCCCTGTAGCCCTCTATTAGGATGCCTGTGATTCATTCTTAATGAATATGATAACACTAAAGGTCTTGAGCAATTAGCGTTGTTGGAAACAGATTCTGCTTAGTATTTTTATACTTCATTCTTGAGTCTTGCTTATGCATAAAGGTATACAGTTTCATGTCAGGAAACTGATTGAACAGGAATGACAGTCTCATGTGAAGGACTTGTTGATAGAAATGGACTTCTAAGTTCCACTGACCAGGTAGTGCCCTAGATACATTGGTAAACTGAGAAAGCTGCTTCATAGGAAAAATTTAGAAAATCAGCATGTTACAAGAAGTTTTGGGAAAAAAGTCTATGCAGTGTACTTGCTTAGTATCTTCCTTAATAAAAGCATTTTTTGCCCCTCACATTATGTGTTGTTGTGGTAGTTCTGTAAGTCTTATCATCAATACTTTATTTCTTATGTAGGATTACTTCAATAACTTATGTAAAGAAAACTTTGTATTACAAGAAATTACTGGTTGCCCTGGATAGGATTTTTTTTTGGCCGTTATCCTCACTTTAAAGAGGAAATATGTGAGACTTGATTCTGTAAATGTTTTTTTCCTATGCCTAGTGATTGTGCTATAGACACCTCCATTAAGTGAACTGTTGTAATGTTTTAACATCGTCAAAATCTGTCTTACTTTCCAGTATAAACCTGTAATTTTTATGCCAGCAGTACATCCATTCAGAACTGATGGATTTGCTTTGTTGTGGCAGGTGCTATAGCACTACTCCAGTGCTTAGGTTTGCTCTTGGGAATGCTCCTGAATTTGGAGGTTTAGACAAGTTGCTCGTTGGTTTCATGACGATGCACTGGCAGCATTTATTGCCACAGTGAGACCTCTTACTTCAATGTTCTTCTTTATTGGTTATTACATGTATGGAAAGGAAAACTACAGAATGCTTGAATGAACATGCATCTTACAGCTGGTAGTAAAGATACCATTTGTGTGAGTGGTAGATAGGGAAGAAGATGAGGGTTTGTAGTCTTAACAAAGACTAATGTTTGAAATGACAGAATTCAGTCTAATGGACAGAGGCTAACATCTGGCTCTGTTTTGTTGTTTTTTTTTTTTTTTTTTTTTGGCTAGGAGATTACAGGCTATTTTAAGCTTGAAGCATTTGCAAAGAATCATTTTGTAACTGGCTTNAATGTTTGAAATGACAGAATTCAGTCTAATGGATAGAGGCTAACATCTGGCTCTGTTTTGTTGGTTTTTTTTTTTTTTTTTCTGGCTAGGGATTTGACCTCAAAGATGAGGCTCCATTAAACCAAATGGTTTTGCAGTACAGCATATCTGTTAGAATGTTTTCCAGATTCCCAACAAAATACTAGCTATCGGTGAATCTTAACATGCACCCTCCCTATCATTTTCCTTTACAAAAATGCAGTAACTTCTCAATCAGTAGAGGAAAATGGAGTGCTTAGACTAAAGGAGAATTTGATAAAATCCAAAGAAGCCCTGATATCTGCATTCCTGGAAAATTGTGTGGCTTTATTTTTTTCTTTGACTAATCAGCTCCTCTGTTCATCTCTCTTCCCTAAATCCTTAGAAAACCTTCAGATTGTTATAGAAGATACTGTCTCATTCTCATCAGTCCATCAACAGCTGAGCTGATATTTATTGGCAAACTTGAATATCGAAGTTATAGATTTTTGAGAGGGAAAAAAAATTGTATAATCATCTCCTGTTTCTTTTAATTTGACTGTCAGTGTACAGGTCAACTAAGAGTAGTTCCAGCTCCGAAGAGGTTAGAATCCAGCATGTCTCTGTTTGGACATTTGAAGGAAAGACAAGTCATAAATCCTGATGGGTTAATCCCCTGTATGTGATGGATTTGTCCTGTGTCTGAACTCTGGAATAAACCCTAGTCATCCACCTCTAGACCATCCTACAGTTGAGGATTATTTCTTTTAATTTGGGCATGGATTTATGCCTTCCCATTACATGTGAAAGGTGATGGTAAAGTGGTTAGTGGTTTCACATTTCCCTGAAAGGTACCATTACAAGGTTCTGTCCCTCCAGTAAGTAGACGGGTGATCTTCAGCTGCTACAGAAGGAAACTGGTTGAAAAGATGTATGTGCCTGCCCTGCAGCTGTTCTCTTGGCTGGTGTGACTGTGGAGCAGGCAGACTTAAATGAAACATGTCTTTGTAAATGTTGGTAATGTCCCTATAGAGGTAGCTTCTTATTTATGTTTTTTCTCAAACTAGAAGTTTTGAGGGCATATAGTCTTAGCCTTTTTTCTTTTTTTTGTTAGTCTTGCAGTGCTAGATGTCATTAATGGTGATAGGGCTAGAATTTCATGAGAGGGTCTGGGGTTAAATTCTACCACTTTTCTGTGTTTTGAAGAGTGTGTCTGCTACTGAATGTAGGTGCCACTTCAGTTCCTGTAGGTCAGGCATTTTTTGTTGAATGCAGTTCTTAGAGGCACAGTTTGCCTGCTGTGACCTCTGCCTATACTGGCTATGATAATTTTTTTAATAAACCCCTATGATATGCATTGGGTGATGAATTTGATGGATAGTATTTTGAGTGTTACAAAGCTTTCCACTAACGTTCTCTGCTTGCCAACTTTTTTCATTTCTGAGCACAAGCCAGAAAGTGAAACCAGACTGCAAACTTACAGCTTAAGACTGTTGTTAGCCAAAGTGTTGGCTGTAGACTGATTTGGATACAGACCTTTTGTAAGTGATGAATTTTATGAATAAGGAAGATAGTATGTGACCTGGAATTCAACTTACTACTTCCACAACTTGTCAGAATTGCACGTGCTGTCTAACTCTGCAACTCCTGCCTAGAGGTTGGTTGCAGAGTGTTTTTCCTGTGGATCCCTTGTTGAGCAGCTATTGAAATTCTCATTCTGCCAGCTCTAACCTTTTCCATAAGGCTTTCTTAACTAGTTCAGTAAGGAGTTTGATGGAGGGTTCTTGTCTCAGATATTTGTTGGATTTATCCTAGATGCTGAACATGACAAAGGTAGGACAGAAATACAGTAGTGCAGAAGTAGGGGAAGCAACAATCAAGGCTACTTGTGACAGTGTGTCTGTAGCTCTTCTAAAAGTAGAAGTAATTCAGGGGTTCTACAAATCTAATTGTTGTTTTGCAGCAGTTTAAGCCTTGAAAAGCTTAGCTATACCTTTTTCCTTTTCACAGGCAGTAAGGCCTATGCAGTTGGGTAATGAAAACTGTTCCTCAGTCTATTCAGGACAAAACCAAGTGGGGTAACTTCCTCTGTTGATCTTCTGGCCTGTGTCATATTTTGTTAACAGGAAATTGGATGATCGTACTGCATCTCACCTGTACATTTTTTAAACTGAAACCAGCTTCTGCTTTTAAAGGAAATAATCTTGATGTCTTCCATTCACTACTTAAGTTATTTCTTTAGCAAAGTTCTTCGTTACTTTTTATGTTACTTTGTTACTAATTATGTTACTTTAACTGTGAGTTAGTCTATGTAAAAGCCTGTACAGAAACCGGAAGTCATACAGGGAGGGGTTTTTTTGCTGAGTAAAGACTAGAGGGCTTGCATTTAGGAAAAAAAAAAATCCAGATCTGTGAAGCCTGGAGGGAAAAATGAGGCAAACTCGTCATTACATCAATCAAATGTCTATATATATAGTGAAGTCTATGAAAACGCAGTTTACCTTCAAACCACATTCCTTCCGCTCATGTTGAATTAAAAAATTGTTGGCTATAACAATGATTTTTTTCTTGAGGTATAACATTTTTTACTAATAAATAAAATAATTGGCTACAGTAAGGAGTTGTCAGCAATCTATCGGATTATTTTTGTAAGCTGGTTTATTTCATACTGAGTAAGTACTTCTAAATTTGAGGAAATGTCTGGCTGCTCTAGTGTGCCAAAGATTTGGCATACTCTGCTTTGACCCATTGACTTCAATTGTATTTCTTTAGGTTACTTACTCTACTGAGATTTTCTGTAGAAGTTGTCTTTGTCTTTTCCTCTAGCTCGTCCCTCTCCTCCCTCTTCCTATTCTGCAGGATAGGTCACAATGTACACTAATACCAAATTGACTTTATTGGCATATTTTTCAGAAGTCTGTTTCTAGCAGTTGCCTTATTTAACATATATGGCATGTGAGGGTTTTTTTAGCTGATGTTGGTAATTTGCCTGTCATCTGCTTCTGGAACTTCAACCTGTTCTTTGTGTGCCCAAAGAATAGAATTGGAAAGGAGATTGCTCCCTTGGATTGAATCTTCCCGTGTCTTGCGTGGGGTAGAAAGACTTGCTGAGATTTTTCAAGGACTGAAGGGAGTTAACACGCTCAGCTCCTGCAGAATTAGGCTTGTTTGAAAAACCTACCTGCTGCCAATTTACAGTTAATTTTCCCCTGCTGGCTGTGATGAATGTATTCTGAATGACTGTTTCAGGAGTTCTTGGCATTACAAGCTACAAAAAGAAAACTCCCTGAAGAGCTGGAAACCTGAAATAGTTGTGTCTGGCAACAAAGGTTCACTGACATTTTGACATTGTACATAGAGAAAGACCAACGTTTGCATAGCAGTGGTTATGACGCAGCCTTTGTTTTCGTTGCTGTGAAAAAGGAAGATAGACTTTTTTTTTGCAGGGCGGGGGAAGGGGAAGTAGATGTTTGTGTGAGGAAAAAATACAATCTAACATTAGAGTCTGTCATGTCAGTGTTACATGATGACTCCTCTATATTAGGTAAGAAGATTAGCGCTCAAAAATCCCGAGAATTCTTCTGTTTTAATGTTTCAGGAACAGTTACATGGATAGCTCTCAGCTGCTGACTGATGGGACATACCAACTTTACCTGAAAAAGCCTTGTAGAAACCACTCCACTGGCTTTACAGATAGCAAAATTAAGAATTAATTTTTACTTGAAATACTCAACATAAGTCAGAAATGCTTGGAAGAACACTCATGGCCTATGCGTTTTAAATATATTACTTCTGAGTGCTTTTTCCTCCTTATGATTACTGTTGCATGCAATCTACTTGTTTTTCAGAGCTGTCAACAGGACAAAATTGCTCTAAACTCTTATCCTTTTCACTTGCTTTCACTTGAGGTAAGATAGATGGGAGTATGCCAGTGTTGACCCCTTAATCCTTGAGTCTGGAAAAATGTTGATTTAGGCCATCTTCCATTTAAATTAGATTTTGTGTGTTGTGGGGGAGTAACTGCAGCAAGTCAGAAACTGCAAGGTTTGCTTTTGTACGTGCAGTGTGCTTTTTCTTATTAGACCTTCCATGTAGCATTAAAAATGTAGTGCTAAAGTTGTACTATGTCATCCTTCTTGCTCCTCTCATCCCAGGTCTCTGCTAGCTGTACTTGCAATGTGGGATTTTTGTTTGTTTTGCTGAAGCAACGTTTGCTACCGTTTAGCTCTGAATAGAGGCTGAATACCCACTTTCATTGTGTTTTTTTATATATCATGAATTTTGCAGTTAAGCATCTTGCCACCGTATTTTTTCTTGTCTGGAAGAACAAAATATATATTCATTGCTATAATCATTTTATTAAATAAGCCATATTCAAAGACACTAGGACAACACTAGGTAGGTCTTTTTTTGGTAACTTCAGATGTTTCAAATGTAACATACATCTGGTAGTATCCACACATTGTTTGTCTTGGTATGACACAATTGCCTTTTGAATTCAACGAAAGTGGAGGAGTCTGGCTCATTGTTCATACTGCAGTTCATAAATGGCTGTAGATATGAAATGAGCATCTCGCTAAATGGAAGTCTTGGTCAACCTCTGACTCTTGCCTTAAAGGTTTGAGAATAGACAATATGAAAAAAATACCAGCTTCTTTCCAGATGGCTGAATGCTTGATGTGTCTTTATGTTTAGCTGTCATTCAAATGTGAATGCTGTGGTGATTGTAAGTGTCTTCCATTTTTCTGGTTTGAAATGATCCCTTTTACGCATTGTGTGTTTAGAGATTAACTGTTTGGCTTATCAATAGGGATTTTAGAGGAAAAAACCGCCAACTATGATGATATAGTAAAATCCAGGATGTTAGTGTTCATAAGCAGACCTGACAGTGCAGGTCTTAGCTCTACGGACAATGTTGCACACATTAGTTGCTTTGAAATAGGTTCTAGTGGAGTATTAATGTTCTGCAAAATCTTGTTATTTCCACTTTGAAACATCTTGTGCATGATAAGTTTCATACTTCTGTTTTTTCTTGGTGAAAAAATGTTTTTCTACAATCTGGAGGGGGGAAAAAAGTCTGATGGAGGAGACTTTGTGGAAGGAGTTTCTTTTAATTGTCAAGAAAAACAAAAGCTATATTTAGTTTTTAAACTATTGTGACTGACACTTTTTACATGGTAGTTTTAGATAAATACATGAATTAATACTCAAAGATACAAGCTACAATTTGGTGATCAAACTGTTTAACTGTTGGAGTCTTAAAGCTCACTTAATGAGTTTTCAGGCTTTTTTCTTGTTGCTTTTTGTTTTGGAGCCTAACTTGATCGTTCGTGTAAGATACCTCTAATAATGCAGCCAAAGCTGTTGCAGGTTCTGTAGGAGGCCAAATCACTTACCAGCAGCTTCTGATGTTATCATTTTTTCTATTAACTGACAATGACTGTTTCCTTACTTATTAGCCATTAAAAAAGAGAATCAGCTGCTTCATTGCATGTGCTGGTTTCATTTTTCAGGCACTGCATGTAGCGATAAAATTTAGTGAAAGTAGATCCAATTACTTTGCTGGAAAGCCTTCAGCATCTTGTGACTGAACTTGTCAGCCATAGGCTCTACCGGTGTTTGTGTGTGTGAATTGGGAAACTGAGATATAATCGCCTATGTTAATGAGAAGGTAACGTTACATTGGAAGTCCTATTGATGGTGTATTGTGGTAAACCTTTCCTGTAACCTGATTAGCCTTGAGCATTCTTGTGAATATGGTTATGTTAGGTCCTGTTAGCTGTAGTTGTTTCCAATAGGTCTTTGCTTAATTTTACAGTGAAATCTTGCTTCTGTGGGTGCTTGAGCATGGCATAATATGTGGAGCCAATGTATGTGGATACAGTTGTGGAGCCCAAAGAGAATGAATGAGGTAGCTGACTGAAAAGTAAGTTGGATTCTGTACGAGTGATGGATGGCATCAAATTGCAAATGAAAAGTAAGATTGTAATGGCATCTCAGGACTGTTGCAAAATATATGCAAATATAATGTTTAATCAAGTTTGCTTACCAGCTGTTGTTTTCATTTGAAGTTTCTTGTGGAGTTGTACTGACTGGATTAAAATCGTCTAGGGAAGGTTTCCATGTGGCCCTTCTGCCAGCTCTGGAAAGAAATTCCTGGTCAGAGGGTTGGAGAGAGTTGCCACGAAATGGTAACTGGAACATGTGCCTCAGGTGTCATTTTCTACATTTGAGCTGAATGCTCTACAACTCTTGCGATTCTGTTTTCTTGAAGATACTTGGAGGAGCAGGAGAAAGCAGTTCTTTCTGCATTTCAGGATAAGGGGCAGGGAGGGGAACCCTTCTGCACACTAGCCGTCTTGAATTTCAGTGAAAGTGTAAATAACTTCATTCTTTTCTTTGTTGTCTTCTAGGTGCCCAAAATTCTCTTCATAAGATGTGGTTAAGCATATGGCATAAAGTTTTGATGATATGTTATTTCTGGCATGTTCTGTATTTTCAGTCAGGTGAAGGTGGAAGTTGACTTGAGGACTGAGAGAATTGTCCTTGTTTGGGTTTCATCGGGTTCCCTCACTTGGCTCTGCCAATATGATTAGAGTTGGAGGTCATTTGGGCTATTCACCAGGTGTATTTGTTGTATCTCAGAAGTCAAATACTAAAACTTATCAATATTGTACTGTGGCAATACAGATTTTAGTAATGTAACACAAAATGTAAGAGAGATTGTACAATAATTCTCACTGTGTAATATGATGCTGGTAAATATTTTTATTACTTTTAAAATTTCCTGCTCATTTTCTTTCAAACAATAGCCAAAACCAGTAAAGCTGACTTGTCTTTATGGAGTTAGGCAGTGTTTGCCTGTTAGTTGTGCCTTCAGAGCATTCTTGACCAGGTCATTTTTGCTGCTGAGAGCAAAGGGAGGAAGGAGGCTGGTTAACTTAGTGTTTCACATGAGAACAAAATGGCATGTAGCAGCTTTATCTAGTACAGACCTTGCTCCAACACCCATATGGGTGAAAATCCTCTGTTTCCGTCCCTGCACACGCAGTTCCTAGATAATCTATTACATACCCCACCACTCTTTTTTTATTTTTATTTTTTTCTTTCTCTGTAATGAATTTCTGCCTCAAAGGGACTCAGCTTAGATCTTCAAATACTTCTAATGCTTTGAGTATTTAAAACTACCATGACTGTCTCAGCATCTTTCTAGCACTTGGGCCTACAGTTGTCCCTAATGGCTCTATTTTGGAGCTCTATGACCTAATGAACTGGAAAAGGTCATGTATTTTTTTTGTCTTCTGAGTGAGGAAAAAGGCTCCAAATCCATGCTTAACACTTCTCTAAAGAGAGCAATGAACTGTAGCTGCTAGTAGATTGCCAGAGAGCATGGAGAGAACTGAGCGCTGCACCAGCTTTGGAAGAGTGAGAGGGCAGTGATGGTCTAGGGTCTGACTGGCCTTGCTGGCAGTGCAGTTCTGCCAACCTTCTGGCAAAATTCCTCCCCAGCCTCTGTTCAGTGATCGATCTGTGTGGCAAACACGGTGGCACTGCAGGAGAAAAGTCCTACTGTTTTCTGTGAAATAAGTGCAATACTTTCATATGATTGAGGGAAAGGATTTTTTTTCTTCCAGAAAACATGTAATGGCTTTCTGTGTGGGATTAAGGATATACGTCTCTAATTTACTACTGTTTTTTCTTACTTGAGCTTTGTCTAAAGCTCAGTTTCTATTACGAGGTTTTACAAGATTTCGGCATACCTGATCTGCGTTGTCTTGTAGGCATTTGTATTCTGTTTTGTGGGAGTTCGGAGTCTGCTGTTACTCCATCACGTTTGAAACTCCCAGCAGCTTCTGATAAGCAGTTGTGTGTCAGCTGCGAATAAATGAATCACTTCATCAAAGAAGGCACAAACAATTGTAATAAAATAATGTTAGATAGTGTCTAGATGCAGGATTGAAGTGGTGGCTGCTCTTATTGCAGATGCTGAGCCATTTATAATTTTTTGTTCAAGATCTGCTATACTTCAGTGCTGAGTTTGTTACTGAGTTGTGTGAATTTACAGCCAGCCTCTGTTTTTGTTATCTGTAGCTGTGTTGAATGGTATGAATTTAAGGTATCTTCAGTTTTAGCTGGAAAAATAACAATGTTGTTGTTTGTTCACTTAACCTGAACTTTATTTTTGAAATACAGTAGTCTTGTACACATCCCTTTCTTATTTTCTTAAGGTTTTAGAGTTGTTTTCCTCACTTCTGTGTGAAAAATGGGTGACAATTTGAAGGAGTAGCTTTATAGTACTGTGTGCTCACTTTAAGTTGTGTATTAAGAAATTGTGACTGTGGTCCCTCAACCCCCCTGTGTTACCTTCAGATACCAAACAAAAAGCCAGGTTCAGTGCTAATGAATTATTTGCCAGGTGCCTGTAGCTTTGTAGCAGATTGCTTATTAGCATAAGAATACTACGCTGAATATTGTAGCTAATATTTGACACGGAGAACTTGGGATGTGAAAGTTAAAGCTTATAATGTTGTGGTTTTACTTAGAGATGTTTTATTCTGGAGCTATTATGTTAACTTACGTAGGAGTGAGTCTTTTGTGTTTTTTCATTGCTGGAGCAGTCTAGTCTAATGGGCTTGATGAGCTAAAGGATTTTCTTAGTTTATAACTGAAGATCAGTTTACACTTGCATTCTTGCGTTGGTTTAGTTATCTTGGATTCAGAGTGTGGCATACAGTGCACTCCAGTTTCAACTGAGACTTTAAGGGGAGCTTTCTGTAGTTGTTATAACTGCAGTGTGTGGACTGATTAATCTAAATGTGTATCTCCAGCTATCTTTGCCTGTTCTGTTTTTGCATACTTGTTCTTCACTGAAGTATTCTTCTTAAACATCAAGTGTTGGAGTGTAATGTAAAGGTGGGCTATGTGATCCCTCCACTGATGTATTTTCATGTTTTGTTCAGATAGTTGACCGTACTCAGAGAGTGGTTCCCATTCAGATTCAGTGTAAAATCAGAATGCTCTTATTTTTGAAGGGCTCCAGTGCTGCAAATAAAATCGAAGTTTGAGTGTGATTTAAAATATTCTGGGTGGTTTTGATTTATATATATGTGCTCTGACTATTGGACTGTTGGGAATTCCATGCTAGGGATATCTCTGCAGCTTTTTCTGTTTTCTTCCTTAGACCTGATGTGGGAGATTGGTATTTTCTTCCCCTTCGTGTTCAACTGCCAGTATAAACCACCGTTCCCTTCTTTCTACTCTCTAGTGATAGTGAAGTTCACTGGGTGAGGTGAATAACTACCTTCCCTGCCTTGTGAAAAACAAAAAGATTTTCTATTTATTAGTACATAGACCTATTAATTTCTTAAAGCATAATCATTTAAAGATGGCTAAAGAACAAGAAATATCCTAGTCCCTCTTTGCAAACACTGTCTCTGAGGGATGGTAGAGATTCATTGTCCCTTCGTTCTGCACTGATTTGCAGTGTGCGGGTGTTAAGTGACTTCGCTGGAGGAAACCTGTTCACTATGCTCCCTTTGCCGTGCTTTATAGCCTATCTGAAGAACTTTCCGTGTGTTTGTGTTCTATTGTTTGTCTTCCACGAGGAAGATCAGGATCATTAGCTTAAGATGTGAACTGGGACATTTTTAAAAAAAGTGAAACTGAGGTGATGGTGGTGTGTAAATAACCTGTATGTCAGGTTGCTTGCAGCAAGCATCTTCTCCTTGAGAGACTGCCCAAGATAGAAGCTCTCTGATGTTTAAGCCTGTCTTGCTGCAAGGCGATGGCTATTATAACTTATAAATGCTTGTTTTCTCTTCTGCTCGAGAAAAACAGAATGTACTAATTGGGAATGAATGGGAATGAATCAAAGAAGGAAAGAGGAGGGAGAAGGATGAGTTTCATTCATTCAAAATGAAGTTTGGTGTATGGTGGTGTGAAGAGAATAGGTGAAGGAGACGGAAAGAAGTGATTATCAGTCCTTCCTCATGCTGTTGTGTTTTGACTCATAGTCATAGTAGTACCTAGTTCTTTTAATTTCTCAGAGCATAACCATTTGAAGATGGCTAAAGATCAGAAAATACTCTTGACCCTCTTGTGACTAGGGATTGACTAACCATTTTTTTTGACCGTTGAGCATGTTGAGTCTAAAGCTGATAGTGAGCTGTGCTTACGCTCTGTTAGTCTAATTCCCACGTCTAAAAAGAAACTGTGCTTTCTGTTTGTCAGCTGTGTCTGCCTTCACTCAGTAGTCCCCATGTCTTCAAAGAAAAACAAGGGAAGATGTTTCTGTCCTTTTCCAGATGGTTAACAGTTTTTCTGTCACGAGCCTGTGGTACTCCACAGGTCTTATGCATGAATTGCTTGGTTGTCTTTGTTTGTTTTGGTCTTTCCACTCCAATCCTTAAGAGCCAGCAAGGCAAACAGTGTGAGCAGACTTCACAAAAACTACAGATGTGCTGAGAGAAAACCAACCCTAGTGACAAAGATAAATATGTTTCTGTACTGACTTGATCTGATTAAAGTCCACCTTTTGACATCAGGTTTTTAGCACCTTTAAAGACCAAAACTTTTAAAATCAGGTATTTAGTGTGACCTTATGTAAAATGTTTATTTTTTTCCAGGACTACTTTCCTACTTTGTAATTGTTCCTTTTGGCTATATCACATCTGATGATGATTTAAAAAAAAAAAAAGGAGGAGAAGGATCGGTTTTCACAGCTAGTCTTGAAGGACAAAGTGAAGGAATCTAAACAAAAATTTAGTGTGTGTATGGTAAAATACATAAAGTGATATTTTAAAATTATTTTTAAAAATTGCTTGTTTACATGGAATAGCTTCCTTTGCTACAGTCTAAAAGCAGATCTTGTAAACTGTCGGGCAAATTGTGTTGTTTTGAAGAAAAGAATCTTTGGTTCAGCTCATACTTTAATGTTTAATTTATTCCTGTTAGGAGGAGTAAAATTTCTTCTACATTGTCTTACTGTGTGAAGAAAAGTTCTTACCTATCTGAAAATAAAAATGTGTGATTTGGCCAGAAACAAAGCATCACAGGTATATTATTTAGACTGGTTTTACTTCCTGTGATCTCTCATTTTATTTCCTGTATTGAAATCGGGGTACATAAGATGACATAAGCCAGGGACAAACAGATCAAGTGTGTCCTTCTCCAATAAACACTCATGTTAAAAAGTATTTTGATCTTTTGAGAGGTTTGGGTTTTTTTGTGGTTGATGTGTTTTTAATCCTTGTGAAAATATGGTCCTTGGTGTTTATTTGCAGGTAACATGTTGCTTTTTAAAAAAATGTACTGATTTAGGGATTCTTCAGTTACTTTATTTCCTATATGATCCTCATGCATGCAGATACTTTTTTTTAATTTATTTGTTTGAGAGTTGAACTTGGAAGCAGTTCAGTGCACTGAATTAATAAGAGAGGCTTACTAAGGAGAAATTAGATAGGAGTTGGCTGCTAGTGTGATAGGTTGATACCATGCTCAATAGTTATGATGTAATCCAGTATTTTAATTTTCTTGAGGTAATTGGTCTAAGATTACTTAAGTTACTATTAAGTGAAAAGTCGTTTTAAGAGACTGTCATGTAGCAAGCAGTGGTGTCCCATTCTAGCCTGATGAAATGTGCAAGATCTTTATGATTACTTCAGCTATGTACTTGAATGTGTTGCAGTCACGTGATACAGGCTATAATTTCAAAAGCATTTACTCAAGTAGTTTGTTTAATTGGACCTCTTCTTGCAGAAAGGGACATGTGAGAAGAGACCAGCACTCGCTGAGTTACGACTGTTACAGCTGTGAGGCGGGTCCCTTCATTGGCAGATGCCTTCCTGGTAGGAAGCTGACAGTTGCAAACTGCTCAAAATGATGTCGCTGTCAATATTGTGGTTTTTTAAAAAAATCTTGTTTGCTTCACTTTATACCTTATGGTAAAGAACAGTTTCAGGGCTACGTGCCTGTAATTGTATCAGCTGAAATGAAAACGCCCATGCTAGTTGCGAATACTATGGAAAGGGAGGCGAAGGTATGTTTTGGTAGTGGGGTTGAAAGCTTGTTAGTGCTGCTAAATTTACTGTTAAAAGTGAAGAACTTTGTCTTGTATGTACTCAGAAGTTTGATTGCTTGGAAGTAGCTTCTTCCTGTTCTCCATCACCCCTCAGTTAAGGCAGAATTGCGCTCTTAAGATCCTTTCTTAGGTGGCTTTATTTTTATAGTACTTTGTTTTATCTGGAAGGCAGATTAGGAAGCACCTTTCATAGTCACCTTTCTAGGACTTTTTCTACTGTGTGACCTGTGTTTTCCATAGTTTTATTGCAGGATGCTTAAAAGCGGTTTCTTTCTGAGCGGACTACCTCCTGTCCTTTGCCCTCGCCTCAGCTTTAATTTCTTTCTTTGAGCTCAGGCAGTATAGATCTCTTTCTTAAATATTACTGACTTGAGAGAATATGTGACACTTCAGCTGGTAGAAGGATATGAAGAAGTTTTATCTTTTCTCTAGCATCTTAAAGCATTTTCACTTCTAATGCAAGCGGGTTCAGAGCTTTGGTGAAGGAGAACAACAATACTATGGAATACATGAGGAATCTTTTTTACTATCTTGGTGTGCTGCAATGTGTTTCTATTACTTGTATTATCTTGGAAGGTTTCTACTGCTTTTGAATTTGTAACTAAGAATTACTAAAAGTGTCTTGTTTAATTTCATGCAATTGAACTATAGAGCTATAAAGGCAATGTAATTAATTCCAGGTAAGAATTTATTTTCAACAGTGAGACCTAGAAATGTGGATTTGTAACTTACTCTGTTGAACCGTAATGCGAACTAAACTCTGGAATTTTCCTAACCAGTGAAACCTGAATGTTGTTTTTTATCTATTTTTTGAAGTGTGTGGAAAGAAGACCTAATTTATACTCAGTTGGCCTACATATAGGGAGGCTTATTTGTATCTGGTCAGTGCTAGGATCTCCTGAATTCATTAAATGTCTGGAGACGTTAAGACTTAATCTCTTGAGCAGAAAGCTGTTTGACTTTGATTTTTACAGAAGCTTCTTGTGTTTGCTTTTATTCCATAAAAATGTAATCTCCAAAACGTACAATACTGTGACAGAAATGCTACAGTTCTACTGCTTCAGCTGTCTTCATGTGTGTGAATGTAGTTGTTTGCCTGCTAGGAGGACAGGGTAGGATAACTTTTTATTAGGGTTTCTGCTAGGTTGTGTAAGGACGTTCAAGTGTATGTACCTTGTGTTGTTGCTGAGATCTAATTATTCAATTCTAGATCATTCTTGAGAAATCCCTCTGCTATAACTAACAACCAGCAGTGATAGTGTGTAGTATGTGTAGTAATGTGTAGTATGCAAACATTTGCTTCCTGATCAGCTGTTGATTTTGCGAACTCAGTATTCATATTCCCATAAAACCTAGCCTCACCTTTTCTCCAACTGATGATGGCAGCCTAGTTGCTGGCAGTTGAAATGCAGTTTGACTAGAAGTACCACTTCAGGCTTGTTTGTAGGTAGTTATGGTAAACAAACAAAACTGCTAGAGGCTGTTCTGATTAAGTGATGAATTTTGAGAAGGATTAGAGATGAAGTTTGAGGCTGTGACCAATCTTATCCATCTGTTCCTCTCCAACTCCATTTTTGTACTCTGCTCCATGCGCTGTGGTTTGAGAGTAACTAATACTTGGTGTTATTTGGCTGTGGATAATGATACATCAGGTTGCCTCAAAATGCTTATAGGACTCATGAAATACTTCTTATGTATTGGGTGGTAATAGATCACATTGCAATCTGAAAATAATTAAATGGTGGAACATCTCTCTCTTATTGACCTTAACCTAAAATAATCCCCTTTGTTGGGAAATATGTTGTGATTGTGAGGGGTTTTTAATCTTTTTTTTCACAGTGTAAATGACAGAAAACAACACAGCCAGAGTGCAGTCCTTACCCCCAACTTTGACCTAGCATTTATTCTGTCACTGTGAATGTGGAACAGGCACACGTGATTTCCATTTCATAAATGCATCCTTGATCATGCTGTATTTCATTGAAGTCAGTTTGCTCTAGTGAAGCAATAATGTGGTGATGCTTCTAGAATATCAGCCTGAGAAGTAACTGTGGGAGGGGTCTAAGTCATTCCTACTTCTGAATTTTTCAGTGCATCCTAACTTTACCATATTTAAATTAAAACTTCCAGGATGGGAATTGCAATTAATTTTACGCATTCTGCACAGCAGAACAAATAACAGCACCAAACAGTAATTAATTGTGAAATCATCAAGTGGTGGTGTTTATTTTATTGATGGGCCGGCTGAGATATATTTAAACTTGTTAGGATTCTCTTGCTCATTAACAGTCTGAAATACGCTATATGAACAGCAACGTTTATAAAGTACGTTGCTTTAGTTTTCACAAAAGTAGACTGACTATTCAAGTTGGGAACAAAAGGAATCAAGATGGTCCTGCAAGTTTTTGATTCATTAAAAGTGTGTATCTATATAGTTGTATATTAAAAAACTAACAATAAATGGCAGTGAGTTTTAATTATCAACTGATTGGTCTTTAATTTGAATGTGTGTCAACTGAAAATAAATACATAAAAGAATTGTTGAACCTATTTTAGTCTATTTGAACACTGAAGGTGTTGCGTTAGGTGGCAACAGTTAAGTTAGGGTTCGCTAACAACATGAATGTCAAAAACACTTTTTAAAATTTATGTCACTTCTCTGCCTACAAGGCACTTGCGCATTCATGTAACCTGGTTTTAATTTAACATTTGGTAAATATTTGCATAGTAATTCCTAAAGTGTTCTCCCACACATAAAGGAAATGATGATAAACAACTTCTAAGTGGCTTGATGTTAAACACAAACATGACTTGCAGCCCTAAAGTAAAAAGCACGTTAGAGTAACTGTTCAATATTCATTTGGGAAGTGCTGGTATGTGTTATACCAGGTAACTTATTAATACTTTTTCTTTACATAGTTAGATGTTTCTGTTGTGTATCTCAGCTAAACTTCTGCGTAAGGGTTACATGCTGTGCTGTAAGAGAGCTTCTCCGCAATCATGCTTTTAGGAATTTTTGTACCTGTTTTCCTCAAACCCTTATATGTGTTTTCTCCTAAATGACCCTGCTAACATGAGAGCTTTTAGGAGCACAAATAGACAGTAAGCATACTTGAATGCTGCCCGGAGCTTCTAGGCTGCCGCTAGTGTTTTATTTTTACAAGAGACTTACTCTTTTGTTTTTCAAAACTATTTCTTCTTGAGCATGTGAACTTCCAGTGATGACGGTTAAGAAGATACCGAGAGGAATCATTCTAGATGCTGTCACTTATTAGAGTAGGACTTTAATCTCGCTAGAAAACTAAAACCTCTTAGTTTTAAAAAAAAAATAATTGTCCTAGCATTTTGGAATACAGTTCTTACACTTTTTTGCTTTGTATTTGGTAGTTTTCTCAGCAAGCGCCTTCTCAGTAATTATGTCCTTGATCAATCCCTTCCCTAAGCAAAAGCTAGGTAAATGTATTCTTATCATATATTGTTCATAAACTTAAAAATTCCAGCATTTTCTGCCTTTGACAGGTAAGAAGTGTTATTTCATTGAAGCAAACATATGCAAGCTTGAATCAACCCTTCATGTGTAACATTGCAACAGCTGATCATCTCTGGTACTGTTGTTACTGGGTTCTGACTTTGCTTTCAGACCTTTCAGAAAATACTGTAGAAGCAGAAAAGCTGTTTGTTCTGCGAGAACTCCAGTAATATACTTTGTAAAGTTACCCTGTTACTTTGGAAATACCATCTCCTGCCTAGCAGTTTTAGAGTATATGGAAACCTGAAGTTTTCTTGGTGCTGACTGTGATTATTGTATCTTACTAAAACATGAGAAACTTAAAGTAAGACCATCCCTTTCTAAGGGAAGTTTCAGTTTCTCTGATGACTATTCTATCTTGGATGTACCACAGGTATTTTTCAGACCTATTCTACTCCTTTTGAGCTCCAAATAATGTGTAAAACATGAGTATGTATGCACATGCATATGCGCGCACGTTCGCTTTTCCTCCTATTGCTGTCCATGCCCTACTCATCATTTGGATGAAATGCTATTTGGGACTTAAGATATTCAGCTCTTGCATCTACTGGTAGTTAATGGCTTGTTTTATACGGCAAGTTAGCTAAAATAACAGTGTTTTATTTATTAAAACCGTCTGGGCTCTTGGTGGGAGTAAAGAAGCACAGAAGAAATTGCTATATAGATTTTAGGGTTTTTTATACAGACACTTTGTATCCTGTACATGGCAGTGTTTGGAATTCATCCAAAGAACAGAAAATGTTCTCTGACTTTGAAGTCTCTTTGGAATGGGTGAATGATTTTGCTGGTTGGATGAACTGTTGTTACTTCTGTGACTGCGCAGAGGGAATTTCCTCCACCTAGGCTATCTAGCAGTAGTTACTATTTGCTTCATCAAACAAGTCTATAAAAAGCATTTCTCTCTGTGCTTAGTAGCCGGTTTTGTAACTTTCAGGGATGAAGTTCTGGTTAAGTTAATAGAAGCCAGTTTCACATTGGTATTTCTGAAACAGCAAGTGTTCAGTCTCGTCGTAGTTTCTGGTGGTTACTGTAATTGGGGAGTCCTTGAGATCAAAAGGTCGTAGTGGCTTCACACTCCGCGTACCTGAGTTGTAGTGCGTGTGGGAGCAGTACCTAAACTGTCAAGAAGTACTTTTCTGCTAAGGAAACTGTGAATCCTGTTCTGTATTAGTTCATGTATTTCAGTGTGAATTGTCATTCCTTTCTTTTAAAGAATCTAAGATTGGCCGCACTTGCTCCAAAAGGTTGGTGAGGAATGGCATCTTCTGTTCTTTCAGACTGATTTAAAGACTGCTTTCTCTTGATATGGCCACTAACAAAACCATTAAATTACTGTATTTGTCGTGGCCCAAAGTAGAAGGAAAGTTAGGAATTCGTTAAGCTTAATGTAGTTTGGGGTGGCTGTGTGTCTTGAGCTTGTTTCCTGCTGACTTGCTGCGTGCTGTTGGGACAGTAGAGCTTTTACACTCCCCTTTCTTTTTTTTCTGCTTTTTCAATGACACATCTGGGTTGGTACAGTTACTGAATCACAAATAGAAGCGAACATTGAAAGCAAAATATTCCAATCAGCTGTTTATTTTTTTCACATCAGCTTTATTCTGTCTACAGGACACTTGAACAGCAGGATTTAATATATCTTCAGACAAAAATGTTAGCTGCAGAAGTTTGTCTAAGAGGAATGGTTTTCGAGTCTACTGTTTTAGAGTTACCAACTATGAAAACCTTTTGTGATTGCATTAGTTAAAAGGTTCAGGAGGAACATCTGTAGCAACTGATGCATTCCAGGTTGGGAGAATCATATTTTGTAAATTTATTGGTAGGGTCAAGTGACACTCACGAGGTTTCTGCATTAGCTAAATTGTTTGATCTAAGTTAACGTGCTTGCTTGTTCCACAGAGGTACGTTTCCTTTCTGCCTTCTCATCTTAGAATTTTGTCGTTATGGTAAAAATACTTAAATAATGTGCTTTAAAATAGAGCTTAGAGCTGTAATAGTTGGCTACCTCATCGCTTTGCAGACACAAAAGCGTGTTAATTAATTTTCTTAAATTTTGTAATTTTGAACACCTAATATCTGGAGTGAATAAATATTTGCTGTTTCACAAATGGGCGATTTTCAGTGCGAAATGAAATAACTGTAGTTAGAGGTAAATTACCGATTAAATAGACGTGTTACAAATGGAGATACTTTTATGTGCTCAATTGGGTGGATGTCATTCAGCAATATTGTACCTTAGATATACTCAACCCTTAAACAAGCGCAAGGGAGTAAAAAGGCTGTGGGTTAACCTAAGGCAGCTAGACCCCACACAGCTGCTTGCTCACTTGTCACCCAGTGGGCTGGGGAGAGAATCGTAAGGGTACAAGTGAGAAAACTCATGAGCTGAGATAAAGCAAGTTTAATAGGTAAAACAAAAGCTGCACACACAACTCTTCCCCTAGCTTTTATTGCTGAGCACAGCGTCATATAGAACATCCCTTTCCTCAGTCAGGGGTCAGCTGCCCCGTCTGTGTCCCATCCCAGCTTCTTGTGTACCCCAAGCCTACTTGCTTGTAGGTGGGATAGTGTGAGAAATGAGGAAGGCTTTGATGCTGTGTAGCACTGTTCAGCAATAGCCAATCCCTGTTTTATCAACACTCTTACGATCACAAATCCAAAACATAGCACCATACAAGCTACTATGAAGAAAACTAGGTCTGTCCCAGCCGAAACCAGTATGTGCCAGTGGAAGAATTGAAACTGAATTGTGGAAGCTAGGTAGATCAGAACAGGAAAAACATTTTGTTGAGAGTTCACCAGCAAAGTTGATAGTGGCGTGATGGGCTGAGCTGTTGGTAACACTAGGGTTGTTGTGGTGTGAGGTTTCACAGAATTGTAGAATGGTTTGGGTTGGAAGGGACCTTAAAGATCATCTAGCTTCAACCCCCCTGCCATGGGCAGGGACACCTTCTGCTAGACCAGGTTGCTCAAAGCCCCGTCCAACCTGGCCTTGAACACTTCTCTAGGCAGTCTGTTCCAGTGTCTCACCACCTTGTTGTGAAGAATTTCTTCCTAATATCTAATCTAAATCTACCCTATTTCAGTTTAAAACTGTTAGCCCCATCCTATCACTACATGCCCATGTAAAAAGTCCCTCTCCAGCTCTCTTGTAGGCCCCTTCAGGTACTGGAAGGTCTATAAGGTCTCCCTGGAGCCTTCTCTTCTCCAGGCTGAACAAGCCCAACTCTCTCAGCCTGTATTCATAGGAGAGGTGCTCCAGCCCCCTGATCATCTTTGTGGCCCTCCTCTGGGCTTACTCCAGCAGGTCCATGTCCTTCTTATGTTGGAGGCCCCAAAGCTGAATGCAGTACTCCAGGTGGGGTCTCATGAGAGCGGAGCAGAAGGGGAGAATCACCTCACTCAACCTGCTGGCCATGCTTCCTTTGATGCAGCCCAGGATACGATTGGTCTTCGGGACTGCCAGCGCGTATTGCCGGCTTGTGTTGAGCTTCTCATCAACCAACACCCTCAAGTCCTTCTCCTCTGGGCTACTTCCAATCTATTCATTGCCCAGCCTGTATCTGTCTTTGGGATTCCCCTGACCCACGTGCAGGACCTTGTACTTGGCCTTATTGAACTTCATGTGATTCACATGGGCCCATCTCTCAAGCCTGTCAAGGTCCCTTTGGATGGCATCCCTTCCCTCCAGCGTGTCAAGTGCACCACACAGCTTGGTGTTGTCGGCAAACTTGCTAAGGGTGCACTCATTCCCACTGCCCGTGTCACCAACAAAGATATTAAATGGCACCGATCCCAATACTGACCCCTGAGGAATGCCACTTGTCACTTGTCTCCACTTGAACATGGAGCCATTGACCACAACTCTTCGAGTGCGACCATCCATCCAATTCCTTATCCAGTGAGTGGTCCATCCGTCAAGTCCATGTATTTCCAATTTAGAGACAAGGATGTCGCGTGGGACAGTATCAAGTGCTTTTTGCACAAGACCATGTAGATGATGTCAGTTGCTCTTCCCTTGTCCACCAATGCTGTAACCTCGTAGAAGGCCACCAAATTTGTCAGGCATGATTTGCCCTTAGTGAAGTTTTTTGGTTTGTTTTTTTTGACTGCTGCCTATTGACAATACAATCAAAAAGATGCCCAATCCAATTGATCCACATCTGTACCTATGAAGGAATTATCCTGATTTATCTACTGTCGGCATCACTTGATGGACAAAGTTCTAGAATACTCACAAATAAATATGGAGTGGAATATCTCTACTTCTCGGGGACTTCGTTACGTGGGGAATAGCCAAACTACAGAGAAGGAACTTGCTAGTCTATTTAGTGTCTGTTGTGCTTTACTTAGCTTCTGAGAACTGTAATCTAATTAGTCTTGGCATGGAAGAAGGCATTGGAGATACAGATATAGTATAAGTGGAATCACTGGCATTGCGTATTGCACATCAGCAGTGCTCTTTGTCCATTTCTGAGACCTTTCTCAAAGCTACGTGTGTGCTTGCCAGTTTCTTAACTCCTAATTTTAGCATATTTTGGCCTGTCTCCATAATATTTGATGGAGGACTCAAATATGCTTTGTATTCTTAACTAAGCACGTTTCCTTTCCTCAGTGTGCTGTAGAGGATGTGCCAATTCAACATTTATCAATGGTGATAACGTAGAGTATTCAAACGTTGCTGTGACTTGAGCTCCCATGTGCTTGTTAAACCACAACAGCCGACCCTAATGGGATAAATGTTCAAGTGTTAACTAAGGCAATTCAAGTATAACTGCCACTTAGACTGTCCCCCTTGGAAGTTATGTGTACACAGGTTAGCTGTTATGGTTTGGAGCAGTGGTTACAGACTGTGTGCCTGCTCCCTGATGTGTATTTCACGTCAAAGAGAATTTGCTGTTAAGCAGTGCACTCTGAGCCTTTTGGCTTCAGGGTCAGTGGAACGATGGCTAAGGTCCCAGTTATTGAAGTGAAGTAGTTAATAATATATGAGGAGAACATTAGTTTTGGAAAACTAACATGATCCTCATTAATATGGTACACAACATTGCATTGGAATTTGAGAGCATTTGTTTGTGAAAACAAACTGGGATTTATTTATTTTAGTAATTTGGGTTTTTTCCCGCATAGCTTGACCTATCTCCGCAGAGAAAAATAATGAATGGCTTATATATATAAAAACACATCTATACACCTCTCCCCCCAAAACTTTCTGGAGTGCTGCATGTCCATATATATATATATATATGTATATATTTACTTGTGTGTGCTGATAATAACCCAAATATTCCAACTGTAAACTATTGTAAAGAGAAAAAAGTTTAATTTCTCCTTATTTTTGTTAACTACTTAAATAAAGAATGATAAGGCAATGAAAATGTACATTTTAAAGATCTTTTGCATAGCGTTCTATAGGTAGTGTCTGTAGTCTTTGTTTTCTCGTTTTCAATTTCAGGTAGTGGCTCCAAGCTTCTACCTCACTGTTAAAGAGGGAAATGAGTGGGAAGCAGATAGGATACAAAGCTGCTTTGATGGATGGCACTTAAACCGTGCAAGGTTAGGTTAAGAAGTCTTGTGTCTGTTTTACAGGATCCAACTTCCTGGGTAAATATTCACCACCTGGAGTATACAGATGGAGGAATCCTGGACCCAGATGATGTGCTGGCAGATGTTGTGGAAGACAAAGATAAGGTAGAGCTTGGATGAAAATACTACTTTGCTTTTTCCTATGTCTTTTCAAATAATTAATGCTATTTTCTCATTTCTTGGACATCTGGCAGCTGAAGTGGGTGTTTATATGTTCAAATATTCTTAAATTAAACACATCTGCCCATAGGTGCTATAGCACTCCATTTCTGGAGTAGAACTGGAGGGGGGAAAAAATAAAGCATGACCAAAGCAATAAAGATAATCAGAGGAGCCTAGCAGTTGATTTAGGACTCAACCATTTCAAGCAGTTCTGTATTTCTTTTTATTGCTGTGTGAAAGTAGAGTGGTGAAGGAATGTGAGTTTTGCAAGACATCTTTTTTTTTTATGCCACTTAAAATAGCTTTTATAATCTCTTCCTTTGCGTCGAATTAAGTTCTTGAGAATCGTTTGAATGTCATGGTTGAGTTACGTGTAACAGAATAAACAGACATAAAAATCCTGCAGTGACAAGAACAGCTGCCTTGACTGTGTTCAATTTCAGGAGAAGTTCCTGTGATTTGCAACTGAAAGTCTAAGCAGGACAGTGATTAATTTTAAAAACTATGAGTCTCTTAACTTGCAGTTCAAGTAAGATAGATGTCCTTTCTGGGTAGAGAAGTAGTAGCTGCAAACAAGCCCCTTTTAATGTTTTTTTGTAATTATCAGGAAAATTTATTTTTGAGAAACTAATTGATGACTTATTTCAGCATAAAGGAGGAGGAGTATAATTTATAACACTTTTTTTTCTTCATAAAATCAGAGGGGAAAAATATATCTGGTGACTCGAAGATCCAAATACGGGATATGCCAGTACTTTCAGACAAATAGCTTTGTCTATTTATAGTGCCATGTGCTTGGTCACTTCAAAAATGATTTTGTATATTGCAAACAGAAACACTAGTTTTGTATGCTGTTGATTGTTCAGTGACTTAATACAAAGTACCTTAGGAAGTTGTCTAAGGTGTACTTCAGTGTCATTTTATGGTGGCTTGTTTGGGAATTCTTAAAAACAACGGAGCTCTGTTGGTATATGTTCTTTTTTATCAAACTTGTATTTCTTGCTTGTCCATGTTTACTGAAAGCGTGTTTAAAACACCCTCAGATTTTTTTTCTGGTAGTGTTTGGAGACTAAAGACTGGGTTCTGAGATTTGACACAGCTGTATATAACGGATAAGACCATAAGGATAAGATGTCATAAAATGAGATATGGCGTCAAAGGCATCACTGGTCTCATCAGTTAATAAAAATGAACTCGTCCACCCAGGATTTCCTCTATTTGAAGTACCGATACAGGAACACTTATGCAAATATGAGCAGTAGTTTGCAGAATATTTGTTAGACTGTCCAGTTTTTAACTTGTTCCCAAAGCCTTCGCTATACTTTATTGGTGGTTGTCACTGGTTGAGTATGTGTGGCTGATGAAGGTTCTAGTTCACGTACGGCTGTAGGTTTAAGCATCTTCTGTTACAACAGTGCTAGGTGGGACTCCGTAGTTCTGGGGCTACCTTGACGAAAAACCACTGGAAAACCAGGATCTTGCTGAAGTGGTATGGGGTGGTTTAGGAATACAGCAAACTTCTCGATCTCTCTTCCTGTGATGTCTCAATTACATGTGATGCATTACTGCCATCTTCTCTTCTTCAGAAGACCTTGGTGAAACAATGATAAGTAAGAGTTACTGAACAGAATCAGCTGCAGTGACGAATGAGGTTTTTTGGTTAAACTAGGGGAGAGTCATGTAATCATGTAAGGGGACTGCTCGTTGAGAGGTCAAAGAATTCCTTCATTTGAGAGTAGAATTGGGCCATAGCCCCTTCACAGCATGTGTAAGGAGCTGTCCACTACTTACTTACAGGGTTTGGTATGATGTGATAACAAAGAGCCAGCACTATAAAAGTTTTATTAGTTTTATTGTGGCCTTTAAAACTTCACCAGTGCTGTTCCACACTGAGAGTAGTGGCTACGGGATCTTTTAAGCTTTGCTGAAAGGGGAGGAGGTATTTAGATCTAATTGACCTGATATTTAATTTTGTGTTTGAAGTTCCTAAATATACGAAAGAATTTTTGGTACATTTATCTGTGCGCTGATTCTCTTTGGCCATGATTATCTGTATGTGTGATAAATGAATAGGCCACAGTTTTGTTGCTGCTTTGTCCTTGTCATTCTTTCCTATGCATCCAAGCCAGTAATGCAGTCTCCCGTGAAATCAGTCACTCTGTGTAAAAGTAAGTGTTGCACTTAACCTCAGTGCCTTTAACCAAAGGTGTGTTTGGCATTGCTGACCATCAGGCTCTTCTTTAGTCGCAGAGGAAACTAGCTGATGCTTTTTTAAGGGTTAATCTGCTTTAGATCGTACTTTGATAGCAGTAAATTAGCACAGTTTCTTCAAAGGAAAATGTGCTTGCTAATCTATTGAAATTCTTTCACTGTGGCAACAAAAGAGTGAATCAGAGAGAGCTATCAGATACAATTTATTTGGAATTTCAAAAGCTTTTGACAGTCCTTAACAATAGACTGTTAAGGAGGCACAGCTACTCATGAGGTAAGCAGCAAGTGCTGCCCTGGGTCAGTAAATAATTGAGAAGGGAACAAAAAGATGGAACAAATGGTCAGTTTCCAACATTGTGAAATGATGGCACTGGGATGCATAATGCACGTTATTGGGACTGACAATGGTTTTGAGCTCTACTTCTGTTAACTTCCTGGTTTCCTCTTGAACTCAAAATCAATCAAAATTCAGCAAACAGGCAGTACAGTGGCTGACATGAATTGCTGTCAACTGCATGTTGGAGAGGCTGCCTTGTTCTATTTGCATATAAACCAGGTCTAAATTAGTATTATATGTGCTTGGTAACATGTCATGCGAAAACGCTTTGGAAATTCTTTATGGTGAGAGCACCTCTTGTTGCCTCTGCGTCAACAATCATCTGTGGCCTGAATTGGATGTCAAAGCTAGTGCTGAATAGTTCTAAAATAATTTGTTTTCTAGCAAGTGCTTCATGTCCTGATTACTCTGAATGATGGATCCAATTACTTAAAAAACCCAAATTTTGTCATTTGAATAAAAACATGCTATTTAAATTGTCTGCTTTTAATGTGTTGAAGCTATAAATGGAATCCTCTTTGTACCCTGTTCCTAACAGATCTTTATCACTTTAAATAACTTTCTTCTTTGAGTAAGAAAATACCCTAAGAAAATATCTGTGCTGTGCAAAAGATGTGTACAAAACGTTTCCTTCCTGTCATTGTGTACATTGAGCCTGTGCTTGGCATGTGTCTTAAATGTACCCATGTACTCACCTAGATTTCCCTCTGATTTTTACATGGAGTCATGTTTTCAAGTACTCACTAACACCTGGGGAGACTAAAAAGGTGTAATGAAGCCCTGTGTTACTAAGTTAAAACTTGTTTAGCTTGTAGGAAAAGTTTAAACTGTCTTACTTCAGACAGAGGTGTTTGCGAGTCTTTTTAGTTTCAGTGACGGCATTGTGGGTGTGAGACTGGTTTGGGGTGGTTGTTTCAGCAAAATGACAATAACGTTTGGATTCAGAAGTGAACATAAACTTCAAGACTGATGTAACTGTACAAAGGAAATGTGTCTCTAAGTACCCGAGAGGCATGTTTTCTGCCAACGGATTCTGAACTCTTCCATTTTTTCCAGACAGGTTTAGTCACTCTGACTGCTGGCTGACTGGATGTAGCGCTTATATGGAAGTTATTTTCTGACCTGGGTTTGGCTCTGTAGACCTTCAGCGTTGTTATTCTGGCTGTGAAAGTGATGGCACACTCTAATGTGCAATGTTTATTTCAATTAAGTTATATCGAAGTCTACCTTTGAACAGTTTCTATTTCCTCCAATCATGAAATTCCTCATGAAATGGAGAAGGAAATCAGAACTAAAGTAACCTTTAGCTAAGTAGAGAAGATGTGGCTGAAGAGCATCTGAGGTGATAAGGAAAGTGATTTCTACAAGCAGGCTGAAAAATGGTAAAATGAAGTCAAACTAACGAGGCAAGTCGGCAGGAGTATCTCGGTAGTTTAAAGAATAAACAGAGGGTTGTGGAATTCTGAGGGAATTTCTCGTAACAGGAAATTACAGCATTGCTGCTTTAAAAACTTGTCAATCTGTGGCAGTCTCCTGGATGCTGGCTTGTTTAAATTACCTTCCAGTGGGTCAGCAGAGCCTGAAAAAGTCACGCTTTATGGATCTTTTTGTTGTATAGTTTAATTCTCAAATACATGGTCCATGCAAGTAATGCATACTTAAGTTAGAGAAATGTGGTTCAGACCCTGGACTTCTGTGTAACTGAGCTTTCTACTATTTTCTCTAGGGTTTTGTAACTTTCTGATAACTGGAATGCAGAATGGAGTTTTTCTTCTTCAATTTGTTCTACAACAGTATATAACACTTGTTTAGGGAAACCAAAGCAAGATACATAAGACTTAGTTACAGCTGAGAATTTTTACCTGTTGAAGTACATACTGCAGTGGTTTTTATGTAGGCTGCTCTAGAAGTTGTTGCGTATACGTCAGCTTTTCCCTGGAGAATTTTTTTTTTTTTTAAAAAAGAAATCCTTTCAATATAAAGAACAAATACGTGAGAGATGTCTGGTAGCAAAGAGAGCGATTTAATGATGTTAGTTTCTTATAATGTGGAGTTGACATTGTAAGTGTGCAGTGGACACAGGATAGTCCAAATTGGTGTATTGTAACTTGGATGCTTTGTATCTTTCATAAAATGTGCACCAAAGATGACATGCATCAAAGGAAGAAAAAAAAAATATTATAGCTTCTTTCTATAAGGTGGCGAACGTTGCTCTGGCCTAGTTTTTTTCTGACGCGTGATGTTTTATGACATTTAGTTGATTAGTACCACGACCAACTTATTGTTCTCATGTTTGTGCTTTAAAATGTACTTTTAAATTTTTGTACTTGTTAAACTGGTTGCAGCAAATACACGCTTCAAACTTTTGATACTTAGTGCTTCTAGCAGAGTCTTGGTGACACTTCTGTAAGTTTGAATGCCTCGTTTGAGAGAACTGTTGTCCAGAGGCAGGCAGTTCTTACGTTTAGGTCCTTGGTGCTAATGAGTTGAAATAGGGATTAGTAGATCAAAAGCCTGGTATGTTCAATTTCGGAAAAATAAAGTTGCAGAAATTTGTCAAAACTGGTATGTAAGGGCTGTTGTTCTTTGGTTTGGTTTTAATGGGTTTTCTTTCTAGGTATAATTTTCAGGCTGTGGTTAATGTTTCTGCCAGAATATGTGACTTTCCTTTACTGCTTCTGGTTTTGCATCCTTATTTTCTGGTTTCAGTAATGAGATTGTACAGATGAGCAGAAATCTTAACATTTGGTTAACATAAAGGGTATCTAATAATACATTCTTTGTTCAAACCCTGAATTGGTAAAAATTTAAAATGGAGTTAACTTTTATTCCAAATAACATGATTACAACTTCGGAAGGCATGATATAGTGTTCTTATCTGTTAGATTCAGAGGATTCTATTTCTTCCTTGTATAAATAATTTGTAATAAGTTTCAGTTGTAATTTCCCATAACCAAAGTTACTGGGATACGTAATTGTTACTGCTGACAGTATTTGTTTACTTAAATATTCTTAGCTAGTTCTGGGCAATGAAGATATAAAGACAAAACACTACTGTGAATAAAACCTCCATGTAACTTCTGTCCTGTCAAGGGTGTCCCAGTGTAAATATTCTTTAGGTGTCTGACAATTAGCTATGCATCCTGTGTTTACAAGGAAGGGAAGTATTAGAAATGGCATATTTTAAAAAATACCTTTGTCTTTTTCAGCACCTTAAAATATGGAGATGTCAGACACAAGAAAATCCTAGAGCAAAATGGAGTATCTGTCCTTTTGCGTTGACTGTGAAGATGGCTTTTTCCCTCATCTTGAGTCACAGGCTCTTTAACTTGTTCAAAAGGATAGTGCCAATGCTTGCTAAAAGCTTCTGTTGAGTTTATCTAGGCTTTACCTGTAGTTTAAAAACAAACAAACAAACAAAGTCATTGGGAATGGGGGGATATTCTTACGGAAAAACTGTAGACCTCGATTTGCTGGCCCATTGATGAACTAAGATGGAGTTTTGGTTTTGCTATTGCTGAAATAGTATGCAAGCCAGTCAAGCTGCAGCCTATTTAAAAAAAAAAAAAGTCTTCACACTTTTCAGGAAAAAAAGGTTTTATAACGTTTTGAGCCAATGCTTGTTTAGGAAACAGATGTCTGATTTCACTCTTGTGTAGTAGGGTATGTTGTGATCCACCATATATATATGCACGTACGTGTGTGTGTATATATATATATATATATACACATACATATAAAAGGATATTTTGATAGGAGTTGGTCTGTTTATTTTTGAAGTGGGATCTGAACTGTGAGTACCAGAGGGAAGGAGGAGGAAAAAAAATCACCATCATTAGTACTTACTAAGCAACACTTTATTTCAGTAATGCAGTTTCTTTTAGAATACAGATTATGAAGCTTTGCATTTTTATGAAATTTGTTTTAATTTCTTGCTGCAGAGGTGCCATGCATTATTCAAGATTATAAAATGATTTGGATTTCAGAAGCATTTGGATTTGCTGATGAGGATTTCAAGCTGTGTAATTATGAAACTGTATGCACGTAGGTTGGAAGTTCAGAACTCATTAGTGTAATCATTAAAATAACCATTTTTTAAGTGTGGTATTACATTCCGAGGTGTGCAATTACACTTTCATGTGCTTCTGGTTACTGGGAGCATTCTTGTAATAAACTTCAGGTCTAGCAATGCGCTTCAAGATAAGTTCGGAGCTTTAAGAACAGACACCTGGTCAAATGTTGCTTAGCTTATTAAAGAAAATTCAGTTTCATAGATTTAGAGCCATAACACAGTGCCTGTATGCATAAATTAACTTCCTATTTATCCTAGAAAAAATTATAAGCTTTTACATATTTAGTGCTGTATAATGTAATTTTTCTTAAAATAGATATTGTCTTNATTAAAGAAAGTTCAGTTTCATAGATTTAGAGCCATAACACAGTGCCTGTATGCATAAATTAACTTCCTATTTATCCTAGAAAAAATTATAAGCTTTTACATATTTAGTGCTGTATAATGTAATTTTTCTTAAAATAGATATTGTCTTGGAACGTATTACAAGTGTTGCTTATTTCAGCTCTATCTACTTTAAAAGTAAAAATGTGATTAGAAAGGTTCTTACCAGATGGACTCCAAACTTTCAGTTTTTCCATTGTAATGTTTGTGTTTGAACATTCTGAACTGTGAACTCTTTTCTCTGAACATCTGTACATCTGAACATCTGTTTGTGATAAGTATTCCATTATTTTCTCAGATTAAAAAAGAAGTGAATTAACTATGACAATGGATCTGTGACAGTAATAAGATTTCTGATAGTTCTGGAGTAAGATTGCCTATTTAAATGCTAAGAAGGGGATTGCAGAGTTAAAATCCTTTTCATGTAGGGTACATGCAAATCTGAAACTTGTGCTTTTCTAACTTGATTTTCTGTTGAATCCTCTATTATCTGATTTGCATTTTGGCATTTTAAATAAACAAATATTAAAACCACAGCAGGCAGAAAGTTTTGGGACCTGGTTCGCTTCGGTTTTGAAGAGTATTCAGCTGTACAGCCATAACACTTTTTCTCTACCTGTAAATGTCTTTTGTCACCTGGGCACTAAGTAATGCAGCTAATTGGTGGTCAGAGAGCTGAAGCTGTTTGAGTTTCTGTTCTTTAATGATGAGAGGGATGGATGGAGGGAGGTCATTCTAAGTGCATCTGGCCACAAATGGTGTGTTGAATCGAGGTTCAAATGTCCTAATGAAAAGTTACTTAATATCTCTTTGTGTAAGCATAACTTGGTAGAAGATGCCTGTTCCTTCTTAGTGATTTTCCTTGATGCAACAAATACTTGAAATTCTATATACATGCATTGATGCTTAAGAGCATATAAGCACACACGTTAGTGTGTACCGAGGGAGTGATACGCATTGTGAGAATAGTGTAACCTTGTGGACAGATAGTTTGGTGCGTTGTCTTGCTATAAAGTAAGCTAGACTTTTAAATACTTGTACTTAGTGGTTTATAATATGCTTTGGGTTATTTCCCTTGTCTTACTTAGATTGCAAACGGATTGAAGAAGGGGGCTTTTCGTTCTGTTTTCAAGTGATGGCTCCAGAGACTCCTTCAGTACGGGGAATTATCAATGCCTACTGTGGTATACACCTTGTTGTGTAAGACAGTGGTAAAGGAGGTGAGGTTTTGTGCTGGTGTTTCATTTCTTTTCAGAATTGACTCTGTTCTGGCTCAAGGAATTGGAGTTGGTGCTGGTACTGTTTTGGGAAACTGTTTCAGTGTAGTAAGCTTGCATTATTTGATAGGTACGCAACTCGTATGTAATGTTCTGTTCTTCTAACTCCTGTGACTCTTCCCTCCAGAAAGTTTAAGCTTGTTTAAAGTTTTGAAATACTAGTCGAAATCTCACTTTGTTTCAGCAGTTACAAACAATTTGGGATTTGTGTTCGGGAATTCTCCTGTTGTAATGGGGATATTGTAATGGTGTACTAGTGAGATGGCCTAGTACAATTGCTATTGTGAAAGCATATTCCTCCTAAAAGTTTAAAAACAAGACAAAACCAACCCAATTCTTGTGTGCAGATTTGAGATATCAACTCTTATTTTATTTAAAGCACAGTTGAAATGTTTGAGGAAAATACCATATAAATTTCCATTAAAAATGCATATATAACCTGGTTGTGTGTCAGCTTCCTGGTTGGTATTACGCAATATTGAGCCTAAGAGAAAGCCTGCCTTAGGTTGACTTCAAAAGGTTGGAAAAGGCAATGGCTTCATACTTTAGCAGAGGAGGCAGCTCTGCAGCTGGAGTAGACTTCTATTGAAAGTGTCAAGTAAGTGTGAGTTAGTGCCTGCTTTGTGGGATGGAGAGGCTGATATGTGCGAAAGGCTGTAGGGACAGAGGTGGCACTGTTCTTTGATGTAGCTGTCATGCTGTAAATATCTTTTGAGAACGTGAATGAATAAGAAAACATGCCTTCATCTTTTTGGGAGTTTAGAATTATCTTCTGCAAAGAACCAGAAGGCTGACTGTGTTTGTAACCTGCTTCTCTTTGCTATTAATGCTTTCCTGTTGTTAATTCTGTTATCATTCTGCAAAGATGGCATTAATATAGAAATTGTTACAGAAATATGAGGACTCAAGTCTTGAGGGCTTTTAGTTTTCTTCCCTTTCTTCAAAGACAGATGGAACAATAGTTCAACAAGTAAAAAAAGTAAATCTCTTTTTAAGTAAAATCTTTAAGTAAAAAAAAAAAATCTTATTCACAGTTACACATTTGAGGGTCAAAATACAATGCTGCGTCTATGTAGCTGAAGTTCAGCTAATTACACAAACAAAAATGAAGTTTAAAAAATTCTTCAATAAATAAAAGTGTGTGTTTGGGAAAATATGATAAGAAGTGACATTCAGGAACAAGTAGTCTAGCTGAAAAAAATGAAATAATGTTAAAATATTCTGAACTTTCTAGCATGAGAACATATTTGCTGTGCTGCTGCCTTCTACAAGCCATTGACTGAATCCATTCAATGCTGGCTCCCCATTCCTTCATTTCTTTTTTTTTAATTCTGATAAAGCTATTAGAGCTGTTTTCCCCGCTGTTGTAGTGCTAGTCGTCTGATTCTTGCTCTTTTACTCCAAACTCTATTCAGATATTTAATTGCATCCTTGTTTTTGAAGATTCCTTCCCTGTTAGGAGATAAGCCAGGTAATCCAGAAATCAAAGCTGAGGAAGGATAGCTGACAGTAAGGAGGAGAAGGTGAGTGGCACAGGAGTTGATTGTTGGTTATTCTGCTCTTTTATGCAGTGAAAGGCTAGAAGATTAGATGGTCCTTATGATATGAACTGCTAGCATGAAAAAGCTGTAGTCTGTTTGACTGGTCTGTTATCATTGCTAAATCCCTTTGAATCATGCTTTCCGGAGAACTTCCAAATGTACAACCCACATTCCTTATTCCTATTAATTTTTTTCATGTTAATTGCCTTGTTTCCAGCTGCTGCCTTGCTAGGAAAAATAGATACAGGGTAGTTGGTTGAATGAACATGTTGCAGACAAGGCAATTTCTTTAATAAAGTCTAACACAAAGTCTGAGAGGTGCTGTCAGAGTGGCAAACAACTGCTTATCCAAGCTGAGATTGCCAAGTTTTAGAGGAGATTGCTTTATTTTGGCAAAATATTGGAGCACATAAGGAGCATTTTAAATATCTTTTTTTTTTTTGGCACTTCACAAACAACAGATTTATTAAACCTCGTCACCTGTGCTTCATGGAAGACTATAGGTGTAGAGCTGAATGAATTGAAGAGGCAGACAGTATTTGAAAATTGCCACAGCTGGTTCAGAAGTGTTTGTAATAGTAGAATTTACTGTGCATGGAGAAGGTCAGCCACAAATACAGCTACAGGGCTGTGGGTCTGTATGCCAGAGTCCTCTTCCATTGTGTATGGGAGCACTCCTGACAGTAAAGAGAGGCTTCAGGTTCGTGTTCCGCTAACAAGTGTTAAATAGGTATTATACACTGACTCTCAGCTGGGAAGCGTGCATCTTCATGTGTTTGTGTTCTTGCTTGTAGTGCTTTTCAGAGATTTGTTTCTGACTTTGGGAAGGGTGGCAGTGTAATCTGTATGTGCCTAAGAAATAATGGCAGATCTAAACATCAGGTATGAGTTGTCCTGGAGTGGCCAAGTTGCTGACCTTGTAAACCAGGGAGCAAAATATCTATAGGACAGAAGTCGCAAGACAGATAGCATGCCTTGCAGGGAGCTGAGGAGAGACGAGTAGTTTACAGGCACGAAACTGTGTAGGAGCCACTGCTTTGTAGGCCAAAGAGTGGGCCTTTAGCTTGCTCCTAAAGGAGATTGACTTTAAGAGCAAGCCAACCGGAGCTTTCACACCTTTAGCCTAGAGGATGATTTATCTAGTGGTGCGGTAAGCCATGCTGTTTGAATCTCTGATACAACCCAGTAATATGCTGTTAAACAGCTTGTGCAAAGGATCTGTATGATTTCATGGAGCTGTGTTTGGGTTAGAATGAGTCTCCCCTCACCCCAGCCTGCTCTTGCCTTCTGTATCTGTTACACTAAGGTCCCATGGAGATTACAATGCCTGATGCCACTGGGACACTGTCTCTCTTTTCATTATCACCTTCGCTCCAGAGGGATTATCTCCTTTATCTGCCTGATCCCCAACGTGGGTGTGGATGGTACAATATATTACTATTTGGTCTCTAGCTGTGCTTCCCGTTGCTGGGCAGCATGCAGTGGGACCTGTTGGGAATGGCATGGTACTGGGTGATTAGCAATGCTAAATATAGTGGCAAGGTTTTGTCACCTTGTAAATCTAGTCAGAGCACAGATTTCACTGGCGTGCCTTGGTCCATCATTGTAAGTCTTTTAACTACATCAGCTCTGCTGCTGATTATGTGACTAAGTCCCTTTGTAAAAAGTGTGTGTGTAGGGTCTGGCAAGGCTTGTGCTGTTACTTTGCGTGTCTTATGGATCGCTTAGGCCATCATTTCTTCTTTTTCAGCTGATTGCTGCTCCCATGTTCTCTCCCCCTATCCTTTCTAACCTGCTGTGTGACATTTGAGTGCTAGTGAAATCATATGTCTTGTACTCTTCAGTCATAGCTCGCTGTGTCAGTGATAATACAGTACTTCTGGCAGAAACATGGTGCATTGTATCTTAAAATGGTTTTGTACATGTAATGTATCCAAAAATAAAATTTTGTGAAAGAAGGCTTGAAAACCCAGTTAAGTGGTAAAATAATAACCAGCATGTTGAACGCACTGACGTTTTAAGCAATTAAACATTTTCAGGAGAAGAAAGAAGAACGATGAGTTTGGAGTCATCTAGCACTCTTTATTGTTTCTAACAGCTAGTGTTTGGTTAGCTTGCTCGTATTGAGAAATTTGTAACAAAGTTTTTTCTAGTGGATCTAAGAGGCATGTCTTCTAACTTGTACAAAAATTGCCTTTTCTATTAATTAGATATTGATCTGTTCTTCCTGGTTGTTAATTTCAAAAGACTTTAAAAAAAGTTTTTATTTAGTTCAGTTGCTGCATGCATTGGCTTTCAGCAGTGCAAAAAAATAAACGTAACAGTTAAATACTGTGATCACATACATTTTATTTTTTAAATAATGTTGTCTTTTGGGGTTTTTTGACCAGATTTTATAACAAGGTAGTATCTCTTCATTTGTCTGTCTGGGTGAACTTCAGTGTTTTGGAGAAAGATACTCAGTCTACAGTGGCTTGCAGTATAATTCCTTTGTAATTGCGTATTGTTTTGAGTTTGTGCTATATATTTCAATTGAAAGCTTCTGCTTTCTGTTTATTCAGTAAACAGAACTAGGAGAATAAGCAGAACTGGGAGAGCTTTTTAAATGACACATGAATAGATCATTTGAAAAATACAGAAACATTTGGAGAAAATGGTCTAAGTCAATGTATGGTTCTTTTCAAAAGGGTGAAATTTTTTTTAAGGTGAATTGAAATCTTTTGGTGCCTAGATGTGATAGCGTTTGGACACTGAATCAGTTGGTCCTTGTTGGTCATGCATTTAGGCAATGTCTGTGGGTTATTTACTTGTGGACAGCTGCTTGCACTGTGCATCGTACCTCAGCACATGCTCCTTTCCCCATGGGTTTTAAACATGTTATTGTTGACTGCACATTGTTGCTTCTTATATTCTGGACCAGATTTGTAAATCTGAAAATTTTTAAGGGCTGTGTTGTAACTGAATGACTCTGCACTAGTAAAAGCTCATGAAGTATTTTTGGTGATGAAGTAAGGCAGGATGAGGCCAGATTTGAACAAAATAACGAGTTCCTATTATCTTGATGATACATGGCTGAAGAGTGGGCCTCCAAGTGGTCTAGCTCCCAGTTCAGCCTGGTCATGCAAGTGTTAAACAGCAGTTAAGGTGCTCTCTCCCTTTTCTACGATGTTCAGGCACCTTGAAAAGATTGCGTAGGCTTATACGTACAAGAATACATGGCATGTATATTTTGATTGTGGGAAAATGGATAATTAAACTGGTAAGGTTCATGTGGAGTTCTCCGGGTACAAAATTTTGACATCATCTGTTTGACTCTATATGACATCTAAAGCCTGGATACATAGCCTTTGAATCTCAGTTCTTAAGTTTCTGGCTCAACAAACCTTATTTAAAAGTACTATTTTTTCCCTTTGAGCTTGGCTGTCTTCTTCCTCTTCCTCCTCTTTTCCTTATTCCTTTGCCAGAACAAACCAGTGAAAACTCCCAACTCACTGTTGTTGAATTGTTCTAAAGTTGTAAGATTTTAAGTCTTCTGCCATCAGCCATGCTGTGTTAGGTGCTGTGAGCGTTGTGTGGAGCAGAACTAAGTAACTAATAAAATAGTCTTTGAACACTTTTGTAAATGCATGGGTTTCGTCTGTTTTGTAGGAGTCTGAAGGCACAATGAAGTTTCTGTGTATCCTTTAGATCAGACTCCTCTGCTGTATTCCTCTCACAGGCTCCTTGTGGGCTGTGGAATGGCTGCCTTGTACCGGTATAGGAGAGGAGCAAATGGAACTAGGACTTTTCTTGTTGTTTTGTCACAAGCACAGTGTTTCTTTTTACGCTATTCTTTCTTGGGAGAAGGGAAAAAGATGGAAGGAGAAGAAGAGGAGAATTTCATTGTGTCTAAAACTCCTTAGAGTTTTACAGTGTCCTCGTGATAAGCACATAAGTGAACAATTTTAAGTATGTTTTATGGTTTTCTTTAAGAATCTGATGAAAAATGAAATCAGTGTTTAAGAAGCTAAATTTTAATTTGATATCCACTTGGTAGTTCTGTGCTGGACTGCTCCTGTCATTGATTTTACTTTTTAAAACACTGTTTTACAGCCTACTTAAAAATGATTTTCCTACATGTGGGAAATAGTGAAGTAATTAAACACATTTGGGTCTATGCATAAATTTTCTAAAATTAACTGTCTCTTTCACACTAATCTTTCTTGTCTTTAATTGGGTTGAAATGTGTGAAAGGGAAAAAGGTTTGATAGGGAACTGTTTTTCAGAGAGCAGTTTAACTACAGAGCACATAATGGAGTAGTTAGATATGCCTGGGCCAGGGAGGCAAGAACCTTCTGTTAAAAGGGGAAATATTTTTGTATTGGTTTCTGTTGCATCGTTTTTTAGTAAATCACCTGCTATTTCCATGCTTTTATATACCTTTCACTCCAGTGGAGAAATTCAGGTGTGCTGCAGTGAGGAACAAAAATACCCTATCACTTCAAGAATTAAAAATCCTTAATCATTAAATTGTAGTTGTCACCACATTATTATGGATACATTTAATGTTAATTAGTTTACATTTTCCTTTTTTGTTTCCCCAGCAGAGTTTCAGTAACAGCAGTGCTGACTAACCTGTTCAGTCTTCAAACACGTCTAATAAGTGAACTAATGCATGACCCACTTGCACAAAAACTGAGAAATCGTTCTGAAAGGTGCCCAACGGTAGGACACATTTCAGGGAGCAATGGAAATGTGATTGAAATGGAGGTAAAAAAGATTTAGGTGTGTATCCTGCTGTACTAGAGTTGATGTAAAATAGTGGAATAAATAATTGAACTACTTTGATTGTAGCAGTGACACTCTTTGGCTTTATTTACAGCTGAATTCTCACACCGTCCTCTCTTCTCAGTAGAATAGTTTCCTGTTTGGAAATTCTTTTCCAGTGCTGAGTAGGAAGCTAACTTGTTTCAGGTGTACATATAGAAATTTTAACCCCAAAGCAAGTGTTTTTGCCCTGGGGAATTTTTGCCTTAAACTCCCATCATCTTTATTTTCGAAGTATGTTTGCTGTTATAATAAACTATTTTTTTCAGTTAACTGGAATTTATGAAGCATATCTTGAGATCAACGTTCAGTCTTTCACCTGTTATAAGAAATTTGAGACACATGGTTATGCGTTTTGTATTCTTTTCACTTTTGAGTAAGTGATTAATCTTTCTTCTTGTCATGTTTCATGTCACAGTGGCACTGTCATTTTCTCCCTCTGACAGCCTTGACACTGTTTAAACATCAGTCTAATTTTGCACATAAGCCAGTTTAAGAGAAGGCAAAAAAAAAATCACGTGAGGCATGTCACAATAACTTATTTTCAGAAGCAGCAGGCTTGCAGAAGGCACAACTTGCTCTGTTCTGTCTTGATTTCCGCTGACAGCAGGCTGTGGTGTTAAGCACATATAACAAAAATCAGGAGTATTTCAGACAACAGAAGTATGGGAGAGTACTGTGAAATGAAAAGGCAAAGCTTGTTGGAGGGAGAAGGTGGTAGAGCGTTTATGTGATTGATTCGTACTGGTGTATCTGTCTTTTTAGGGGGAACGTCTGCTTTATGCCATGTGTTTTAAGAATTAGTTTTCTTAATATGCTCTAGTTCTTGATAGAAGTCTTGCCCCTCACCTTCAACATTTGAGTCTTTACCTTTAGAATGATGTTTAAATATGCTGGTTTTACCCTTCTCTCTTGTAAGTTCACAGTAAGGCATATAGGGGTCATGTCTAAAATAGGAGTAAGTGACCAGTTAGGAATGGCTTCTGTCTCCTGTGTATGAAATAATTTATGTGCTGTTCCTTACTCTGTCATGTTAAGTACATTTGTATGGCAAATTCTTCTCTTTTTTTGTCCTCTAAGAACTGGCATTTCACGATAAGATGGGAAAACAGTGCTGTTTTTTTTTCCTTTTAAAAAAAGTTGCACAAGAACCCGGAAGCAACATCTGTAATAGGTCAAAACCATAACTTTTATTTAAACTTGAGAACAGTTTTCATACGTAATTGTGTATAACCTCAGTATTCTTCAAGGTGCGTGAACATGCCTAGAAGATTGATACCAAGCTAATACATACGGTATGTAATGCTACCCTAATGAGAGAACACTTTAAGAAATACCATTGTATGTGGACATTTCCACCAGGGTCTTCATGAGAATAAGAGAAGACAGAAATAGCAAAATGCCTTTCAGATAACTTTTGGTAAGGTAGGATGTTAAATGTTGTTCTATATATTTTGTGGCTGCTTACTTATCTCATCTTTAATGCAAACAGAACTTATTTACCAGATTATAATGAGATTATAATCAGGTTACATGAGTCTCCTAGAATAGAGTTTGTAGAGTTTATGAAACGTGTTGATAGGTCAAGGTTTTAATTAAGCTCTGGTCTGTCTCAATTCCCTGAAAGTATCCTGGACCACTCCTGTGCCTTGGCATTGAGAATGAAACATTCAGGGAATGCTTGTCTAAAACATCTTCAGCTTGTATTTGCCAACCTCCTGACTTTGCTCGTGGGTTCAGATTTACCATTCTGATTTTGCATTTTTATTTTCTGCCTGACTTTTGAACATTCAGAATTGCTAAGGAAAGCCACAATGTATAGGTAATTTTTTTAAGAGTTTATTATAGTGAAAATTTAGTTTTCTGTTGTTTTCTGTGTGTCTGTCTTGTCTGTGCTTGAAGAGAGATCTCAGAAAAGGGCATGTGTTCAGAAAGGAATTAATTCTTAAAAGGCCCAGTTTTCTAAACACTTTCCAGTTTGGGCGTGGAAAACTTGATGCATGTTGGAGGACATTTAACACCATAGCAGGTTTTTTGCAAATCTGGCTACATGGTGAGGGTTTTTTTACTGTGGGAAAAGTATCTGCGAATAATGAAGTTCCTGGTGAATTCAACAACGGCTTTTTTTCATTAGAGGGATGATAAACATTATCTATAGACAAATTTTCTTTATTTTTTTTATGTAAAAATACATGACTGAAAGTTACCTATCATTTAAAGCTTTTACTCTAGAACTTAAATAGCAGGAAGTTTATTTTAATGTTTAGTCAGAATTCTCTAACAGTGAAAATTTCTATTAACTTAATGTTATTTATAAGGGCAAGAGTGAGAGGAAGAGAATTGAGAAAGGAATGCACATAGAGAGTGGAAAAGAGACTTCATTTTTCATAGGAAAAACTTTTTTGTGGTATCTTATTGTCAGCTGTTGTGTATACAGTTGTCTTATGCGCCTTCAATTTTTTTTTTTTTAATTTTGAGGTGGTGAACTGGACAAAGTAGTGAACTGTCATGTATGTGTTCTTTTCTCTTGGAAGAAATTAAAGGTGTAAGACTAAATAACTTTGTCAAGGTTCATACTTTTTTTTCTTGAAATAATTTTTGCTCTCTATCTGTGCTGAAGAAAGCGTAGTCAAATTCATCCTCCATTGGCAGTAGGAATTTGCAAAACTGGTGGTTTTTCTTAGCTCCAAAAGATTTTAGTTGAAAATTTCCTTTCTGGCATAGAGGAGATGCTTCCTTGTCGTGAGGACGTGTGTTGCTAGGTCCGAACTTACGCTCCTCTCTGGCAATTGTCTGTCTTCACTAGAACACAGCGGGTTAAACAACCTTTCTCTGCTTTACCAAATTCTACTAAAGGGGAAAAAAGTAAAGAAAATCATTTGGGTGTGTTCTCCAGGCTGACATATAGGATAGGAAGTGTTCATAACATCTGGGGGCCTGCCAGTCTGCCATAGACTTCTGTATCTGTTTGTAGGAAAATAGCTTTCAGGCTTTTACAATTCTATCCTTCTCTCAGTAGTGGCACAAATGTGCACTTACTACGAAAATTACTGATCTTAGGAACTGTTAAGGAGCAATACCATTAAAGTCTGAGAATTAGGTCTCGGGGATAATTATTGCTATGTCTACCTGAAAGACTTCCTGCACAAAACTCCTGATTTCAAATTTTATTTTGGTTTTTGGTGTATCAAATAACATCTTTGGGACTTCGAACTATTCTCACCTCTCCCTTGCTCCTCCCTTGCTCCTCCCTTGAACAAGGAAGCCAAATAATTAGATGGAAGCACTAAAGTATTGAAATATTAACTGAAGCACTCCTGTGAGAATTATCACCTCTCCTTTTTACTCTGTCTCTTAAGGATGGAAGGGAGTTTCTTGTGCTGTTCCCAGAGCACTGTGATACACCAGCTTCTCTGCATGGCCTGTCCTGGCCTTTCTCTGTGTCCCCCGCCTTGTCATTTGTCGTCGTTGGCCTTTCCCAAAGTGTGTGGTGGTGTAAATGTCACTGCCTACAAGATCAGAATGTGCAAAAATGCTTTTATTACACAGACTTACTAGAATATATATGAAAGGAAGTAGTATTCAGTCGTTGAGAGTAGCGTTTTCACTCTTACGTTCATCTGCAAGTGATGCAAATTTCGATGGGCAAACATCACCCAGGGAGCAAAATTCTGAGAGCTTGAAAATATTCTGCTTACCTGCTAATTACAAGGAATAGAGATCTGTCTTGTGGGGTTATACCTCAACTTCTGTGTAGTCAAGGTTAGCAAATTGAAATAGCTTTTCTAATTCTCTTGACTTTTTTTGACAGGTGAGAAGTTGATAGAAACTTGAAAATCAAATGGTAACTTGCATAGAGTACGTTTCCTGTATCGTGTGAAATGAGCTGGGCAATTAGCTGGAAGCAAATATTAATGCTTATTTTTCCATTAATTTGTAGACAAAGTAGTATGTATTGGAATTGGTACTGTCAGCTGCAAATGATGATGAACTGTCAAAGCTGAAGTAATTTGGCTACGGGACATGCTTTCTGTGCTTTCAGACTTCTAAAGCGGTTTATTGCAGTCTTGAAAATCATCAGGGAGACAGTGGGTTTTTCTCCCATTAGCTGTGCAGCAGCGAGAAAAGTATGTTTTTTTCCCTTGGTTTAATGGGTCAGTGAGTAAAGAGGGAAACACTACTTTTTAAACAAGGTCTGTTTTATCAATTTACGTGTTACTGTCCGTGGAGGAAGCCTTCTTCCTGCTAGGATACATCACAGGAGTACCCTGTCTTGCCTGAACTTTTTCAATTAAAACAAACACACACACACACACACAGCCAAAGACAAAAGCCCAAACACTATTGATTTATTTGCGCTGAAGTTTACCTTGTGGCTCATCGCTGTGCTGTCATGAGTAGGTTAAGCTTTTCTTCTGAGTTTGATCTAGTGTTTTCCCTTTCTCATATGACAGAATGAGTGCTTTTTGGGTTAGAGTTGCCATTGTATGTTGCCAAGCCTGGAGAATGGAGCAGTTTCTTGCAGGATCGTCTAATTCAAGTAAATGCTTAAACAGACTTAAAGAGGATTGCTTATGTGGATTCAGTTTTTTTCCCCTTCCTTCTGGATTTCTCTTTTACTCACCCTTCATCTGCAGATCAGAGGAAGAAAGTGTTGCCACTGAAAAGAGGGGCATGTCAAACTCCTTTGAATCAGCACTAAGCTTTCCCTTCTTCCTTCTCTTAGACTCCTTAGTATTAGTTGACCTCTCTTTTTGCCATTCCTTTGCGTTACCACGTGCTGTTGACCTGATCAAGTCTGTTACTCTCCACTCAACACTTGTAGTATAGTCCGAACTGAAAGTGTTGTCAGGAGGAACTTTTGACCCTTAATTGGAGTTTGTTACTAAAGCAGATTTGTATTATGCTGAACTTGGCTTATTTGCCAGAGGGATTTCTTCAAAACTTTCAAGGAAAATGAGTGAGCTAATGAAGGTCTTTGATCATTTATGTACAGAAGCTAACTGATGTTTGGGTTGCTCATAATTAATTTCATCCCTCAAATTAATTTGCACAAGCTTTAGAAATTACCAGTGAAGTAGTAGTTCATAGCTCTGGCCTTTCCAGTAGGCGTTGGGCTTAATTGCAGCTGTGGGAAATTCTGTTTATGATAGAGGGCAACATACTGCCAGTGGGTGGAAGAGTCGGCCGGCTTGCTAACAGCATTACGTTCTTGGTCTTGTCTACCGTTACCTGTTTAGTGTCCCTGTCTCCTGGTGGCTTCATTGAGCAGTTTGCTCTTGTCTCCTCATGTCCACTCACACAGATACTATCTAGCTTATCACAGCGTGTATGCAGATACGTGTCTAAGGAACGCTTGCTTAAAAAGGATTTTTTTGGTTTATGCAGCCTTTACACTTTTGCAGAATGATGGATGACAGGAGCATTGGACTCATTTAGCTTTAAGACTATTACTACTGTGCTACAAATCAGCAGTTTATTCTTCTAGAGCCTTACAGTAACAATAAAAGATCCTGCAAATTCTACGTGTGCCTCTTTTGCAAGAAAACCCAGAGATGTCAAATTTCATAAAACTAGAAATTGCTATTTAACTGAATTTCAATGCAGGTGCTCATAAAATCTGAGGATGTAATCCTAGGATCATATTTTAAATAACAAGATGAAATGAGTTTTAAAAGCTCTTCTGTTATATTATTCTCGTGCTAACTCTCCTACTTGTCTTGAGCCAGCATCTTAGGGCAAAGTTATTTGGTGGTGTTTTTTGCTCTCCCTGAGGAGCTTTTCATGATCTTTATTCCTACCTGTCTAAAATTGCTGAACTGTGAGTTGTACTCTTCTTTTTTTTAGTATACGTGTGTGTATGCACTCTGAGTCGTTTGGATTGCTTACAATTAATTAAATTTATCATAAAGGAAAGCCTAGTAGGAACCTGTTTTAGACCAAGCCTCTTGCAATAGTGGACTAATGAATCGGTACTTGTGTAACTAATGCTTAAAAATAGTTTTTTTACAATATCTTTTTTTCAGTTAAATAGTTCTATGAGACAAAGCAGTTGGTTGCTTATGTGTTTCATGTAGGATTTCTTCACCTTTGAAAAATCTGTTGAGAAGCCTGGAAATGTTCCGTATTGTATTTATATTAAAAAAATATTAATGTGCCAGAAAGGACTTCTAGGTAACCTGGAGCTGCGGGTTCACTTCCACTGAAATCACATTGTTCTCTAATTCCTTGCAGAGAAAATTGAAAGTGGAGTTTGTTGTACCAAGTGGAAATATTTCCTGTTGAATGAAACAGCTAACTATTCTGTAGGAAACTCTTTTGTATGTAGGGCTTTGAAGAACAGTGTTAGTGGAGGAAGAATAGGAAAAGGGGAGATTTTTTTTGCCTATTGTAATGCAGTGAATCTCTTACACTAGTGATGGACCAGAAAGCCACGTTGCACATAGTCTCATCTTCTCTACTCCTTCTGCTGCCGAGCTGCTTCAAAACGACAGCAGTGATGTTCTCCTTTGTATTCTCCCATTTTTCATAGACTGCCATTTCTGTTGAAAATAAAAGCACTGAAAGGTTCTGTTTACTTCTAGAAGAAGAGAGAGGTGGAAAGAACACTTGACAGTTGTCCCGAGGCAGCAGAAAAACTAATAATGAAAGAAATAGTTCAATGTCTGTAAAATATCTAGTCTAAAATAAATACATCTCTCTGCCCTTCTTGGAGATACGCTGGTTAACAGCATTTCAACAGGCTGGTGAGTGTTGTGGATGATAGCTGTTACGTAAGAATACTAGATACTGTTGCAATGTGAACAATTTAATGGTCATGTTTTCCTTAGGCATCATTTACATACACAGTAAATAATGAACTCAGAAGCAAAAAGACAAAATATCTCCAGTGATTGATGTATTTTCCTTTCCTTTGTATAAAATGCATAAAATGTGATGTCACGGAATGACCCAGAACTTTGCAAGTTGCTTGAAAACACCAGGTGTTTTCTCAGAAAAGCTTCAAATGCTACTTAGGCAGATGGAATAGACAATGATTTAGATGTAACAATGCAGCAGGACAGAGATTGCAGGGAGAGAAACATTATTGGAATTTAGAATTGTTTCCGTATTGCTTTATGAAAAACTTCTGGATCTGTTCCTCTCTCCAAACTAGCAAACTAGAAATAATTTATTGGATTGTATTTCAATATACAGTATTTGCTTTATGTATATCTTTAGACAGTAGTAAAAGAGAAGGCGGGCTCATCTTCAAAACAAGCACGTTAACGTTAGAAACAAAGCTAGCTAAAGCTCTCTGAGAGTAGCATGTTCTCAGTGTAATCAGGCAATAAAAAATATGAGCTTGAGGTCTAATTCCTCAGCCTCTATAGCTCGCATTTCATAATTTACATTTTTTGTCTTTGCTAGTCTGTAGAGCAAAAACGTAAAGACTAATGTGGCAGGCAAAATTCTGAGAGCAGGCTGAGAATTTTTTAAGCTTCGTGATGTATCAGACTGTGTTATGATGATAGAACACAAGCAGGCATTAGATGACGTACTCAGATTATTACATGCAGGCAGAAGGCTGAATTTTGGTAGGAGCTGGGTGAACGTCTGTTCAAATCAGAGGATAGGTTGTTTGCAGATAGCTGTCTGCAGCTCCAGCCTTGAATGACTGATGATGCGAATAATTTAGAGAGCCTGGAGTTTACTGAAATATTTATGCTTCCCTAGACTGCCTTGTTCCATGCGTACATGGAAACTGCAAGGTTAGCCTGAGAAGCTGGCCAAACTACAGATGTGTGTTAGCTGAAAATCTTACTTTCTACAGGCAAGCGAGACAAGGTGCAGCTACTTTAATATGCTTGAAATAAGAATACAATAGAAGATGTTTTTAACATTGTAGGAAAATTCCTTGTGTATGTATGTACAAGATTGTTTGTATTTGGGTTTATTTAATGCTTATTGTATGGCTATTAGGAGCTTGGTCCTCCAACTTTTTTCTAAAGTAATGAATATGGTGATTTCATTAACCCAATCTACTATGAGAAGCAGTTGATGATGATTTTCCACTTCTTGAACCATGCTAATTAAAGCAAAAACATGTCACAGAAAACATGAAAGTTCTAATTTTTTAAGTAGCCAGCCATGTTTTGTTTTAAGTAGCCAGCCAAGTAATGTTTTTGTGGAGGAATGAGGGAAAAACTTGCAATAGATAAAAAATGCAATAATCTAAAATAGATTTATTTTAAGTAAATAATTAGAATTAGGTAGGATTTGTAGATGAGAACAGCCATAGTACTCTCAAGGAGTAGCAGATTGTGTCTGTGTGCATGAGAAAACCCAACCCTGGTTACATGTCCTTGCTGCAATGACTATGAAAATAGTTACCGTATTTTATAGATTGATTTCTTTGATCTCAAAATTTGCTCAGTGTTTCCAGCATCCCTTGTTTCGATGTCAATGGGTTTGCTGCCACTTCAGTGGCTTTGGAGGGTCTGTGTCCCTTGTGGCTAGGTGTGGGGTGTGCTCTCTTTGGAAGCTGGAGAAAAGATTTTTGGTAGCATTGTGCCAGGAAACTACCCCTCTGATAAGAGAGTTGTTCTCTTACCACCCTTAAGGGTGGCTTAATGGTTTATTATAGTTTGTTACAGAATCATTAAATATTGCTGCTTGATTTGAAAGGATACTATTTCAAGTTCTTTGTTTTTTGTTGTTTTTTTTTTTTAATACCTCTCTTCGCAGCTATGGATTTCCGTTGTTATCCTTTAGTGCTGTTAGTATGAGCAATGCCATTGAATGTGCGGAGCTATTCAGATGAACATTTATTGTGACAACATAATTTCAATACGATTTCACCTTGAAATTGTACTAATGCTATTTTGCCTTTAGCAAGTTAATGTAAAAAGTGTATCTGTCGTGTGTTCCTTGTCCCCCCTTGCATCCTCCTCCACCTTTTAGGTGAGATATGTAACCGTTTTGACATTGTTCTTCCCCTCCCTCGCTAGTTGGTAAAATATTTTTTTGTTTGTTTTCTAATGATTGTAAAGAAGATGTAATCATATATTTGCGGCTGTGTTCTGAAAAAAAACCCTGTGTAAATGTTTTGTATTTTATAATTGTTGGAGAAAAAAAATTCAACCTCTTGAGGATTTGGGACGGTGAGCCTTGCTTTTCTGAAATTGCATGAAATGCAAATCTGTATTTTTCTTTGTCGTGTAAATACCAGCAGTGCTTTGCTGTTTTCTGCAGGATTTTCATTTGTATTTTGAGGGTTAAATGACTTTTCTTTTTTTTTGATCCGTTGCTGTAACCACAGTAACCATTTTAACTGTGTTTCATTTAATCCCAGTAGGCAAGCAAAAAATTAATATTTAGAGCAGTTCATAGGCAAAGTGAACTTATCGCTTCATCCCAGAGGATTTAAGAAATGAATTAATTAACTATTGTTGGCTTCAAAATTGGTGTAGTATTGACAGGTTAGAAGATGTTTTGCTGTGTTTTTAGCTTTTTAACTAGCTTCATATTCTTTCAGCTTAAGAAATAGACAAAAAACCAAACCGAAACAAAAATCTAGCACTCATCGAAGCTACTGTTATAAAAATATCAAACAAAACAAAGACCAGAAAACCTCCAAAAACTAAACCAAACCAACTCTTCCCCCTCGTCCCCACAACCCAACAAAACCTCAAAAAACCCACCCCAATTCCCCCCACGCACTGCTTCCCCCCAGCATGAAACCTAGGAGTTCACTTGGCATTGACTTGATTGCATTGCTAGAAGTGTGAGAAGCCAAAAAGGTCATAATACCCAGCAACAGGTAAGTGTAGATTCACTGCAGTTAGCATTCCTTTTTAAACACGCAAATTCTGAATGTTGAGTATTAGGCACATATTTGAGGTCTTGCCTGTATTTTTATGTTGTTTGCAGCTTTAAAATCTCATTTCTAGGATCAAAACACAAAAATGAAAGCATGCTTGATTTGTTGCAGTTCTTACAGTTATAATATATATTATTTTAGATATAATACACATCATAGATATAAACACACACAATATAAAAATATATATTATA
>VZSC01011942.1:56793-72209 GCA_013398225.1 Steatornis caripensis
ATTTGTAATTATAATAATGCATTCTATATATACTCAAATAAATATCTATTCCTCTGTGTGTACATTTATAGATACATATCTGTAATAAATCTTTAGTGGTCAAATTGATCCAAATGCAGGCAGAAGATCGGCATGTGTGAGTGTAAAGCCCTTTAAGTGGGGTGGAAGTTCTTAGCTCATGGAAAAACAAGGGGCTTCGTTTTCCAATAGTGACATTTATTAACACAAAATTAAGTTCAGTTATGTCACAAATGCAATTGCGTAAGTTTGGGACATAAAAGTGGTCTCTTGTTTACATGAGGCATGGCGAAAATAAAGCAATTGGTTGCTAATATTCAAAGTAGTGTTACTGCTTACACGGCATGGCTTTTAAAATGTTATCTTGTTAGATTTATAGCCTCAATGCTTTTTTTTTTTAAACCTCTACCTTCTTAAATGTTTTCTACAACATTTCTTTTCCTTCCCAAGCAAATGTTAACATACAGTCTCTGGAAGTAATTAATGGTAATTACCTTTCTATATTATTCCCTGCGTTGTGCAGTTAAGAGCAAAGAAAAATGTAAGAAAGAAATAGAAAATCAAAATGCCAACATGAGAGCAGCAATTCAGAGAGGTACAAGTGCATTGTATTTTGCTTCACATGTTAGGTCTTTTGACAGATATTGTCCCGTACTTTGATCTGCTAATACACTTTGATTTCTACCTAGCCTAGCAGTTTGTTGCTAAATGCTCTGCACAGTACAGATACAGCTTTTGTTTGTAATCTCTTCAGGGAACTCCCAGAGAGGCTAGTGTAAACTCACGTGCATCATGGGGGAGTCGGAGAGAAAGGATGGGGGAACAAGGAGATATCTCCAAAGTATTGTCACCTGACCTGGTGGTGCTGTGGTGGGAACTCTGCCGTGCTGGCTGCTCCTGTGTGCCGTGGCTAGCTGGGTGGCTCATGGAGATGGGACTCTTCTGCCAGAATGAAAAGATATATCCTAAAGTCACCGTTTTATCTGGAAATCTGGAGTTGTTTTGTTTGCTGCTTCAGTAGGTAACGAGCGTATTGTGGGATTCTGTGCTTTACCAGGAACTTGGTCTTAGCCTAACTAATCATCAAAGGTTGTCAGCATACTATATGGTTATTGGAGACTGCATGTATTTGAGTCCTGTGACCCTTTCATGAGTAACTATAGAAACCTCATCAACAGTAGCTATTAGCTGAAATTATGGAGTTCATATTTTTAAAGAACATTGTCCAGAGTCAACGGCTAATAATTTTGGTGTCTAAAATGATGAAGAAAGGTTGTAAAACTACAATTCCAGTTATTTAACGTTGAGTAACAATGTGATAAACAGACTTAGTTTTCACAAGGTCTCTCCCATACTTTTCAAGAACTGTAGAATACTTGTATGGTATTAGACGTCACTAAAACCCCCAAATAGCTTGCATATTTTCTGAAGTTATTGTATACAAAATGTTTTATGTCCATACCTTTTCTACCAGATTCACAATTTAAGAGTGAAATTTGCTGAAATAGCAAATAAAATGTCTTCAGGTTTTTGTTTTATTTCCTATATATTTCTAATATATATTATTTCTTAATATTAGACTTGATTTACACTGGTAAATGAGGTACTGAAAAAAAATCTGTCTCAATTTACAAAACAGTGTTAGGTGCAAGTGTCTCTGGTGAAATAGAAGGGAAAAAGAAGATATGTCAAATGTGAACATTGCTGCAGAACATTGTTAAAGCCTGTAGATAGAGCAGGTTTGAAAACAGGAACCGAGTATTTGCACAGCTAATGAGATAATTGAGTTGATACCAGCTTATGTTTTGGAAGAGTTTAAACTCAGTCCTTCGTGACTTAAATTGCTTTATAATTTTTTTGCAGAGTAGAAGGAAGCCTGACTTGAAGGATGAGAGCATTCAAAGATCGTCTTCCCATTTCATGTTACATATGGCACAGGCCGGTGTCGGGAGATGGGTTGTTGGGTAATATGAACAGAGAAAATGCCATGTGGTAATTCTGATGTTTTCTGTGTTAGAGCTGCGAAATGCAGGGGAGAGTGTGCCCTAATGTACTAATAAGAAGTAAAGGTGCTGCTCGGACGTGTTAGGATGGATTTTGCCCTAGTTGAGAGAAAGAGAAGCCGCTTCAGCAGGGGTGCTGTTTTTAAAGAGATAAAAAAGATCAATGGAGTTGAGCAAGACCATCCTCTGTGCGTATGAGTAATTGGGATACAGGGAGCAAGCCAGTGGGTACAAATGAAACACGTTTTGATGGCAGGATCAAAATGTTGAAATTAGCCGGTGGGAAGGAATGCTTGTGTTAACTTGGAATAAGTGTTGTCCTACTTGTGAGTCATTGAGCTGTTTGAGTAATTAATGCTGTCATTGTTTTGTTTTTCTGTTGTTCTCTCTGTATATTGTGTATTATATTGCAGGTTGTTCAGTCCGCAGGTTTTTCTGGCACGATGCCACTGGCTTACTGAGACGGGACTGTCTGCTGACAAAGCGGTCCCGTTAGCTGGTGTGTGTCTGATGTACAGTCTCCAGGGTACTTTCACATAAATACTTTGTATAAAATGGTTGTCTCCTTGAAGTAATGTTGAGGGAGACAAACTTAATTCTTATGCATATATTAATCTCATAGTGATGTTTTAATGACTGGAACCTGTATAAATGTGTGATGGGATGTTGGGTTGGCTGAAGTTTGCAGGTAATACTATTTTTCATCACTTTGCCAGCATTTCAAAGGGAATCTATCTATGTGTCTATCAGAACTGCGGATCTTGAAAGCTGTGTTTTTATTGTAATGGAAGCTAGAATAGTGAAGATGCTTAAAAGGAATAAATGTAAATATGGAGCGTGGCAGAACGTGGAGAGGCCCTGTAGACCAGTTCCCCAAATCCCACTCTCCGCTGTGCTCAGTTCTTAGCTTTGGTTTCAGTTCAGTGGCCCTTAGTGGTTTCTTGAGTAACACCAAATACTCTGGAATCCTACTGATGCTAAAGAAAAGATTTTATGCCACCTCCAAGGCCTGTTTCTGTGTGTTCTTCCTGCTTTCCTTGAGAAGGCTCGGCCTCCAGCTGTCCTGTAGGGGAGACTCTGTGGGGACGGGGAGAGGGAAGTGGGGAAGTTTCTGTGTCAGCTGCCTGACCTCTCCTATGTTCTGCACAACTCGCCCACACCTCAGTATGCTCAGAAGCTGCCAAAACCAAAATGCAGTAGCCAGGAGAGGCTCCCTGGGAGCCTCTTGTCCTGCTGAGCTGTCATACCCTTCTGAAGGATAATGACACATAGTAATTGCAAATCTCTAGGTATTATCTATCATAATGTGCATGAATGGGGTTTTTTGTGTCCTAACTTGTGAAATCGTGTGACTGATTTATGTAGCTTTTAACTCTTGAATCTGCCCTCCTTATAAAAATCCACATACTCAACGCCAAGGTTTTATACAATATTGCTGCTTATTTTGCTGGGTTTTGTGCCTTTCAGCCCTTCTGGAGTTGAAGTTTGCATCAGTTGATTAGCACTTGTGTATTTTAAATGTTCTATAGCATTTAGGCGTTGGACTGTCATTAGTATTGTGCAACGATTTATCATGTTATGACCCTCCGTAAACTGTCCCTTAAAAAACCCCAACAAACAAAAGCGAGCCAACTATTTATCTTCTGTTATAGCGTATGCTGGGCTATCAGTTCAGCTGTTGGATCATCAGGTTAACTGACAAAATAGCCATATTCTTCTGTAAACTTGAATCCAATCCATATTTGGCATATGACATTAGTGATACATATATTTTCGTGTAAATATACTTTCTAAATAACAGAAACAAGACATTAAAGATTTTGGCACTCACCCTACACTGAGGAGCAAAACCGAAAACCTGCCTTATGCAGAAGCCTGCGCGGCGCTGGGGAAACGAACGGTGCAGAAACAAGAACTGACTGTCTTGAATTGCAGTAGGCTCATTGGTTGTTTATATCACTGGTTAGTTCTTTGCAGTGGTGTAAGAATGAAACAACCATGTCTTAAGGTTTTCTTAAAGTAAAAATTTAGATATTGAGATAAGTCTTAGATCTTTTCCACTGAAGACTACAATATAGATCTGTCAAACATGATCTTTTTTTCTGTGCTGTTTTTTTCTGAAGAGATATTGAGGAGGTAGTTACTATATGCATGTGATCAATAGTCTTCAAAATAATTTCACCAGTGACTTCATTAATCCTATTCAAAATGCAGTGGCAAGGGGAGAAAAAGAAAAGAAAATATCACTAAAGAATAATTAGCAGAATGAAATTGAGTTAGTAGGTGTGACATCCAATTATTTTCTGCCCCGGAGATAAATATCAAGTGAAGGTTGGATATTACAGCTTCAGTGTAGCACCTCTGCTTATTCCGAATCAGACAGAGTGAGAAGTAGCCATGTTGTGTGAAGAAGGAGGATCATTTCTCGGACCCTTGTGGCTGACACGCAGTTTGGTTCAGGAGTGGGTTAATCACTTTTGATTGCTGCTTTAATGAGGACTTTTCTTCATAAGAAATATTGGCTTGTGGCTTACTACATGGCAAGCTTAATTTCAATAGTCCTTCTGCTCTATGGAGGAAAACCGTTCCGAGGTGGTTGTTAGTGCAGAAACGTTGAACGCTGTGCTGCAGAGCTTTTCGAAAGACTTGTGTGTTTCAACATGGCATCCTTAAGGGCTGAGACTGAAGCACAGGATTGCTCCTACACCCCTAAAGATTTCTTCTAGGGTTTCATACTAAGAAGGCAGCTTTAAATAGTTGTACTTCATGCTGCGACTCACTGAGCTCACATGGCTGGCTGATAACTGGATTCCCTGATCCACTGAGGGGTTGACATGGGGTGGTAAAGCTGGACGTGACAGACTTTACAGACTAGCTGTAAGTGTCTAATAAACCTTATCCGATGAATTGCAACCAAATGCAGTCCTCTGCAATGCTTTAGACTGTTGTAGACATGGTTTTGTCTGTGACTTGTGAGGGCTTTTCTTACCCCTTCATTAAAAAAGAGAAAAAACGCTGCATTTTACAACCCTGGTGTGATTTACTTGAACCTTGTTTGGAAATACTCTATTGCTGCCTCAGGTTGATACCATGCTTACATGGTGTCCATTGCAGCATTGTTTTAGCTTCACTGCTACCTTGGGATATATTTCATATGTTTAGTTTTTGCTAGGAAACTGCCCACATTTTTATGAGACTTCAAGTATCATTTTTTCCTTTTTTGTTGGTTACTTAGTGCGGTTCAATTAATCCTTGGACTTCTGACAAAGTAAGCTCATGGTCTGTTAAGAAAAACTCAAGTGTTTAAATAGCTGTCAAAACCAATGTCACAAATACCTTTATGTCCATGTAAATTACAGTTTATGAAAACTAAGTGTTGTTGGAGAAAAGTTTCATTATTAAACAGATATGGGCCTGGATTAGAAATTTTATATAGATTGTATAATTATCTGTTGGAAATAAATGAAAAACACTGTTAAGAGGTTTTTATAACATCTGAAAATGGCCTGTTTCTCACAAGTTAGTTATTCTTCCACTCCGTATTTTCATCTTCATGTTGAGTTTACCATTTACTATTTTTCTTTGAACTCGTGCAGTATATAACTTGTGTAGCCAGCACTTTTTTGGGTGAGAGAAGTGGTTTATTGATGTGTTTCTATAGCTGTAAGAATTTAATGATACTGATGACTTGCAGAAGTGCTTATATTGGTTTATTAATGTAGTTCTGGTATTCTTTCTAATAAAGTTCTCCACTCCTCATATTGTGTTCTATAAAATGCAGATGTGTGATACAGGCAAGTGTTTTTTGCAATGAGATTGGAGATGATGAAACTTAGTTCACTTGCCTGGAGTGTAGCACAGACATTCAAATCTGAACAATGAAGAGACTCAGTTCCAAGCAGTAGAACCGTGGAGGTGAAGAGGCACGGATACGGCAGTGAGAAAGCTGTCTTCATTCATTTGAAGGAGGAAAGCTTCTAGGTTAATGGAAAGAAAAACCTCCTCACACAAGCAATCTTGACAGGGTCTCAGTGCTTTCATGAAATTTAAGAAAACGGATTTCATGTTTGGTTGGTTTGAGAGCAATTTTCAGTTCTTATAGCTTCCATTTTCCATATATTTGGGTGATTAGTTTTACTGGTAACTATTTCAAGTGGTTGTTTATTTCTTGGAAATAAACACAAGTTTAAAGAAGTAATTCTGTAGGACTTTGATAAATGTGAGTGAAGCAATGATCCATGCTTACTGTTACTCAGATGTTACTGTATCTAGAACTACTGCAAACAATCTGATGTTATTGGTGTCTTGGAATATTTTTTCAGGTTTCTCTGTGTAATTGGAATAAGCACATAAGACTGTGGGAAATTTAGTAAGTGTTCATTACTGTGCAGGAAATGAGGTTACTAAACACTGTGCAAATGAAATTCTATGCGTGTTTTAAAACAGAGTGGTATGAAACGCTTTTCTATAGTGTATACATTTTTGTGTGTAGAATTGACATGTAGGTGAGAACTGACCTTTTTACTTCTTGGGAGGGGCTAAGAGACAGCTCTGATTAATGTTAATGTTTCTCCTCACTGTAAAATGTTGTGGATAATTGCATGCATTTGTATTTTTTTGTAACAGGATGCATGGCAAGCAGTTGTCTACAGGTACCTCTAGGGCAATGGAATTCCCTCTGGTCAAAATGGATGTGTGTATTAGCTTGAGAATACAATGAACTTGTTCGAAATAGACTGCTGTACATGACTTTTGGCAGATTGTGACTCCTCAATTTCGTATTACTTACCAGATCAGATTCAGGATATTGATTAGATAATTTTTACTTGAGAATGACCCATTTTTTTGCAATTTCTGTGGAATTCATGGCCAGATATTTTTCAAGTGTTTCAGTATATAATATCAAATGTTATTGTACCTATACTTTAAAGAAGTCTACAGTAAACACTTCTAAGAATGTTGGTTTGTTTAAAATGCATTATTTGTGACCTGTGCAAAAGACATCCTTCTATATGATCTTGCGATGTTTTTCAGAAACCCCGTAGTAGAAGGAAGTGATTTTTGGAGTGTATCTTGAATACAGAAAAGCTTTAAAAACATTTCTTTTGCTACCTTTGTAGCTTCCTTGATTTCCCCCTACCCTGAATGGGACCTTGAGCAAGCGACTCTCCACCTTCATACAGTCTGCAGTGTTGCCAATCTGTCTGTGTAGCCACTCACATAGCAAAGCGGGGTCTCTTAGAGGCAATCCAAATTCTGATCTGTATAAGAGAATGCTCAGTTTATACGTGCCAATTTATTTATACCTGTAAGAGTAATTTTTAGCTGTCTTTTTAATGCTAATCAGTTACTGAATTTATGGTAGTATTACTACTCTGCTTTTAAGCCGTCTGAGTTTATGAAAACTAACAAAAACCGATGGCTTCTGGCTTTCAGTGAGAATGCTGGATTTCATAGTGTTTGCACAGATACCATTCTGAGTAGATTGTAACGGTAGCTGATCACTGCATAGCCCATTGGTAAGGACGGGCCACAGTAAGGCTTTTGGGATGGCCCATAAACAGCTGGAATCTCATCAACAGGGCTGCTGTTTTTGCAAAGAAGGAGATGGGAGATTTGCTTTTTCTGGGAGGATGCAAACTCTCTGACACTTCATAACAGCAGTGAGTCTCTTCCCATACTTGGTAGTTTATTTGGAAAAAAAAGAAAAGGCAGGAAAGAAAAAGAGCAAAGCATTGCCTTAAGAAGACAAATCAGCCAAAAGTCAATGCCACATACTTATTCCAAGCTTTATCTGAAGCCTTAAGTAGACCTTTCGTTGTGGAAGAAGGACATACCAGGTTTTGCACGTTTTCACACTTTCCCAGTAGAGTCAGCACTAACTAACAGTTGTAGGAAAGACTGTAATTCATTAGTAATACAGTTTTTCTGTCCAGTGACACTTCTGCCTGAGAGTGTTTGCTTGCTATTTAAGTAAAAGCAGTTTCTTGGTGTTAACGCTTTGCATGTAGAAAAATTTTCTCCTTGAAGTAAACTTACAGTGTGACGAAAGGGGGAGGAAGACTGGATGGGCCCTTATTACAGTTCATGCAGTTTCATGTTTGAAGTACAGTCCACCCTAACATGTAAAAATGTTAAGAGTAACAACTGAAAATGTAATTGTAGTGTAGTATATATTGTGTAAGTACTGGCATAAAAATACTGACAAGTCAGTCTGGAGTTGTTTAAATAATTACTAAATACTACTTTGTCAAGAACTTGGAAGATTTTGGTAAGAGCTTCCCAGTTTAGACAACACAAATTTTTCTTTCTGGATTCAAGCAGACCTGGCAAGTCTCAATACTGAGACTTCATGGAGAACGCAGAGAGAAGAGCAGTGTGGAGACTTAGGAGGAAAGAGGGAGTATAGTACTCAAGTGAAAGACAGATGTTTAAAACAAACAAACAGCACTGGTGTGTCACGCCCCCATCTCAGAGAGTATCCAAGTTAGAGGTCTCACCTCTCGCCTGTTAGCAATAGAGTTTAGAAACGCAGTGTTCTTTCGCTTGTAGGAAAACCAGAAATCTCTTATATGGCACTCAGTTTTACAGGCTTTTTGGGACCCTGTCTACACAGGGGATGTGACTTTCCCCAATGAAAGCAAAGTCAAGTCCTGCAGCACATAAGAACACATGAGTCCTGAGGCGAGGACGTCTTGTAGCTCTAAAATAATAGCTCTCCAAAAGGAACTAATCTCTTACTTTTAGTTAATTCTGAAATTTATTGCTGAGAATATTATTACTTCTTTTAAAAGGTTAGGAGATTTATGTCATATTGACCAAATAAGCCTATAATCAGCATGAGAAGAGGTTCATTCTAGTAGCTGGTAGTCTTCTAATTGGAATCAGCCTTATTAATGGCACATTTTTCCTTTTAGCCGTTTTCACATGTATCTTCAACTCACAGGAAAAGCAGCAGCATAGGAATTAAGGAATACTTTGAAACTAGTTGTGATTGTCTGTTCTTTGTATTTATAACCTAGAATTTTTGGTACGACTTTGTGGGCTTTCCTTTCCGTCTCAGTTGTCTTCAAGCATTTATCTTAGAAGAATCCAGCTTATTTCTTCCCTTCCAGACTGAAAATCTATGCTCTTTCTTGCTACGTTCGGTTTAATCAAGTTGGTACAAAGTACTTCTACTAGTTTTTTTTAATATTAGTAATATTTATAGACTTTTAATTAAATATGTCACCTTAGATCAAAAGTGTCATTGTATCAATAAATTGTTATTAAACCTCAGTATGTTCAATGTCATAGCTGGGGTATATAAAATGTGATGGTGGTTAACTGCTTTGTCCAATTCCTCCAAGGCTAGCCATCCTTTCCCAGAGTGGCAAAATACCATTGGGTTGGGAAATGAAATACCAGTTTCTTGTCTTTTTTTTTTTCCCCCCCCTCTTCTTCCCATTTGTAGTCATTTGGTTAGCCCTTAACATGTGCAGATGTTATCTCTAAAACCTTGTTGTAAGGGCTGTGGAGAAAGCATAACAGATAGTAAGCTTTGATAAAAGAGGGAAAGTGTGATGTACACATACATTGTAATTTATGGTTTCGCTCTTTGCTGGTTTTTAATATTCTGGCTTCTTATGCAATATGCTTCAGTCGTCACAAGTCAGCTACTTTAGGCTGTCAGTTTGACAAATGGTACATTTTAGTTTTTAAAGCTTATTTGTAGCTTCATACTGTCTTTGAATATACTCTTTTTCTGTAGTTGTCTAAGATGTTCCTTTAACAGCACTTGAAATCTTTGAATAGTCACAAATATTTTTGTTTAGGTTAGGTAATTTCACTGTAATGCTCTTACATCTTTAGGGAAAAAACTAACATGACAGCACTGTAGGCAGTGTTGGATTTTTTTGTTTTTCCCCTAAGGGTTAGGTTTTAATACATCCTTACAGAATTTTGAAGGAGTCTGTCAAAAATGTGTACTTTTAGTGCACTATTCTTTGGCTTCTCACTACGGTTGGTTATTGAGACACAAGTAGCTATTAAGATTGATCTTAGAGGTGTCTGCTTTAGTTGATGAAAGGACTCTGCTCTCCTATGGGGTATTAGTTTGTAAAATCAGTTTAAAAGAAAAAAAGCATCCTCTTTAAACTATGTTCTTTTGTGTGTGACCAGTCACCACGCTCTCCTTCCTGACCTTGTTCAATGTTAACAGGCTATAGATTATGCAGTGGAAACTTCTGGATGGCGGTCCCAGTTTCCAGATACCTGCTGTTCTTGCCCAGTGACTTCTGTGGTTCTGCGATCACGATATGAAAGGAAATCAATTGAAAATCAGTCACTCTCAAAGTTTAGCATGGGAAGGGGCTGTAGAAATTCGAATATGGTAAATACCAGACTCTGGTTTTTTATGTGATTTATGGAACGTCCCTGAAAATGTAATTTTTTTTCTTTTTTTTTTTTCTCTGATGCCTTTGGATCCTGATTTGAGATTTTTTGGTTGTACCATTTTAGAGAGAATATTCAGTTTGTAGATTCCTCCCTTATTAATACAATTATTTTTATATGGTTGCAATTGCCTTTGTAGTTCTTCTCTACAATTGCAGCTTGTTTGCCTTTTCCTGGTAACATCAGTGAGTATCAGGTTATGGCCGTGTTTATCTGGCAGTGCGTGGGGAGCTGGTGTGTGTTCATTTCCAGCTATTGAGGGCTCCGCTAAGTTTCTTCGTAATACTCCTCAGCATGTGTGGTGTTTCCTCTAAAGCCAGTCGCCTCTTGCTCTGCCTGTGTGCTTCCAGAGCAGGACAGGCTTGTGTTCCGCTGGCTCAGAGCGTACGGAGAATTCACAGGTGTGGGTCAGCCCCTGCCTCCATGCAGTTTGGTTGAGGAGTTTGCAAATGCAGGTATTAAAAGGATACCATTTTTCTGAAAAATCTGGGAAGAAGAGGGGAAAAAAAACATTGTCTTGAACTTTTTTTAACATTTGAGGCTGCTTTTTTGCCTTGTTTCCAACTGCTATGAGCTCTTGTTTCCTAGGAGTGCAATGCTGAAGATAGTGGTTGGTTAATGTCCCGTAGGTGTCTGAGTTAGCAAGGCTCTGATGTGTTGTACATCAGCAGCTCCTGTCAAAACAGTAGCGTGCAAGTACACCTAATCATGCTTCTCATTGCTTATTAGTGTTTAATCAACTAATTTTTCTTTATCAAAATATGAAAGCCATTAATGTAATGTTAACAAGAAATACTCGGGTAATCTCAGCAGTGTGTACTTTTTCCAGTTCAGGATCCTGCTCATGAATTTCACGTGTATCTCATACCTGTAACAAAAGGTTCTTGAAGCAGTGTTATTAAGAGTATTCTCAAATTGGAAGGCCAGATAGTGTTATCTACTCCTACCAGCAACGTGATGTCTTGGCTTCACAGTTTGAGGGGTTTTTTTGTCAGAAGATAATGTCTGCATACCCAGAATTGGTAGATTTTCGCGCCACTGGCAAATTTACTGTTGCGGTGCAGAACTGTTTTTTTTTTTTTTTAACCCCATTACAGGTTTTCTTCAAGTGTTGAAGTAGCGTGTCCTGCATTCCACTCTGTAGTGTTAAAATATCCTGAGTTTTAGTTGCCATGAATATGTGTGTTTATCCTATATTATGTCAACTCAAATGATACTGCCCCAAGGACAAAGGTGGAAAAAACTGAATGAGGAAAAATAATAAAGTAGCATCCATTTTGTTAGGTGGTAAGAAAGCTTTGCAATCTGCCAGAATCCAGTTGTGTGTACCTTCTTTGTGTGTGTGTTTTGAAGTGTAGAGAGAATACAAAGGAAATAGATTTTCAGAACACCAACGGACTTTCTTGTGTTACAGCTGTTTCTATTTCTTCTTTTACTGATACGTAACCCGATGCTTTACCAGTAATGCTTTTCCCTTCCCCTGCTGCCCCACTCCTAGATCAGAGTTAATATTTACACTGAATTAAATGCTTCAGTGAAGAGCATGCATTTAAGACTCAGCTAATGATAAAAATTAATTTAGAAAGACCTGCAGCGCTGCACAGGAGGCAGTTGGATTGGAGTGCTGGTGGGTAAGTCCTTTATTGTTACATGAGGGAGTAACTAAAATTAAATAGTGGTGCTTTTGGTGGGATCCCTCCTCTAGGTCTGTCTCACGTTCGTTACCTGTAACATTTTTTTCTGTTTTTCACCCATATGTCAAATAGGTAAATCAGTTTCCAACTAATTGGATTAAGACTTGTTACATATGTATCAAGCTTGGCAAGGAAAAAGTAATGATCTCAAAATGTATCAGTTGTGCTTTCAAAAGAAATGAAAGATCAAAAAGTTGTTTCCGTTAAACTTACCTCTGTTTCTGAATGTACTTTGAACATCTTACTGAGCAATTAGGTGAATTTTTGGGTTAACTCAATGCTTATGCTACTGAACAGGCAACATAAAACGTAGTCCAAAGATGAACTGTGGAGTCCTATTGGGTAAGATTAAGGTAAACCTTGCATGTTTCTTAGCAGCTTCAAAACTCATTCTAGAACTTCCTCAAATTCTAAACTTCAGTCTTTATTCAGCAGACATGTTTGCACAGTGTTAAGCGAGTTAAGCCACATTTATTTCAATGAGAGCACGCTTGAGCCTGCAATTCTTGTTGCTCCTGAATTTGTTGTCTTATTTTAGCTTTTCCTCATTAGATTTCACTCTGATGCTTCTTCTTGGAAGACTTGTACTCAGAATCAGATATTTTCAATATGGATGGTTTTAAGATCTGATGGCTTTTTTTTTTTTTTACCTTGGATATTTAAGCAGGCTTAACAGTACTGTTGCAGCTGCAGGATGCCGCTTAATACTAGCAGTAGTCTCAACATGCACATGCAATTTGTATGTGCCAGACAGTCAGTGGTAGTGTTATGGTTGGTTTCAGTAATGTAGCTGTACTCGTGAATATTCCCATGTTGCATGTGTGAATACTTAGGAGAAGGACGGGTGATATTTATCTTCATTAATTTTGGGGGGGGATTTGGAGGTTGGGTGTTGTGGGTTTTTGTTTTGTTTTTCTTTTTAGTTTTAGGAGGCTAAGTAGATATTGCGTGAATATGAAGCTAGGCTTCCATAGGTGAGCTCTTGACTTTCGAGCAGATCTGAAGGAATGTGTTTGACCGTGTCTCCTGTTTGCTGTAATAGAATTGCTCAGTTACCTGCCTGATACCACCGGGCTTCAGGTGGGCAGTCCTCTCCTGCCTTTCAAAGGCTGCCAGACTACTTAAAGAACTGGGCTTGGATTTACTTTATCAGCTGCAGTCCATTCAGAGAGTTAGAAAGCTGTGCAGAGAACCTTATTTCCACTTAAATTCCTTTGATTTTAGCGGAGCAGCATTAATAATAGAGTAATTTTAGAAATTAACTTACTAATATTCTGAAGTTGTTAGAAATAATGCATAAAGCATAGTCAGGTATATGAAATTTATATAAGTGAAATAATATAAGCTAAGGTGCTGCATTTCCAGAGGTCATCTTAATTTCATAGGAAATTTAATATCTGAATAACTCACGGCGAAGACTGAAAATACTTAGAAATTATTACTTCAAGAAGTTTTATGGTGTGTTGTGAGGGTTGCCGAGAAGATTCCTTGCCATGATGATCATAATTCAGAAGTGTAAATAGTAGAGCATTTATTTTTCTCATGGCCTTTTAAACTTAGTCTCTAGAGTTATAAAACAGGAGTCAGAACCTCTGAGTGGCTACTTGATTTTTAAATAAGTTGACAAAGTCAGCAGAGAAGAGGCCTCAAAGTTTGTATCTATCTGATTTATATGCTGTTGAATTAAAAATAGATCTAGTTCTTCTGCCTTTGTTCCTTCAAAAACAAACAGTGATATTCTTGTAAGCGGACAGAATTGAATTATAATGCTTGAGAGAGTGCAGTTTATTGACAGTTTGTGTAGACAGTTATTTTAAATTGTATGATGGATTACTGATGGAAGATTAAAAAAAGTAAAATAAAAATCTGGCTAACAAACTCAAGATCTCAAGATCAGGTGAAGAATGCAAAGCTAAGCGCTGCTTTTTTGTGCTTGCTATTAATATGAGAGAGAGTAATTGTTCACTAAACAAATAAATACTTGCTTTGAAAAAAATACAAATTATTTTGTTGCACATGTGTGAGAATAACACAACCACATGTTACTAGGATTTGCCCAGGTAACTTAGAAATGCTGTTTACAGGCTGCTTGGTTTGATGCTGCATTTAGTTCTAGACTGTCCGATAAGAAAACCAACCAACCCAACCGCCCAGGATAAGCCTGTGGTGTTCTTGTGTGCCGAAGAACCTGCCATGGTAGGGCAATAGAAATGTAAAAAAATAAGATAGTGGTAAGATGCATTAGAAGCTTGAAAGTAAGAGTGCTTGATAAACTTTCCAGTAGTAGACATTACTGTTCTTGTTTTAGACACAGGAAGATGAGACCAAGTTAGTGTTCTGCATACAACAGGACGTGACATGAAGTGGTTAAACCTTTGTTAGAAGCTATGACTTTGTGGCTGTTTCAGGGCTCTTGCCTCTAGCTGCATTCTGGACTGCGTGTGATAGAGTATTGAGGATCTGCAGCAGCAGTGAAGCCTGAAGCAATGAAAAAGTACTTTTTAGTGATTGAAGCCTTCATCAGCATGAATTTTAGGTTACTACGGTGAAATTTCTTTTTTATCTGGGACAAGCAAATACTTTAAAATAATTTAATAATTTGAGCAGATCTAAAAGGAACAATGTTCGATATTGTAAATTACAATTTTTTTAATATAAAAAGGTAATTAAAGGTTTAGTGAAGGTCCTCACAACTCTTCAAGAAGGACTCTTACACATTTAGGTCTCAAGAAAGATTTCTTCTAATATTATTGGTTCAATATTAACTGTATAGTTGGTTAAAGAGAGGCAATATTCTCAGAGGGTTTTACTTTCAAGATTCGTGACTCAGAACAGTGTGTGTGGATATGGGGGAATTTCCTGCTATTACTTCTGTGTGAAACCAGACCGAAGGCTGGCTCAGGGACAGCTGGCGTAGTGGGGTCCCTTGGGACTGTGTGTAATAAGTCCTGTTCCTTGGCTTGAGAGCAGTTCATTCAGCACGCTGTCCGTTCGCAACACACGCTTAAAGACTGAGCTGCTGATTTGCCAGGGAGGCAAGTTTTTGAGCATCATTACAGTTTTTCTAATCTACCTGTAATTATGCTTTTAGCCTGATAAGATCACTCTGCAGCTTCTAAAATGTCCTGTGTATTCAGATCTGCTCAGCGCAAAACTAGAAGCGCATTTCAGTACTAACCGAACTTTAAGAGGGAACTTAACTGAAGTAAGACTGTGCTTTATAGCTCAATAAAAATGTGATGCTGTGGTGCTAGTGAGGCAAGACATG
>VZSC01011942.1:78375-119462 GCA_013398225.1 Steatornis caripensis
GGGGGGGGGGGATGGAGGCAGGGGGAAGGAAAGTCTAATATAGTTTGTATTACTTTAATGGCTAACAGTCTAGCAGGTTTAAGATGGATCTAACCAATCAGGCAGGGGAAGTCACAAATGCAGCATTTGGTTAAAAACCAAACCAAACCCCAAACCAACAACCCACAACCTCCCTCGTGCCCCCAAGGTTATTTATTGTACTAGGTACGTGACTGAAAGCTGGCTTCCATCGCCAGATACAGGGAGCTGTTCAGCTGAACTTCGGAAACATCACGTAATAGAAATAAATGTAATTTTATTTGCGGACACCGATTTCTCTCTTTCACAATCTTTCAACAACAATTCCTTGGTTTGAAATAGTTACCAACATCCTCTCTGGATGGCAGAACAAGGCAAGACAACTGCTAATCGTGAGTTCACTGAATTGGACCTCTTAAAACGGCTATTGAGCTGCTCACTAAGGTGTCCCCACAGCCTGGCTGAGACGACAGGCTGTGTTAAGCTGTGCTCAATTGTTTTATTTACAGGCTTTTGAGATCGTTCTCTGCTTGCTCTGAACTTTGCCAGTAACTGCACTGAAATAAACTATTTTGGAGCTGTTTTTTTCAGTAACCCTAAAATTCAGGCTGTGACCTGATCAATTAAAACAAGAGTTATGTTTAGTTTTATTTAGCAGTAGATTTGTATGTTGGTTTTCACGTTCATTTAAAGTTGCGTATCTACGGCAACTTGTTTGAAATTCCAAATGTCACAATTGTGATATAGAAGCGTAGGAGAGAAAGATGCCGAAGATTATGGTTAACCTGATTCTGGTACTACCCTTACAGACTCAGGAAATGTGTTAGTGCATTAACTGTGTGTAGATACAGTTATCACGGATCCATTACAACAGATTAGCGCTTTTTTTCCGAAGAGCTTCAGTTATGCTCTTGAGTATCTGGAATTTAGACAGATAAAACCATTACTTCACACAAATTAATCAAATGCTTGACAGTCGGTTTAAACTTAATTTATGTGGGGGATATGGAGAGTGAACGTGGCAGAATTCCAGATTTTACTGTTAACTTATTCTGTGACTCCTGATGAGCATCTTGGCCGACGAGTCCCCAAAAGGAGATAGGCTGCTGATGCAGACGTGAGAGAAACTCCTTGTCTTACGGGAGCTAGAACAAACTACCCTGGAGCATAATCCACAGCAAATCCAAAAATTTTCTTGCTTTAAGGAATTTCCTGGTAGCCTTAGGGAGGGTATTAATAGAACTTCTCAAGCTTAACCTTGTTAGAAGCCTGTAATGCGGCCCTTGTTCGTTCTTTAAAGTCAGGAATTTTAAGCAGATTAACGTGAGGACTAACACAGCCCTGCCTGAATCAGGATTTATGGTGTTGTCTGTGTCTAGTTAATTCTTATGCAAAAGTTACTTGTTTTGGTAAAATGTCCATTAAACCTTAGCAGTAGTTTCAGTCAAATTAATGAATGTAAAAAACCGCCAACAGAATAAAGCTGTATAAATTCTTCTGAGATTTTTGGCATTATTAAAATTGTAAAGCTTTTCAGTGAACATTGTCTCTGTTCGTTGTGCTGTGGCGTTTTTTTTTAATTTTAAATTCAGAAATAACAAATCAACTATTTTGTCTGGGCTGTGTTTGGACAATGTTCTTACCTCTGCAGGGTTTTTAGGGTGCGCAGAGGAGAGGGGCGGCATGGTCTCAGAGTGAAGAGAACTGCGAAATATAAAGACTAGCAGGTAGCACCAGGAGAAGGGAATACTGCGGCAAGATGCCACGGGCTGTTAGGCAAGAACTTTCTGGATGATATGTTGAAGAAGTGGACAGTTTTTACTGAAGCAAGGAAATTGTGCTCTTGCTTATGAAAACAGAAACAAAAATTAAGAGACTTGTAGCAGGGCAAAATGTTTCTTTTAGATTGAATATAATGATGCATATAAATAAAGTGATGATGGATTACTGAGTGATCTTGTCGCATCAATTTATTTCTTTTTTCCCCAATTCTGATGCTGAGGAAAGGGAAGACTAACTTTGGGGTGCTTTTTGAATGATACCAGTTAGCCAAGTGTGACTCTCTTCTGCATAGGAAAATTCTTACGCGGTTTGCTCTTTGCAGCTATTGTTTTGGTCCTCGCAATGTAAACCCAGCCAGAGTGTGAGAAGGCTTTAGCAAATAAGGGATTGCTCTTAGTAGTGACTCTGGCCTTCAAAGAACTTTCTTTGGGATTAAGGAAACAATATGATTGTGTGTATGTCTTCCAATATTTATCTTCAAGCTGGGTCCCATTAGGTTTTGCGGTGCAGGAGATCCATGCTGACATTTTACATTACTGCAAGTAATGCGTATTCTTTTTCCTGTGTTAACAGATAAGAAAAAACTAACTTAAGGTATCAGTTATGACACGGAATAAATATCGACATTTTAATCAATGTATGATGATTAACATTCTAATACTAAGCAGAAAAACATGTAGTCCTTGAAGCACTCAGGCATTTTTCTAGTATTCTCAGCTCTGTATGGTGACAAGCAGTAGCTTAGCTAAGGCAGGTGGAATCCTGCAAGCGAAGAAGGCTGAAAGCCTGGTCTGTAGGTGTCTTTCTAGAGTCCTTCCCAAAAAGGGATTATAGAGTATGGCAAGACTTGTTTCAGTATGCAGGGTGAGAGTCTTGAGGTAGCTTCTTGTGTCTTTTGGGATCTAAATACGGAAGATTAAAAGGAAAGTTGTGTTCATGTTTGCAGTATTGATGACTATAGAAAATTAAATTTAATCAGTGTTTTGTTAAGATTGTTACAACTGAATGTGTGCAATTCGATGAATCATTTTATCAGTAATTTTAAGGCAGCGTTCATTTTCTGATACCCTAGGATAAAGCACAAAGCTCTGTTGACCCAAGAGGATCCCCCAGCATCCTGAAATCTTCCTGTAGTCTGTGCTTGTGCTATCATGTTGTGTTAAAAAAAAAAAAACCAACACCCAAACAAAACCTAAGAACCCAACAAACAAACCAAAAAAAACCCCGGACATCACCAGGAGAAAACAACAGCAACAAAGAAACAAACCAAAACACCTCCAAAATAACACCTACACAAAACCACAATAAAACAAAACAAACCAACCAACCCCACACCAAACCAAACAAAAAGCGCCCCCCCAGCAACGGTGTATGTAGCTCAGCAGATTGTGCTGCCGCTTTGCAGCAAGCCTCATGCCGCTCAGTAGAATCACCTTCAGCAGGCTGGCTTCCTTTGTCGGTGTGGCCATCTCCTCGTGAGGTGGTGGTTCTGTCTGCGCCTCGCTACGGCGTGTTTTGGGATGAGCTTCAGAGAACAGCTGCAACGCTGAAAACTGAGGTGGAAGTTCAGTGAAAAATCTTTCTGTTTTTATAAAGTGAGCACTTAAGTGTTGAAGGCTGACACTTTAATAAGGGTTCTGATAGCAGATTCAGTTATTGTTGGGAACTTTGGTTGCCGTCGCTCTGTGTGGTGGTCTTGAGAAGACAAACTTCTGTCGTGGGCTTGAATGTTTCTACCTGGCAACTGTTTTCTCTTTTAGGCGCAGCATCTCCACAGCATGCACAATATCCAAATATTGAGTACTCCAGAAAAGAGAGCCTGATGTATACTAAAAAGACTTCTTTTAATGTGAAGATTACCATTTTTCAGGGTCTTCCTCTTAACGTTTTATGTGTCATTCTAGCACAGTGGTCAGATGTTGACAGTTTAATCTGTGATGATAACCTTTCCATAACTGGTGATAGAGATAGTTGGTATTGTAACATATAAGATTGTTACTCCAGTTATGAGAAGATATGCTGTAGATTTGGGGTAGTCTATGTGAAATTCAAAGTACTGCTAGAGATTTTCCTTTTTTAAAGGGACTGAATTTCCTAAATAAAATTGGCAATGTGTTACTGTCTGCTAGATCATTCAGCAATCTGTTGCACAAGGAGAGGCGAGAGGAATATTGGAATATGCTACTGATGGAGAACACTAAAGAAATTGGAATTATAAATGCTATAGAAACTTAATTTGGTAATCTTAAAAAAATCACAGTAATTATCATGAAAGATGTTAATTTCTTCTTTCTAATAGTTATGTTTTTTCTTCTTTTGTTAAGATTTAGTAGCAATTATGAGCAGGAGGCCTTACAAAAATTGGCTCAAAAATGCAGAGCTTGCTCTTTTTGAATAGAATTGAAATCATATGTATCAGTAAATGAAGAGATTCAGTTTAGCCCCTGAAGCTGTTGTGTTTTTTTTTGATGCATAGTTGGCAAAGTTTAATTACCTGCAACGTGTCCTACTGAAAATTAGCAGAGTTCTATGCCTTTCTGCCCCCCCACCCCCTCCCACCCCAAGGTTATCTTGTTTAGTATTTTATCCCGATCTCAAATTGGAGTTCTGTGTTTGTAAAGGGTATAGTTTTTCCTGTGGTAAGAACATTTTATACAAGTACACACTGTGATGACTTGTTGAAGAATCTTTAATGGCAAAACTTAAACAGTTGAATTTATGCTGTTAATTAAATAAGCATCAACATAAATTGAGGAAAAATGTTGCCAGAATGTATTTTATAAATATTCTTATTTAAGTATCCAAGTGTTGCATATGTTTTCACTTCAAAGAATCAAAATGGTTTAGATAAGGCACAGAGGTTGTGAATTAGTTTAGCCATAAAAGAGTTAACCTTTCTCAGAGGGCAGGGATTAATGACCTGGTGTTTGCCTTATGAACGCTTTGTTCTGATGTAAATGGGTCGATACCGCTTTGTTTAACAGTATTGAGCAGGTATCCATTGAAATCCTATATCCTTCTCTGCAAATGACCCTCCTTGTAGGACCCCTTGGAATCTCCTCCTGCTCTTGGCAGGCTGCAGCTGCTTTGAGAAGAGTCTCGTGAGCTGTAGGGACAGAGCCTGTGGCTGGCCTGGTGCATCTCTTTGTTTCCATGTCACTTGGACCGCTGGGGAAGTCTTGATCACTTAGAGCTACAGGTTGTCACCAGAGAAAATGCAAGTTAAACAGTGTAGCAATGAGAGGCGTTTCATGTCAAAAAGTAGACAGTCCATAGCCCCTTTGTTTCATCTGTTGACAGAACACTCATTCCACTAAATGAACTACATAGCTGAGAAGAGGATGGTTACAATGGAGAACAGATATACATGCACAAAAAAGGTTAAATAATTTACCTTTAAAAATGGTCACAGCTGTGCCTGGTAAGAGCTAGTGTATCTACAGCTGGTATAGTCAGTGTGTGTATGTGGTGGCAGAGATTTCTTGGGTTTTAGGTTGCAGTTTTGTAGATGTCCCAGTGATTCCCATTGTGCAGAGCTAGATGGAGCTATAAGATCTTCTGTAAATAGGTACTGTGCTAGGGACCCTTCTTCCAAGTTCTCTTGCTTCTCCACTTCGGGCCGGCTTTGTTGAAGACTTTTGATGAGTATGCACATGCTATAACCCATAAATGCTCAGAATTGAAGATGGGCTGTTTAACCAAGTCCTGGTAAGTAAGCATGCTGTAGCCAACTGGCACCCTACTTGAAAGGCACAAGTTTTCCTTTGAAATTTGCTCCTCTGGGGAATGAAGGTACTATTAAAGTTGACAGCTGAGTTACCATGAAGGCATTGTACGTAAGGCCATTAATGATACCGGAAGGGATTGTAAATGCAACTGACCTGGCGAATCTGCTGAAGATCTTGTAATCATACAAGGGTCAGGGTAGCTTGCGTGATTATCTGGGTCCTGCACGAGTGTAGGGATGTGATACCTAGCAGCCAATTTTTAGTAGTACCTGGGTGTATTAACTCGTAAGTATGTTTTTGCCGTTATTTCCTGCTCTTGTCATAACTGTGCTGCTGCTTTGTGCTGCCAAAGCATGAAATATAGGAAAATAACATGAGATGCAAATGTCTTGTTTATTGCTTAAATAAGAATCCTGCGTGTTGGTAAGAGAGTTTAATAAAGGTCACCTTTGAAGTAGTTAATTGCAGTAAATTACTGTGTTGGATACTCTAACTGGATCGGGCAGGTCCTTAGCTGTTAACGTATGCAGGTAATCATGATGGTGAGCACCACAATTTTAAGTTTTCAAACACCACTGAAATCAGTTAGATATTTTGTGGACCACTTAAACTGACAAAATACTCTTGTTTCTGCTTATTTTTAATTTTCCTTTTATCTAGCTGTCATTTTGACTTTGTGGGGGACAGATGTGTGGACTGCATGTCCTTTGTAAAAGAATAGAAAAATACTTTCTGCATTCCAAATTCATGTGGTTTGAATATTGCAAAAGGTGCTATCTTGACAGACCCAGAGGCTGAGTTTCTCTCCGTAGAAAACGGACAGCACCCCAGGGGATGGTACTGAAAAGTTTTATCTTTTGCACGTGATGCTCATCAGCCCTGGGATTGACCATCTCGAATGAGGTGGCTCAGTCTCCAGTAACTGCTTCACAATGAACTTACAGTGGTACATCATTGGAACAAGTGTTTGCGTCCATGGGAGGGTGAGTATCTTTCTAACTGTAAGTGCTTGTGTTAAAAGACTAGTAAATTAGGTGCTCTGAAAGGGTCACTGGAAAAGTTGGTCATTTTAGGCAGAGATCTTGACCATAGTGTTTAAAACGTGATGTATAAAATAGATGACGTGGATTCCCTCCTTGTAACACTGGTAGCTAAAGCTCTGGAATAGCCAATATTTTGGTTTGCTTTGTTTTTTAAATATTATGAGGTCTATGGCTTCCTGCATGTGTTGTTTTTTACCTTTGAAGTACTCAGAAAAATGCATCTTCCTTAGTAAGATTGACCAAGCCCTTAGAATACGGCTAGCTGAAATTAAACACCAGATTCCCTACTTAAGCACCTAAATATGGTTTTATATTTTTGCAAAGAGAGGGAGCAGCAGTGGCGCTTGTGGGAGTCAGTGTGTTCTGCAGGCACTTCGGTCTTTTGAACTGTCAGGATTCGCCAGGTGTGGTTACAGGTAACTGACTTCAGCCCTTGATTTTTTTAAAACTTGTCATAGTCATTAAGACTCAGCTTATGACCTCTTGTTCCTCCTTAATAACGGTGGTTCTGTGATGCCTTTCTGTCATAGGAAAGATATTCTAAGGAAGTTATTATCAAAGAAATGTAAGATAGGATGAATTTTAAGAAAAGAAAAACATCTATAGTCCTTTTTCCTTTATAATAAGTGAGGACTCTAATCTGAGTAGAAAGCAGTAATTGGTGGGTGCTGACTGTCTTCTGTTGTTGCTACCTCCTTCACATCCATGTGTAAAAGTGCATGCTATGAACCTTCTACTCCTGTAATTTTCATTGCATGAGAAATTGTAATTTAGTTTTTCATAAAGAGGGAGAGGAAGTGGTATCTGATAACCCTACAAAATTATGTTCTTTCAAGTTAAAAAAAGCAAAAATTAGCCAATTCGAGTAGGAATTTTCATATGTTGTTTAGAAAAGAGAATATATACATACCAGTACAAAGTTCCAGAGTTTGTCATCAGAATTTGTAGGGGCAGAACTCTACAGGAAAGAGGTTTTGACAGAATGATTGTTTAATAGGGTGTAGTGGGTATCATGTTTGGGTTGTAGCCTCAGGCTGCTTTCTTGGGCCTTACAGTCATGATGAACAGGCGTCTCTCTGTGCATAAAAGACAAGTTAGATTAAAACAGAAACAAACAGAATCTGTAAACTGCCTCAACTTTATTGACTACATGGAATGTTGAAAGGGATCTGAAATCTTGTCCAGGCCAAAGTCTTCCAAAATTTATTTTACTTTGCTTTTTCTTAGCTTCCTATCATTAAAATTATCTCAAGTATGAAAGCTGGCTTAATAGGCCCATGAGGCTCTGCTTGTTCACATACTTGTCATCCACACCGTAGTGATGCTTTCTGGTTTCCTTTCTGTACTTAACCAGAATACTTGTGCTTTTATTTTGCTGTTTAGGGTTTTTAAATTTTTTTAATTCTCAATTGTTAAATGATTCATTGCTTCAAAGTCCATTTTAGATAGTTCAAAGATGAAAAGCTGCAATTTACCAAGATTCTCTTGCAGAGAGTGGTTGTGTGTGAAGTGGAGCGCTAGCAGAAAAGCCGCCTTTGAAGCGGTAGCGACTGTGTGCGATAAGGAAGCCCCAGCTGCTCTGTTTTCTGAGAGCAGAATCTGGGCAGATGTGTGGTTTGGCCACAAAGTACAAAGAGACGTAAGATGTTGTAAAGCTTTATTTCCTCACTTCTTCAGTGATATCCTAAGCGGCACTTGGCTGAGAAAGGAGGAACATTAAGCCTGGTGTTTTAGACATTCATGCATATTCTGTCCTTATATCCTGAAGTTTGTTGTTTTGCAAGTTGTCTTCATGCTGGAGTGAAATTTGCGATATGATGTGGGATTCCAAGGTATCTTAGAGGAGCACAGCTGGGCATTGCATCGTCTGAAAAAGCAAAAAGATTGAGATGCTGGTAGAGACTTGGGGGTAGGGTGGTGTGTATGCACAGAGTGTAAGCGGGTGGTGCGTCTTTTAAGGTGTAGTGATGAAAGAAATTCATTGTATCATTTTAACAGGACACTTAGGCTTGTTTTTCTTTAAATACTAAGGCTAGAAAAGAAGAAAATGGGAATTTGTTCACTGGCTATTTGTTTCCATTATGGAAGAGCAATAATAGAAAACAGATTAAAATAGATAATCAGCAAAGTGATTTACTGCTGCATGAGTACTCCTAGATTAATGTAATGATAATGTGCTGTCTAGAACTGGGAAGATGCTCAGAGGCAGAGTTAATGATACTTTATTAAGAGTTAGCTTTGATTCTGTATACTCCTACTGTCAAGCATCATTGTCACTATGGTTATTTGTGCTGTGTATTTCTTTTAGAGATGAAGAAATCTGCTAGAGTCTTTCTAGTGCGTGAGTGTGTACTCATGCATCTCTGTTCCTCTGCCGCTCTGTCTTAACTTCCATCCTCATAAAATGTTCTGTCATCTACTCTTAACAAAGTTTTCTGTTTTCAGCAATGAATCGCTCCCTTGGTCATGAGATTGACATGCCTTTAAATTATATTTTAAAAAGAAGAAAACGGTGTCTTTATGTGCTTTGTAATTTTGCTGGTTGATGGGATGTACCCTCCTGATTGGAAGCATTTCTCAGGATTGCAAGAAGTGACAAACATCCTTCAAGTCAAAGCTGAAATTCTCATCTCCTAAAATGTGTCCCACAGCTGCAGTTTGAAGATAAGATCAATTATTGTGAGATATGCACTAATGTGTTTCGAGAGCTGCTAACTCCTCGAGTAAAAGACTCCCTTCTGCGTCTTATGACAGTTTTCAGTGGGAGGGAGGAACTGGGTGGGAATCTAACAGACTTCCTATCTTTGGTGAAACATCCTAAAATGGAAAATAAAAATGGTTAAATTACGTACAGTTTTAAAAATCTCAGATGTTCTCCCTTATGATTATTGGGCTTTAGTGTCTGGTATTTGAATGTTAGCAGTGTTAGATCCCCTGTTAAGTGACACTGCATACTGTTCAAATGCACACACACAAAAAAAATCTCTGTTCTGGTTTCATAGTTTGATTAAATACACCTTTTATAAGGGCATTCAAGAGAGGCAAGTGAACAGAGATCTATCGGAACGGATCAACCAAGTTGCTTTGGGTAAGGAAATAGGTTTCTTCCTGCAGTGTGTGTCTCACTCCAAAAGGAAAGATCACTGGCTTGTTGAAAGGCTGGAAAGACCATCCAGTAGGTATCCAGATGTACCAGCAGGCTGTCATTGATTAAATCTTGGTAGGACTGTGATGTACTTCTCATGGTCTGGGTCTCTGTGCTGAAAAGCTTTCGCTACTGGTTTTTAAAAGATGGAAGACGAGAAATCTGCCTAGAAGCTGCTGTGCATCATGAGGCTTGGGGACCTGAGCTCTAGAGCGTGGCTGTCACTGGGCTTCTTGGTTGCCAGTACCAGATGAATTAGAGAAGGATCTCTGCCAGCCCTACACAAAGGCCAGGCACCGTGCGTGTTTAATTGGATGCATACTGATGTTGAGCAGGGATTTTGGTTTGCAGAAGGAGCGAAAAGTCTGTGTGCTTACAACAATCAGTTAAACTGCACAGTGTTTTCTTTGCCTTAATAGGAAAAGATGTGGTGATTGTGTAACTATTTGGATGCGTTTCACTTCTTATGTGCAGTAGAAAATCCCAGCTGGAGATAAATTCTTCTCTCTGTAGAAAGGAAGGGTGTGGGCTATTACCTCCCTGTGCCAAACTGCTAGCTGACTTTTGTCTTCTGTATTGCTTCCAGCTGAGATTTTGTTGTTGTTGTTGTTCTGAATGCTCCCTTGCTACTTTAGCACAGGGCATTCAGAATGATGTAAAAATGAAGGCTGGTGTTGTTACTGTGAGGCAGAGACTTAGAGGACATTTTAAATGTTTAATGTAACTCTAGGACATCAGTGTAGTTGGATGTTCTGTGCTTCTTTTGGAAGACAGCAAAATGCATGTTTTACAAGCAGTCAAGTAAAAAGCATTGCTATTTTTAAGAAACTTTGTGTAGCTTCACACCAGTTACTTTCCCATGGGCAAGTTATCTTTAAAATAAATAAATCTGCCTAACTCTTTAGGATAACTGAGGTAATAATTGCTTAGGAGCAGAGCCAGCATCTTGCAATTACTTTAAAGCACATGTGCTGCGATGTGTCTCTGTATTGATACGCTTCTTGTTCCATCCTTCTTCTGACACATTCAATTAACATTTTATTATCTTCTTCCTATTTTAAAAAACCAAAACCAACCCAGTGACTGAGTTAGAAGCAAAATGGTCTGTTCACTTACTTAAGAATGGTTAAGTGGCTTTTTGAACCATACTGGAAGTATCTTTGCTGCATGAGTTGACCTCATATCATTGCAAGTTATTGATTGTACATATGTCTGTGGTTGGCTGAGAGCAAGCAGGTTGTAGCATTTCCTTCAGAGAGGAAGACTTAATGAGGTGGATGTGGTATTGATTAGAATTTTCAGTTGTCGAGTATCATCATCTACATTCCCCGTGTAGCACATGTGGCAGCTACCAACCCAGAACAGGGGCGTTCCTCATCTTCCTCTTGAACTGGTTTTGTTTAAAATACTCGAAACAGATGACAGCGCAAAATCCAGCTGCATTAGTAGAATGTGTATTTCCGTGTGGATTGCATCTCTTGCTGATTTTCTCCAATTTCTTACCTGCTCTAAAGATGCCATTTCCATCACTGCTTAAATTGTTGTATTTGTTTTAGTCCCTTTTAAAGAGCTATATGTCACAAAGGAAAAAGATGACGAAACTATGACACGAGGCAGTTTCCACTGGGTTTAGAACTATGGTGTCTATAAAAAGTTAGTATCTTTCCCAAAACGCCTGTATGGAGGGAGGATCGTGAACTGTTAGTGAGCTCTGGCTGCTGCACTAGCTGTTGGGCTCCATCACCACTGGCATGCTCGAAAACTTCTTTCACACTCTATTCACAAAACTGTATAGTGGCTTGAAGCAAGGTACAGATGAGAAACTCTAGCCGGATGGTTTGTATGCGTAAGCGATCTTCGTGACTACAGCCGGAAATTAATCTAGTGCGCTGTGTACACGTACATGTGCGCGTGTGCTCAGAATGATACCTGACAGTACGGTTGGTAAGGGGCCACGCGCAGCGCGTTAAGCGTGTGTTTGTATGTCTGGTTAGAAGGTGCTCACCTCAGCCTCGTGCCGAGAACATTTTTCGGCTTGTTCAATGAGAGGAGTTTACAATGAGAGCACTATGACAATTCCGGTACTGTGTTGTAGTCATGATAATTAATATTTAGCATGGTAGCTAGTAATTTTCAACTTCAGTGCACTTTACAAACATTAATTAATTGTCACAGCATCCCTGTGCAGTAGGTAAATGCTTTCTTTACTGCCGTTTTATAGAGCAGCCTGGAGCCCTGGGACTTGCAGGCTTACTGGGTCTCGCTTGGTGATCTGTAGCTTAATTTTTTGAGAAGTTCTTTGTTAGATTAGGATAACTTGTTATTAATTCTGGGTAAAAACAAAGTTGTCATTAGATTATTATTGCATCAACTTCTTCAGCAGTGGGCCTGTTCTAAACCCCACAGATTACATTAGAAAGTAAAAAAATTAAGAGCCTAATTATTTCAGTTGGTTTTTACCTGATCTTTGGATGCTATGCCATCCTTGTCTTACCTTTTGTTGTGGTGGTGGTAGAATTATTTGGAAGAAGTTCACTGAGACTTTTCTGTGGCAGCCTTGCCCTTGTTGTCTTCTGAGAGCACGCTTACTTTCCTGTAGTTCCAGGCCTTATTTGTAATGCTCTATGAGTATGTTGAGAACTGAATCTTGGCACGCAGACCATTGTGGTTGTGTTTCTAGCGGTTACCTTTTGCTTTCTGCTGTATTGGTCTCAAGTAAAACATTTGACTGAAAACTTCCAGCTGCTGCTGTAATACTTTACTTTGGTAACTGTTTCTACTTAGAGCTGCTGACAACTCATGAAAGCATTTGAAAAACATTTTGCTTACAGGAACAATTCTACTGACATATTTTTCTTCCTATCTTTTTATTGGTAGTAAAATTTGCATGAAAACAGGTCTCTGTTTATTAAGAGTTCACAATCCTCAGTTTGACAGCGTAATTAGAGCCACGTTCAACTTGCACAATGGAGCTAGAAGAAACTTGCTTGATTTCCCTGTGAACCTGAAACTTCAGGCCCTGTTTAATGATCTTTAAACAAATTTGACTTAATCCGTGCTTTGGAGTGTAACCAAGGCGAGATTCAAAATGAAGTGCCGTGGACAGTGGAAGGCTTTGTACGTGGCAAGGCAAAACTGAGACGAGTGGTGAGAAAGCTCTCCCCACGTCTCTGCTCAGCCTAATGGAAAATGTCAGGTTGTGCCCAGTTCTGGTCCTAATGACTGTGAACCTAATCATCTGCATGGCCCTAATTATGATGCTATGGTAGACTGAGATGTTAGGTGAGGAATAAGCAGCAGGAGAAGATCAACTCTTGAGCAGCAAATGTCTCGTTATGTTCAAGTAATTGGTATTAAAAAGAAAGGGGAGGGAAGAAGGAGAAACACACTGCTAAAATGCAATCCAGAGTAGCAGAATTTTCCTGCATTTGTTTATTTCTCATTCTTTGTGTGAAGCATGCAACTACCTTGGCAGTGCAGCGTTTTCATCATTCCTTCCTCCTCTACAGGCTTTTTTGCGGCACGTCTGCCTAATTGTTTACCTGGGAATCAGATGTGTGACGCTGAGCTCTGGAGTTCATAGCAGACCTGAGACCCTTCTCATTTTATGAAACAGATATTTGATGGTGTGCTGGGTTTCATCAGCTCTTTACTGAAAGGTTTATGAATTCAGACATATATGTTGTCTTCCTCTGAAGTTTCTTTATGTTACTGCTGTTTTGAGGTCTGGGAGTATTTGGGAGTGGTTTTTACTCCTCTGGCCCAAATGAGTAGCGGCTGGCTATAGTTTCTTTACTGCTCCAGCGATTTGGAACCGTTTATGTATAAAATTAAGAACACAGTCTAGTTTTAAAATTAAAAGTTTCTGTTGATGTGTTTTAAGAAGTCAAGGTTAGCTTTTATAGCTTCTGAATAATCTTCTGTGTTTTCATTATCATCCTGTATTTAGCTTAAGCAGTAGTGAAACCTAATTTTTGTTAAGTTCTATATTTACTTAGAGGGTTTTTTTGAGAAGATGATTCAGATGGAGTAAGTCAAATGCTCTAAAATGAATAATAATACTTTTGCAACATCACTAATGTATACTTCTAAAAAATAGCAATTTTTTATTTTCTTGAATGGTAGCAAGTATTCAGTACAGTAAACATCTTAAATATTTATGATCTGTCGATGGATGGTATGGTAGGGTTTTTAAAGCAATATTCTAGAATATCTTTGTGCTCGTTCTGCGTTTTCATTTAAAGAAGCAGCTTTTGTAACTTATACAGAACACTTGCTGTACCTGCTTTGCAGTGAATCAACCAAGTGGAATCTGGTCCACCAAGACAAGTCATTCACCGTACGGTTTGTTCCCCGTTTTCCAAGGACCTGCATGAGCTGCTGGCCAGAGTTGTGCTGGCCGGCACCTCCCCTCTGCTCTTTTCTATATGGACGCCACAGCCCTTTCCTAAAATACCTTCTTATGCGACGGAGTTTGCTTGCCAACTCTGATCGAGTGGTAAACGTGCTGGTCATCAGATCAGAGAGTGTGCCATCAGTGCAGAGTAACCTGTCCCACCCGTCTTGGTCAAAAAGGCTCTACGCTTGAAGAGACTGATCTGCATGCATAGTAGCACTGATGGCAATGCCGTAAGAAAAATATCTGTCTGTCTAGGTGTTATCTTTATGAAAGTTGTTTGATCTACACATGGATTAACCTATTTCCATGCCATTGTGGGCTGGTGGACTGTTAGTCCTCTGTGCCTTGTGCTGTTGGACTGTTCCCAGTGTACCAGTGGTTTGAATTCACCCCTTTCTCATGCGTGGTGTCTGAAAGAAATGTGGATGTCAAAGTCCAGAAAATGCTGTATAAGTGTTAATTTTATTACAAAGAACTCTTTTTGTTTGAAAGACAAAAAAATCTTTGAAAAGAATAATCTATTAAAAAAAATTGTTCGTTGATATTTCCAGGCAGAGAAGAACAAATTAAAGCTAGATCAGAGAGCGTCCAAAAACAATTTTACATTTAAATGCTCTGCTATTTGTATCATTCCGTTTTGGGACGATGAAAAGAAATGTTCCTAGGCTAGTTTTAGCACTGTGTATTAAGACGGAATATGGCTTCATTAAGTAGTAGACCTATAAGTGAACTGGAATGCTTTTAACAGCTCTGTAATATATAAAGTATGCTTCAGTGAAAAATACAGTTTATGTCTTGGTTTACTAGCTGTAAATGAGATTAATAGAGCTTTAGAAATAATGTTAGTTGCTTCCAGAGATGAAAGAGAATTCAAAAGATAATGACTACTTAAACTTAAATTTCTTTGTACAGGAATACCTCAGTAGACAGTGATTAACTGTGAGAGGCTCCTACTATAATAAAAATTCGCAGAGCTGTAATGTTTACAAAGACATTTTTAATCGCAAGGTTATCTCTGTGTGCCTTTCTCAAAAGTTCTGTAAGGATGGACCAGGCAAATGGCTGTGCTCAGTGTCCTGCTGTTACCCGAAGGCACTCTTGGGGTGTTCTCAAATAGTATGCTCTAATTGCTTCCTAGAAGTGAAGCAAAACCAGTAGCCTCATTTCTCATTCAAGGTTGGTTTTGTCATACTATTCTGGATTATATTCTTATTTGATGGTCTCTTAACAAAACTATGTAGCGCTTCTTGTGTAGTGCTTGTGATTTGCTGGCAGTTCTGTTATTTCCTGTGACAGTGGTGCCCATGAGCATCCCCCCCCCAAAAAAAAGGAAGAAAAAAGCAGTACTAAGTACCTATATATCAGCTTCATCTCCCTGCAGCTCCATTTGTTTGATTAGTATTACAGTGGTGTGACAGGGCAATATATCAGAAATAATCGATCTGATTAGTATGGAGATGATATAAACACAGATTGTACTGATGTTTAATAGCATGAGCACCCAGGTTCTGGAAACATAGATGTTGCACAGGCTATGTGAAAGGTCTCTATAATGAAAACAGCAATACAGCAGATTTTTGAGCTAAGTTATTTTTCTGCCAAGTTTCACAGCAAGTTATGGATAGAATGACTTTGCTGTGTTGGAGATGGCGGTCAGATGGGCCGGCACAAATTGTTTTAGTCGTTTTTTGAAATAAACAATTTTTTCCTCAAGGCAGATACGAATCTTAGTTTCTTGGGCCGCCTTATGTTGAGTCGAATACAACGCTGTGTTAAATATTGCAGTATTATTAGACATGAAAACAAACAGGTTTTGTAGTTCTGTTTTTAATAATAACGTTGTCTACATCTATTATTAAAATCTTGATCTCTGGGTAATTTGACCTGATGAAGATTTATTCCTTTTCTGAAACTTAATTTGAGAAGAGATGTAAATAAGCAGCAGTAGAACATATGTTTTTGTCTAACTGATATTCGAGTGAATGGCCAGAAGGAAATTGCCACGATTGAGGGAGCAGAATGCTGTATTGCAGTTACGTAAGGAAGGAGGTACTTATGTCGGTTTCCCCCGTTTCAGAAACGATCACTCTGCTGTAGCTGTCTCAATGCAAGCCCGGTGATTGCTTAAGCAATGTTTTGAGGAGGTCTCCAAAGCTCAAACCTTGTAGAGGTTGGGTGTCAGTGCCTAGCCGTGATGCTCCCTCTTGCCAGGAGGGTTACAGGAGCTGGGCTGTGCCTGTGGGCGGGGTGAGTGCTGCCGCACCGCTGGACCTTCTCAGGCAATGCTGGGCTGTGGGGCTCAGCGTCATCCTGCTCGTTTGGCAGCCTTTTGGCATAGGGACTTAATCTGAAAATAAAGATATTGCTGAAAGACAAAGTTGGATCTTTAAAGCAAAACCCAACACGTCAACCTCTGACTTTCTCGGTTCAAGTCCTGAACTTGTTGCAACGAACAAACTTCTGGTGGTGCCTTCGTCCAGTGGCTTGGCTGCTCCCCGCCTGCCAGAGCGGTGCTGGTGCCGGCTGCCTGCTATCGGTGTTCTCGGCGCTGCAAGGCTTGCTCCGCTGCTTGCGAAGCTGGGCGCTTCACAGGAATTGCCAAGTTGGATTTCTGAAAGTCGCTTTTGTCTGCTGAATGGAGTCCGTTTTGCTTTACTCCTGGTATCACCAGCAAATGAATAACTTGAATAAGTGACGTAGACTAAAACCTTGCTCTTAAAATGCTACAGCTAAGAGGAGGGGCAGGGGGAAGAAGCTGCAGAACTAGCCCTAGAACCTGGATGTGGTTTTCTAAATTGATGGTTAGGTGAACGATGAAAAAAAAGTGATGATGAGGTCCAACACTTCAGACTTTTGTGAATGTGAAATGGTTTCAAATTAAATAAGCCTTCTTTTAACGTCTGGTCTTTCTGTGTTCAAGGTCAAGAAGGGGAGCTTCTTAATTGTGCATTTCCCTCTTTTTATAGGCTAAGAAATTCATGGTAGAGCAAAAAGGAATAGCTGCTACACTTTTCAGAGTGTTATTTTCAGACTGAATTTGCTTGTTTAATTCGAGTGGTTAAACAAAAAAACATTCTTCCCTGTCCCTTGGTATAGTTCAGTTATACAAAAAATGAAGGACTGTTGGGAATTTTCCTTTTTTAATGTGAAACATTTTGGATCAGATCACAACCTAATTTGTGCCAGCTGTCTGGTATCAAATTCAATTTGTGAGGAAGGAAAAGTGTTTGATTTACCCACCTACCTTAATATCATGGAATACATTTCATAAAATATGGGAAAATGGAAAACGTGCAGTACCTCGCACCTGTTTACACACGCAGCAGTAACTGCTGCTTGTAGGTATTGCTGGGGATTAACAATGCGACAGTACTGAATTTTCAATTCCGTGGTGAAAGTATGAAACAATGCGTTTGCATGCAAAGGAGGTTGTCATTCACAGGAACAGAAAATAGTTTGTTTTTAAAATATATACCCTGGTAGAAGAGTCTGTTCCTTCGACTATTTCCGTTCTTTAGCCTTGTAGAAGGAGAAAAACGTTTCAAAATGGTCTGATTGGTCATGCGCACACATGAAGTTCCTGATATTGGTGCATCTCGGCCCGGTGTTCCTCAGATGCCTACTGCAGTTCTTACGTGTTGTTTTGAGATCCCATCTTTACTAGAAAACTTGGGAAATTGGTATTTCCAATTTCTAGTGTTCACTTCAGTTACATTTGCGACAATTTCCTTTTAAAAATATTATTTCTAACATGTCAAAAGAAAAATTCAAAGGGGATTTTGAAAATCTGGTTTCTGCTTCTGTTTTCTGCTTTCACTGTAGGCTGGAATACAGGCCGAGCTTCCAAAATCGATGCTGATTTGCATTTAGAGTCTCTAATTTCTGAACCCTTCAGTGATACTAGGCTCTACTGCAATGGTGTCCTTGTCATCTTTGGAAGTCAGGTCAGCTCATGTGACATGAACACCACCTGTTGAAATTAAANTCCAAAATTGATGCTGATTTGCATTTAGAGTCTCTAATTTCTGAACCCTTCAGTGATACTAGGCTCTACTGCAATGGTGTCCTTCTCATCTTTGGAAGTCAGGTCAGCTCACGTGACATGAACACCACCTGTTGAAATTAAAAAAAATTTGCGTAAAGCCGTAGTCATCAGGATTCTTCTTAAATTGTTCTTTAGTAATATTCTTCAAAGACAGTAGGATAGTCTTGGGTTTTGTAATGTCAAATGCTCGAAGGAGAATGGGATATGTTTGTGCCCTGCATACTAGTTCAGTATTTATCAGTGCATTAAATGCTAGTTAAGCAGCTTATTGCTCAATTCACTTATGATGCTGTGGCATTTTTGCAAGTGCCTTTTCCCCCGTTTTCTTCACTTAAAGCAACTTGTTAAAACTTAGTTATAGACTGTTCAGGAAGGTCATTACATTATTAAAAGTGCATTTTTTGAAAAGCCTACCTTCAAGAGTCAATGCCGTAACACTTGCAGTTTCCCAAACACCTTATTCAAAGAGGTAGTTACAATAGAGGAAGTAAAAATGAAACTGAGAAAGATTGTTGGAAAACTAAATGTTAAATTCTGTGAATGAGAAATAGCTGCTTTTCATGTGGCTCATGGGTTTGGATAAGGAAAGCCATCTCTTAAATTCAGCAATATCTTGAATATATTCAAAGGAGTCCTCCTGTGCCATGCTGTACCATCTTGCAGTGGAAACGTCTCTTGGCTGTGCTGTAATCGCTCTTCAACATCATCATGTTGGTTTTAGTGTTAGAAGTTGGAAGAAGAGGCTTGTATTGACCCTGTCCAGAAAGCCATGTAAGCGAGCGTTCAACGTCGTGAGTTGTCTCTGGATCAAAGAGATTTTGTTCCTATGTTTGAAGCTGAGCGTGTGTTTAGATGCCCTGGCAGTCAGTGATAAGTAACTCGCGCGTCTGACTCCAGGTTTTTTCACAGATCTCAGTAAATTGTTGTAAAACTGGGTGTGCATCTGAGTGCATTTCCTATTTAGTAATCCTTCTAGCATTTGGCTTGGCGATAAGACTGCATCCATGCTTCTTCAATACTTTTTTTTCTGACTTAATGCTAGGCTTATGGCGCTGGAAGTGTGTAATTGTTCAGCACTTACTTCCTCCTCCTCTCTTTAATTTGAGGATTTGTTTTGACAGCTAAAATTCTGGTGGTTTTCTGCTGCAGTAGAACCTATGAACAGATGTCATAGCAGAATGTTTGTGTCCCCTTTTAAATAGTGAAAATTCAGTTTCTCCATTAACTCACAGTTTTCCCACTCAGATATTGTCAATTTTTTTTTATACGATTGTGCATGACAAATTTTAGTCTTGTGGTTTAAGGGCTTACTTAAAGCTAAAATACTTAATACATTTTTATTTGATGAGCAATAATTTTCATTATTAAAAAGACAGTTTTTGTAATTGATCTAATGCATATTTTATGTCTCTGATAGATTTTCTTGAGATAGTATGATTAGTGTTTGTCCAGAGCAGATTTTTATCTTGTGCAAAGAACTAATGAAATACTCCATGCTTTAAATACTGGGTGCACCTTGTTTGCCATAGGTCCGTCACGGTTTTTGTTGTCTGGGTAGCTTCTGAGCCAACATTTTCTTTGCATGTTTGCTTTTAAATAATTCTGCTTGACCCTATTAATGTGCTAAAATGAAAATCTGAGCATGAGGGAACTTTTCGGCGCATTCACTGCTGGCTCCGTTAACTAGGTTCTCATGCTGCAAGGTTCTTTCTCGCTGAAACTCATACCGGTGTGCAAATTTATGATGTAAAATAAGGTTGAGATGTTGTTCTCGCTGGGGTGAATGTCAGCATATTACCATATTTTATGGACGCTAGTGTGGGGATTAGGCTTTGTTTAGGTATTTCGGTTTTAAAAATCAAATTCCTAGAAGTTGTAAATTAACAAAAAGATGGATAGTGTTACTTCTTTATGAGCTGCCTTAAAAGGTTTGTTGTGATTCCAGCTTACAGGGCCAGTGCTGGCAGGTTGTTTAATGAGCTCTCTTGCCGCTGTCGGCTGAGCGCCGCTTCTTGCCGGGCGGCACAGATGCAAGGTCTCAACCAGTGCGTGTGGGAGGCTCGGCTGCTTTCGGTCCTCTCCTCCCTGCTCTGTGCTTAAGAGTGGAAAGGGGGAGTTGGGGAAGAGGGATTTGGGGAAGGCAGTTTGTGATCACGTTTGATTTAAGTTCTTGTGTGGTCTTCCAAGAGGCTTATGAAGCATTAGGTGCATCGTTATTGGCAGTAAAGGGTAAAGAAATCATTCTCAATGTTGCAGGATAAAGCCCGCAAACTGGGCTTTCATTATTTTGTTTGGCTCGTGTTGCTAGTTTTTTTAAAAAAATCTGAGGCCAAACATGCATCTTGTACTTAGTATGCCAGCTGCTGTTGTTACGATATGTTTTGGGGTTTATATCTAAAGGTGCGCTTGTTTAGTTTTTTTAAGTTTCAGTAGAAGGCAAAATAAACTATTTGAATTTTGTTTTCCGTTTCTGAGAAGGGATGATTTTTAGGACCTCGTAACTTTTTTTTTACAGAATTCCCACAGTCCAGTAAGCAAAAAAAACCTCACCTCATCATTGCAGGTTCAGTATTTGTTTCTATAGAAACAGCTGATGACAGATTTTTATTTTTTTTTTAAAACCTCTTCTAATTTTTGAGCTCTCCAGTGAGTTCTAAAAGAACAGCTTCCTGAAACCCTTGAAATCAGTAACCTGTGGCAAAACAGAAATGCATAGCTTTACCTGAGCAGTACGGATTGGGCGAACGTTAATTGATTGAGAAGTGGAATTACACTGGCTCAGAATATATCAGCAAAACTTCCTCAGATATTGAAGTGATTCATCTGCGTTACAATATGTTCAGTGTGTTTTTCAGCAATTTTTAACTGATGAAAAGCTGTTCGAGTAGCAGTGTGGTTTTTCATTTGATGATTTAAACATCTCAGGTGCTTTGTGTTCTTGTCTCTATCTAAAACTGAAAATTAACTGATGCTTTCACCTATGTTTTTTCTTGATAAATTACGATAAAGCCTCTACAAGAGTTTCTAGGTAACTTTAAGAATTTTTACAATAACAGTTCCATTTTTATATATAACCAGTATTATCCATTAGGACAATATATGTTTTATAAGAACTCTTAGCTCATTGCAGTGAGTGCAATAAGAAGTGTTGAAAACCAGCTTGTCCAAAGTTTGCAGGTCCCGACTGTCTTCTCAGGAGTTGCCTGATCTAAATCACATTTGCAAGCTACTAGTTATTTGTGAATTGTTCATTTTGTATTTTGACCCCTGAAATTGGGTAATATAAGTAATATAATGTAGTCTGTCATTGACTTCGGCAGCAGCAAGTAAAGCAGAAAGCTACTACTTGGGAGGGGGAAAAAGAAAAAAAAATCCATTAAGGTATCAACACCTGACATTGCCCAAGCACAGAGGAAAGCCTGGGAGTTTTAAAAGATAGAAAGATGGGCCTTGGGTCCTTCGTGGCATCTGATTCCTGTACGGATCTTCATCTCTTCCTCATTCTTTTCTTGGAGTCGAGAGAATGATTATGTAGGAGTTGTTAAAGGACTGTTGTACAGGAGCCCAGGGCAGACAAAACCATGTGCTTGTGCTGAGAGTGTTTTCCAGCGTTGTTTCTGGCGCGCTGTTTATCATCAGTCTAAACGCCAATATGAATTTCATCCGTGTCTGTTAACTGTTGGCCAGAATGATTTGACTTTTGGGGACAATATTCTTAGAAGCAGAAATGTTCCTCCTTCTTGTGGGGAGAGGAGTGGGGAAATGTGTAGTGTTTTCTCTATGTTTTTATTTTAAAATAAGTATTCTAAATGTCTCTGTATTAAGCACTGGAAAAAGTTACTTAAATATGTTTTATGACAGCTATATTTGTATTAAGGATAACTTTTGATGGAGTTGTCTATTTAAAGGTTTTTTAGTATCTGAATGTGTTTGGGAAGTATTTCTGTTTTCCAGGTTTGTGAAGTGGAATTATTCTTAAGATTTTTAGGTTATAATTTGGATGATTATCATTATGAAGGCGCTTTGTATTTACTTCTGTATCTGCTTAGTTGCTCCAAGCAGGTAAAAAAATGGTTAAGAATTTTGCTTTCTGTAGAACAAAGAGATGAGTTAGCTTATTTTCTGAAAAATGCATCAGGTTTTTAATTACGTTTTGGGAGTATTCAAATCTAATTTAAAACCAGTTATATTTGTCTTTTTCTCTATTTATCTGGTACTGCTGCTTTACCCTTCTGTGGAACGCTGTTATTTGCAGTTGTCTTAATTGCTTCTCAAGAGACAGGACTTTTTTCTTCACTCCGGCAGAAACTCAGAAAAGGTGCTGTCCCATGGTACAGGGAGACTAGAAGGCACGTATGTAGTCAATTAATAGCAAAATTATGCTGTCGTTTGGATGCAAGCTGACAAAAGCAGAGAAATCAAAAGGTATTGCTGGCACTCTGCGCACAGCTCTGTTTTGCCTTACTTATTTTGCATGCTTACTGTAATGGAGAGTGGTGCAATATCACTTTGTTTGAAGTTTAGATGTAACATGAAAAACAAAGATAGTAAAGCCTTACCTTAGAATTTCCTGAGGGTTTTTTTGTCAGCTAATGTTTCACCTTTAATGATAAATATTTATTTTGGCTGCCATTTCGTCTGTCAATTTGTATACATGTGCTTTTGATGAAAAATACTTTATTGCAGTCTTTATTTAACTAATACCTTGTTTTATGTAAAGAAACATTTACAAACCAGACAAGAGAAACGATTTCTTTGTCATTAATTTGTATCAGTGCATTTCTTTAAAAGAACTGTCAGGTTACCTTTCTTCAGGAAAATGGTTTCTAAATTCTTTTGCTGGAAGTGCATAAGAATTTTAAGGCATTTGCATTGAAAGCAAAAATGATTAATCTATGCAGGTCCCCCTTGATATCATAATGCTAGACATAAGAAGTAAATAAATTGGGGTAAATGGGAAAAATTGGATGTTTAGTAGCCATGGAAGCCTCATGTATTGAATAAGCAACTCCTTGCTGAGTGTGTTTGTGTCATTTGATTTACTGCACTAGGCCAGCTGCAGTACTTGCTGCTGGTGTGGGAGTGAGGAGCAGGGAAAAAAGGGAATAACTTCAGCTATGCCAAAAAATAAGAGAATATTTGAGGCAAGCTCACTGATACCAGGTTTTTTATTTATTTACTTATTTTCTTGCTCACCTCATCATGCCTCTTGGTTTGAAACAACGCGGTTGAGCTTCCTTTAGGCTCACTAATTTTGAAAATAAATTTGGTGAACGTGCGGCAGCAGGGACCTGGCACGCTTTGCGTGGAGGCTCTCAGTCCTTGTTTGGCCAGGGCAGGTTGTTGGTCCCAGCGGTTCCTGGTCTCTTCGGACTGTTACCTGGGCTGGCTGGGTTAGAGGAGAGCGAGGTACTTGCCTCTGCCGTGCCCCATCATCCTTTGAAATGTAGACCTGCCCTCAGTGCCCCCATGAGAAAGAAGCTAAGACTTTGTAATTTTTCTTCTGGGATGCTTTGCTTAAATGAATAATCAGTTTGCTACCCCAGAATTCAGCTGTTATCAGATACCAGGATAAAATAATTCTCTACCTTAAGTGTGATTTCTGCCAAAAAGATGCTATGGCGCAGTGTTCATACCCACTGAGCCCTCGTTGCATCTTTAACTTTTAGAGGCATTTATTAGCCGCCAAACTTGCTGTGAAGCTTGAATGGTTTTGTTCTTTTAATCTTCCGCATAATCACCAGTGATTATGCTGAGTTATGGCTTCAGATACACACTCAGTCTCCCATCCCTCTTCAATGGCATCTATTTAATATCATTGTGAGTTGAGGTCCTGAAGAAACATGAGGGAAGACAGTGGATGCTGTCGCTGATGGATAAGGATGGAGTAAGTAGTGGCTCTTAAGGTGAATACAGAGAAATTGTCCATGGGATTGGCCGAGATAAGGTTAAAACTGTTTGGGGTGCTAGTGGTGCCAGTAGTCCTTTCTGCCCTCGATGGCCTTCGAATTCATGTTGCAACTCAAGCCACGTGCACTTGGCTGAGCCCTTGTGGCACCCTGACGGCATCGGTGCACAGCACTAACGTGCGGCTCTGCTTGGCTTCCTGGGTGAGCAGCAAGGTCTGGTCTCCTGTCCTGAAAGTCACCTGCCAGTGTGCTTTTGCTGCTCTCATGTATGCTAGCAGGTGGGAGATACGCTCTGTGTGGGAAGGAATATAGCCTGTGCATATAGCCTGTGCTATATTGTTACCATGAATTTCACTGATTTTTTTGCTAGGGTGGTAGCACTCTGCAAAGCTGTAATTCCTGGCAGTTTTTACCATGTTTGTTGTAGAGGTTAGGACGATTTCCCAAATTTAATTGAATACAACAGACACTGCAGGACCTGGGCCCTAGTCTGTGCCTAGTTTGACTTGTATAGAAATTTTGGGGTTTATGGAAGTTTCAGATTTAAATATTTTGAAATGTAATATTTGCAGCAGTTACTTAAACTTGTGGGTTAGGAATGAAAATAAATTACCTAGACTGCAATTCAGTACTTGTTTGCAGCTGAGCTTAATATCAGTGCCTCTCTTGAAATTTGAAAAAAGGGTAAAGAGCTCGTAACAGTTCCTTAACAAGTGAAACCTACCAGGCAAGTACGGAGAGAGTGGAATAGATTAAAGGGATAGAAGGAGAAAGGAAGTAAAGAATGGTTAATTCATGTCTTGTCTTATGTGTTCCTGAAAGTGCTTGTTCTAGCATTATGGTACTGTCTGTGGTCTGCTCCTTGCCTCAGCCTTGTGGGCTAAAGTTACCATCTTACAATAGTGCAGATGAAAAGACAATAGGAAAATGTTTTATAAAAATCTGTTTTAATTGAGCAGCAGATGCTCAAACAAGATACTACAGCTGGTCATGCTTTGTATCCTGACCGATTGTGAAATTCTCAGTGACAGTGGGACCGTGCAATTATCTGGTCTATAGCTTCCTGCGATTGTGGCTACAGGTGTTTTAAGAAAAGGCGTTTTTTAACATAGCTGTCATTTAGATATTCTGTTTTCTTTAGCTGTGTACCTTAAAAGCCCCAAAACCGCAAAAACTCTGCTCCAGGGTACAGTACAACAGGTTTAATCGTAAGCCAGGCTTTTATGGCATAGTTGTGAGCTGTAATACAACATTTCCATAGTCTAGCAGGTAGTGTCAAAATAAAAAGGCATTTATGCTGAAGAGTGTACTTCTAACATGCTTTACAAGGGCAGTTAAGTGGTGTGAAGTAGCTTATCATTAACAGGCCTTACCTTGTGTAGAGATTTAGCCAGGCACTGAGTATTTCCTGTAAACTCCATGTCACACAGTTCCATCAGGCTTTTTTTTTTTTTCCCCCCTTCTCCTTCCTCTGAGTTCGCAAAGGCCACGTAAACCTTGTATATATGTACGTTTTGTATTATTTAAGGCTGGAAACTGGCTGAAAATTTGGGATTAGATGTAGAGGTCATTTAATAATTATGTTTTTTTCCTCTGGTTGTGTTGGCACTGATGCATACTGTGCAGCCTTTTAAATTGCCTCTCTCAAAGCTTTGTAGAAGTCAGATATGAAAGAATTAAAAATTCATTTGAGGTTATGGTTGTGAATTTGACGGATTAAAGGTTGAGTGGTGGGTTCACAAATGTTCTTCGGTAGCCTGACCTGTGGCTTCCCCAGGGTCGCTTGTGCCCTCTTCTGGGCATCGAGTGTTGGTATCATAAAGCATACAAAGATTGTCTTCGATCAAAAGGTTGAGGAAAATCCAATGATGGAAAAGCAAAGTAGACTGAAAATTGGCAGAGAACCTGAAGGTACTGGCTAGTCCTAAAACCTTACAATTTGCACTTTTGTATTTTTTTTTTAAATGAAAACACGCTATTTACAAATGATAATGTAGCAAATATTCCACTATAGGAATGCCGCAGGATCGGTTTGGTTTTGTTCTGAAGATGCAGGATACTGCGAATAAACTCATATGCCTTATTTCAATACCATGTAATTTTTCACTAGACCTCTCAAATGAACAGTTGGGAGATCAGTTATGCCACTGCTACTGCTTACCTGTCTTCCTCTTAGGTGTTTAAGCCGTGACCATCTTTGTTGTGGTTACCTTCCTATATATAGCCAGCAAGAAGCCTGGATTTGGAGGGCTGGCTCCACAAGCATAAGGGTTGCATGCTTAAGTTCAGATGGGGAAGAAAATCAGAATCTTGCAGAAATTCACAAGTAAACCCCAGCTGGCCTTGCAACACTTGTAGTCTGTGGATTTGCAACAGAAGGTGTCAAACAGTAAGTATGTGTGCATTGAATTGTATGTATTGAATTGGATACAAAGTAATTAATTCGTAGACCAAAATGAAAATGTTTTAGTCAATGTATATTAAAAAAAACCCTGATGGTTAGAGGTACGTGGTAAAGGGACAAAATTGAAAATCTTCAGGGCTAATAGTTTCTGAAAATAGGCTTAGTGCAACTGCTTCTCCAAAGTGGCCTAGAAAATATCTGTTCTGAAGTATCTCTCAGATTTCAAAATAGCCCTGTAAAAGTACTATTTTTTTTTTGACTCTGTGGAGGTTAGGATGTAAATGGTAACGCTAGTGGAAGTCAAGAGGTTGGCAGAACTCCTGCTGTGGCACAGACCTGGCGCTCTGCTGGTGTGCCTGCTGATTTAGAGGTGAGACTTTTCTTCTTCACTCTTTCTTCCACCACTCCACACAAGTGCTGATAAAAATAATTGTCATGTAAATTGAACTGTACTAGAGAAGGGAAAAGGGTGTTTCGGGGCAAGCCATCAGTCCTAGTCTTAGATGCTACAGGCTAAGTTTCCAGCTCTGCCACAGACTTCTTGCGTGCTTGTGAGCAAGATGCCTTGTCTGTCCTGGTCTGTCACTCCCATGTAAACCAGATGTGTAGTAAATGGTGGGAGAATGCTCCTAGTGACTGGCTTGTCTTTTGATGCTAGCTTTTTGGAGTAGGCATGAACCTTTAACCTATTTCTGGGGCACAATGGACTTCTGATCTCCTGGAGTCCTTTTAGGCTGCCGTAGAGTAAATGTCTGGCAAGTGACAGGGTCAGCCCTCTTCACTTGGGTTTTGGACCAATCTTTCCAGTATTCAGGGCTATATATGAACTGACTGTACCCTAAACACTTTATGGCCAAGGTACGTATCTAAGGATAAATAGGATTTTAATAGATCTGCAGTGATCAGTCAAAATGTGGAATGTCAGAAGGTAAAAGTCCAGCCTCTGTGCTGGTGCTGACAGTTGTCCTTGCTGCTGCTCACAGGCATTTACATTTTCATGGTGGTGTTGCATGCCATTCCGTTAAGATATGGGTAGTTTTTTTCTGTCATTACCAGGAAGTTCATTATTTTCTAGTCTGAACTCACCTACTGGCAATTGCCAGACATGGTCATCGATGAAATATTCCTCTGAAAGGCCAATATTTCTCTGATCTCCTTATTAAAACAATGGTCTCAGTTGAGAAAATTACTGTAGCCATATTGCTATTGAGGTATGAGCTGCTGGATCTACCTGATAATCCAGGGAAAACATCTTGGAAAGCACTGCAGAGACTGAGCTACAGGATGTTGCAGACGTTTTTCCCTGAAATGGATTTCCAAGATGGACTACTGCTAACAGCCTCACCGGGCAGCTGTTATGGGAATACCTCCTCCTTCCAGAGCCTGTTCTTGTCCCAAGGACTGGTCCTTTGAATTTACTTCCACTTCCCCTCCTGTGGCACTTTCTGGCATCCTTTTGATAGACACACTAATAGCATCTCATGCACGTAAAAAATCCATTTTGCTTTATGTGGCTCCTGAGTGTTTGATCTCAACCTTCCTGTTGTTTTAACACTGTGCATCTCCAGTAACCACTGCTGTAATGTATCCTTGCGTTAGGCGCTCCTAGCAAAGGCTCGATCCAGTGCTATTTAATGTAAGAAATTATTCTGTTAGATTAAATGCAAAAATCTGTTTTTTCTTTTCCCCTCTCTTTTGTTTCTTTTTCTTCCCTCCCACTGTGTGCATTGTATAGGCTTTTTATTTACTCTGCCAGATTGACAAGATTATAAATGAGAGCTGCGTGTGGAAGCCTCTAATTTTTCATAAGTAAATGAATTAATTTATCATAGCTGTTGTGTTTCATTGCTGTCTCCATGCCAGACTGGCCAGCTTCTTTATTCCCCCTTCTACCTTCTAAATACTGAATCCATGTCATTGTGTTTGACAGCTTTCTGATTCCCCTGTCAGATGCAATTTGGTGCTAATCACATTTTCTTTGCTTAGTGTCAATGATACAGGCCATGCATAATATTCCTGTATGTCCAGTTATTTACTTGAAACACAGCTGAAATGTCTTGGGCATTAATCTGATGGAGCTACTACATTGAAATGCAAAACCGATGCTTGAGTAGTAAGATAATGCAGTGTGGCAGATGTGCAGCAGATAACATTGAGGCTAAACTACTGATCTTTGCCAAGCTCTGATGCATTTTAGTTGTTGCTTTTGCATACCTTTTCATAAAAAAAGATTGTAATGAGTTCTGGTTCATTGGAATGGTGTCATTTATAATTTAATTCCTTCTCTGATCAAAATGTGAGAAAGTACTACTATTCCCTGCCCCCATTTTTAAATACAGGCTATACATTTTTTTTGAAGTTGTGGGATGTATTTTCTATATGTCTGCTTTTAATGTCAGTATTTATGTCTTTCAATTAGTTGTGGTTTGGAATTTTGTAACTTCTTGGTTTTTCTTTCATGCATCTCTACAGTTTTCAAAGCTGCTGTTACTAAGCGAGAGCTGAATATTTAAAACTTCTCTAAGTTCCAGTAGTCTCTGTTACTGAAAGCTAGAGCATGCTGTAGGTGTTCATCTCAACTCCTAACAAAAGTTCACTTGCAACACTTTTGCGTGAACCATATTGAAATTATGTGTATAGATTTTGTAGTATGTGTTTTATCCAGGTACCTGTTAATGCTTTTTCTGTGTTTTGAAATCCTTGTCTTACAGCAAAGAAAAGTGAATGTTTCTAGAGGATGTGAAGACCTTGAAACACAGGTTCCTATAGGGTATATCAAGAATTAGGTCATGCGTCTTTATTAGTATTTACCTACTGAAGTACGCATTTTCTTTAGTCTCTGCATGTTTTTGCCTGCTCTGAAATACTGCTATCTACTCTTCTGCTACTTTATAGAAACAGTGATGATGGCTTGCGAAAGACCGAACTGCTTCATAGGCTGTTGAAATTTATTCCCTCTTTGTAAGAGTGCACTGAAGTGGGAGATTTGGGAAAGGCAGTAATGTTGATCTGTCCTGTCGTAAAATGGATGAATTTTGAGGTATGTGTATTTTATGAAAAAATTCAGGCTATTACATGCTTGTCGGCCACACAGACAATTAAGGATGGCTTTTTTTCTAACACCACCTTCTACATATGAGCCTTGCAGCTGCGTGTGTGTATTTTAGAGTATATACTGACGTTAGGAGTAAGAGTTGCTGCAGTGTGCATCAGCAGTTGTAAACTTTGTGTCTCTTGGTATGGGAATTCTGTTGCCACACAAACAGATCCCAAGCTGAAAACATGCTTTATGGAGAGCACACGGATTCTGCTTAATGATATTTGCGTGTCCCTGTAGACATGACTATATATGCTCTCAATAAAGCATTTCAGCAAGTAATAAAAGTGCGAGTAATCACATTCTAACAACGTTATGTCTTACAGCAGTGCAATTCTGTGTATTCCTTGAGAGCTCAGGGTCCTTGAAAACTGAAGGTTCACTTGACACCCAGAAGAAAGACTTCTAATTTCAAGTGCTTTTCTATTTATGTGGAATCTGATGACTTGTGCTTGAAACAAGCTAGATTGTGAAGTTGAAGTTCTTTTTTTTTTCTTTTAAAAAGAACAGGTTAAAATTCCTTACTGCTTTTGCATCAGGGGTGCTTACACTGACCCGCAGGGCTGTTGTGGCCTATTCGATAGCTCACGGAGCAGGACCTTCAGTTCTGAGATGTTTCATTGGTTTTGTGGGCAGTTGTGGGTAAGTGATTCGGCATAGCACATCAGTTCTGTATGTAAAATTAAGATCGAGATTTTGTAAAGCACTTGAACTATTGACAAAAAACATTGGTAAGGAAAAAAAGGATTTCATGATTGTAGTAGAAACCTGAGACTTGCAGAAAAGTAGGCTTAAGTCCAGATTTGTTATGGATATCCTATACTAACTGGGATTAATCAGCTTCAGCACACCTTTGTGTCTATTTGTGAAGTAGGAATGATAGTTCTGCGGTATTTCACAGGTGTTCGTTAAATATGCATATACACACAGTGCACTTCTTGTACTTGGTCATTTTTGTGGCCTTCCATTATCAGTGTATTAGATGTAGAGTGTGCTGCTAACAATGAATACACGTAATGAAACCAATGCAGTTTGTCTGCTAGAGATGTAGGATTTAGGTACTTACTTAAAATTAAAGAATTGGAATGTAGCTGTTCTGTATTTTTTGTCTGTGGAAATAGAAAATGTTTAACTAGTGACATTAATATGTCATTCACTAAGAATATGGAGAAAATCTTTGTATTGTGTTACGCTGTTTGTAGTAGATTTAAAAGCTAAGAAAGTATTGAATAAAAAAAAAATCAAATGCTTTGTAATTCTTGTTTACTAGCAGAGCTTCTAATTTTTAGTTCATGTTTCTCTTTTAGGATACTTTAATATTTATATATGCTTTAAATTTCATAGATTATCAGTTTACCCTGTTGTTAAAGGCATCTGAATCTATACAATGATAGTGGAGATAGAATAGGGATTTTGTAGTACCTCAAAATCAATTTACCTCATGATTACAGAGCAATTTATAGTGCTACATAATATATTTGAATGTGGATATAAATTCTTTAGGTTTTTTTACTTGGGTGGGGTTTTTTTTGTTTTGTTTTGGAAGATCTTGAAAGGGTTCCAGAGTAAGATTGAAGTGAGTATATTCAACCCTTAGCCTCTGTGCTGAGACTCCCTGTGGTGATGATTAATTGGTAATGTGAACATCTGTGAGGGAGTAGTGCAAGTGCCAAACTTTTCAGAGGGGCTGTAACTGGTTGGTAGGCTTCATGTTTGTAAGATGTGGAAGGAAGTATCTGCGGTGTTCATAAATCTCCCTTCATTAGTGACTCAGATGATGTAATTTGTGTTTCTTTAAAAATACCTGAGGAAATAGTAGTTGAGTGACTCACTGAATATTGGTGAGCCTATGCTCTGGTTGGTTGTACAGTACATCTTAGGGCATGTCTAATGATGTTTTGGATGATCGTGTTTTGGGGAGATGTAGAGACTAATCAAGTTGGTCAACATGTGTCCAAGATGAGGCAGGATACTGGTGAACTCCTGCAGGAGGGAGTGGGAATATGGCTGCAACAGCAATGTGCTGTGAATTTACATGGTTTCTGTTTATGTAGTACTGATTTGAGAAGCTCGGAGTTGTGAATTTGTAACAGAGAGAATGCAAGTCATGTTGAAAATGTATTTATCACACGGAATCTACCTTGCGCTTGCCCATGTTCGTCTAGCAATAAAGTCACTGCTGAGGTGGGAAAGTGCGGTTTGTATGCCGGTAATTGAATTGTAGCTGCTTGCTTAGGATCCTCCCTCCTATATGAAATGGGAGGCTACTTTGACTGTTCCCACTAACGGGATCACGTGTCATCGTACGCAGCAGAGAGAAGCATGTGAAGGAAAGTTTCCACGATACGGGGTACACCTGGGCAGGTAGTTGAGAATGCTCCCAGCATCTGCTTGAGATGGGCTCTTCCACCTGCTGGCAGGCTCATGGCTGGCACCTGCCACGTTGCTGCAGTTGAAATTGAAATGTGCTCCTTGTGTGCAAAAATGCTTTTTTTCCTTCTTCCTCCATATTCTGGCTATAAAAGACATTAAAGAAAACCATCTAGAGACTTGCTAAAAAAGACTGATTGGTTTTCAAAGCTTGCTAAAAATACTGAGATGGGGGAAACCTTGTCAAGGTTGTCTTTCAGTAACATGTACTCACATACCTGCTATGAAGTGGAAGTTGAAGCAGTGCGTGTTTGGCACTCTTGGGTGTGGAAACTTTCAGAAAGGGTTAGGTGCATAATCACATCAGCAGTTGTTGCCTATTTTGTTCACTTTTAATGCAGCTGCTAATGGATTTGTTCTTTTTTTTTTTTAACAAGACATCAGTTAAGGTGAAAATTAGTATCTGATAATGGGGACCAAAAAATCTTTGAATCTTAATGGTATTATGTGTGCTCTCTCTACCGCTTCATATTTGCATTCTAATAGGATTGGAATATTTTAATGGCACAAAAAAAACTTCTGTAAAGAGATTGAATGTGGGTAAATCCTCGGTGATGCACTTTTGGATGAGAAATTTGGATCACCAATTGATTTCACTGTCAGCGTAACGATTGTGTTGATTGCAGAAGGGAAAGATGCTTTAGTAGTTAGTGGGGTTATGTCCTGAGATGGCCTTTCCGAACCAGAGAGTGAACTGTCTGAAGTCTAAGTGATTGAAGAGTAAACAAAAATGTATTTGAAGTAATTGGATTTGAATTAAATGTATTTCTGCATTTATGTAAAAGAATCATTGATTTTCAGTGATCGCCACTAAAATGTTGATGTGCAATGAAACGTCTTTACATTAAATGTAACACTTTTTATAAAGAGGAAAATGCATTATATGCATATTTATGCAATATACTTAGCATACATTTATTCAGAGTCTTAATTTTTACATTTAGCTTAGGAAATGCTGAGTGACAGCTCTTATTTAGCAGAATATTAATTTCTTCTTCATGGCTTGTGTCAAGCTAGTTTTAGTAATTGAAGTTCAATTAAAGCTGCAGAGAACTAAAATGAATTTTAGTTTAGAAAAAATGGGAAACGTTCTGGATGTGTATTAGGAAGAGTTTTGCATTTAAAGCTGATACGTTGAGCAGAAGCAGTTTGCAGATGACACGTGACAGACTATGCAGCTGATAAAGTAGATGAGACCAGGAGTCGTCTTTCAGAGTCTTGAAGCTAATGGTGCTCAGCTCTCGCGTTTAGTTTTTATTCAGAGGCTGTAAGAAAGTAAGACTGGTAAGCTTCCCTGCTTTTCAGTTCTCAGCTGATTTTTCATTTTGAATGAACCTATTGTTGAATCGAATTGCCTAGATAAACTGAAATGAGAATATACTCTTCGCCAAGAAGTGGCAGCTATGGCTGTCAGGAGCTCGTCATTTTATCTCTTCAGGAAGCTCTAACTCCATGTGGTTAGCTCTAGGCTTTCCCCTCTTCAGTAGTTTGCATTTCCTGAAAATGTTTCAGAGGAACATGCTACTTGTGAGCAATCCCGTGGAGGGTAGGAATTGGCTGTGGAATCCTGCTACTTTTTTTAGTCTAATTTACATTACTTTACAGATTACGCAGCAGCCTACTGCTCTCCATGCTGCCAAGCTGTGGTTGAAGAGTAGATCAGAAACAATTAGTATAAATGATTGTGATCCTGGTGGAGTGGGGTGAGGTGTCCAAAGACTTAAGAGCTCTTCTGGGTCAACAGAAGCCTTAGAGTTTCTTGATAGAGTCGGAAAGAACGGAAGGAGAGAAGGAGCTAGCAGGCTAGCAGAAGCCTTCTAGTAATTATTGCGATGACTTTGGGCTAGAACCCAGGGAAGAGGACAGAGCTGCCTTTCTTGCCTCTTCCATGTACTAAAGCCCTGAAGGTCAAGAGGCTAAGGACTAATTAGTTATTAGTAGACTACTGACATAGGGAAGGATCAGCAGACTGGAAGCACAGCTCTGCAAACTTCATTTTGATTAAAAACTATGTATTTTTTGCAAGTAGCCTAAAGAGCGTGTAAAGGAGAAGGCAAGGAGCAAAAATAAATTTTTACCACAAACTTGGCCAGAACTGCTGTTCAGAGTGCATACCCCTTGTCAGTTTTTTTATAATGTCCTTGTGTTTGACTTGTGCTAGCCTAAGTTATTTAATTTTTTTTTTTTCAAATGCAACTGTGAGGAAAAAAACCCAGTCTTTTAACCACCCACAATGATCAATTATTTCTGTGTTAGTATCCAGTGCAATAGATATTTGGATTCTCCTCTGCCTCTTAATGTCTCTGAAGAGTAGGTGAACTTCTGTTGTTTTCCGTTCCTCAGCTTTTCTGAAGTCCCTGAATCTCTGTGCGGGGAATACCTGGAGGGTGCACTTCCCCTGAGCACCAGCCTTCCAGGAGAGGCTGATGGAAATGCCGTGCTGGCATGGTGTTGGTGTTCAGCCACGGAGCTCCCAGTAAGAGCGACCAAACTGAGCCTGGCTTTTGCGTGCTGGTCTGCAGCCTCAGACTATGTGGTGCCCTGATACAACTTTTAGATTAAAATTAAAACTGTGAGAGAGGAGTAGTATTTTTTGTCTCTTAAACGTCTCTGTCTTCAATTTGTGCCGAAGTGGATAGTGAGCATCCTTGGGTTTGCCAGCTGTGGCTCCCGTTCATCACTGCAGAGTGTGTGTTGTTTTGTTTTGGGGGTGATTTTTTTGTTTGTTTTTAGAGTAGTTCGGGCACCCAGAGCTTTATATCAAGACTGAAGTTATTTTTGGGGACCTTCCTGAACACCAGTGTCAAATTCTGCAGTCTGTGTGCCTGCTGAATTACTAATAAAAAGCTATTTTGACTTACTCTGTAGAGGAATTTCTGAGACTTGATTCCAGCTAAGTGTGGAAAAAACACTCTTGGTCTGGAATATATTTGTTACTTGTCTGGAATTTTTCTTTGTGGATTTTTTTTTTCCTTGGGTTTTGTAAAGCCTGGGAAGCCTCAAAGAGCAGTGTGCCGTTATGGAAGTGTGGCTTACCTGGAGGGGACTGAACTCCAAGTGTGGTGTAGCCACAGAAGAGTGAAAAGCTGATGCAGAGGAGCAAGAATGTTGCTTTCATAATACAGGGTGGTTTTTTGTTTCGTTTTGGTTTTTCTTACTGGAAGAAAAATGCGTTAAAAAATCTCCCATAAAAGTAGACAAAGAACTGAATCAACGTTGGTAGCATTTTCTACCAACTTGAACTTTCATATATTTCAGACTGTTAGAATAATGTCAGGTAACGAGGTGAGGTGGCAGTGAGGAAGGCAAATGCGATTCTACTGTGAATCCGTTCAAGTACTAGTAGCAAAGCTGGGAAAATATGAATTCCCTTTTACAGGGTCTGGTGAGACCTCAGCATAGGCAGGTCAAGGAACAGCCGTTTTCATTTTTCTGGAGGAGGCTAAAATACTCGGCTGGTTGTATGGCTTCAGTTTTGGTGACTCTTCATAATATTCAAGATATTTGAAGATTCATGACAATGGAAACATTTTGGGAGAATTTTCTGTTAGCTAAATGTATTTTACTCCCCTCCCATTGCATTGTTTATTGAGTAGTTTTGCTTACTTTTGAAAGTGGAGCCTGGTATATAATTCATTTTGAGGGTTTTTTATTAAAAATGCTTTGCTTTATGAATAGGTCCCTTTATCATTTGTAATGAGGAGTGGAAAATGGATGAACAAGCTTCTCTCTGAAAAAATCACGTTTGAAATGTCTGAGTAATGATCTGAATGGTCTGAAGTCATTTATTCCCAGGACATATCACTGTTTTGCAGAATATTCAAACTGCTGTAATCAAAATTAAACTATGCCCTAAACATGAAGATTTTTCTTCTTTTTTTTTTCAAAAAGAGAGCTTCAAATCACATTAAAACAATGTTTCAGAGTAATAGGAATCTCTTAATTGAATTCAATTTCTTGGTTAAAGATATTCTTCAGTGTTTTTTATTATCTAATAAAAAGTTTTAGTTTAATTGGTATAGGTAAGAAACCATGCTTAGTATTTTGCAGTATATTCAATATAACATAAAAGTTTCCTTTTCTTTCAATGCTTTTCTTACAGGAGGTAGTCTCCTTAAGAAATGTTAAGATAATTTTAATCGTTGTTCAGAGGTCAGACTTGCAGTCCACATTTTTATATGTTACAAAACTCTGCATCAAGTAAATGTTCAGCACTATATGTAATAGGGCATTGAAATTCAGCCTTGGAAATGACGATCGTGTCAAAATCCACCTAACGAGCAATTATAATATCACGGAAAATGTACTTTGGTTTTATTTTTTGGATCCTGTACTGTTGTGGAAGGACAAGAACATTCCTAGTGTTGTAACTTTTTGAATGGTTGTTATTTTTCCTTGTCTATTCTGTTCTAATAGGATGTGTTCATATTTGAATAACAAGTACCAGCACTTGGGTAGTAGAAGGGTACATGTGTGAGATCTTGCTTGTTGGCAAACACATTCACATCCAAGGGATGCATAACATCCATGTATACGTACGTAGCAGCTACTAACTTTGCAAATACCATTTTCTCAGTTGTATTCTGAATTCTAGCTCTCAGTTAGAAAACCTTGGAATAGTAGGTTTAATTTTACTGTGAATCTTGAACACGATGTCAGCATTTAATTTGTTTACTAAGAAATTAAGAATCTTAACTATGAAATTATGCTGTGGGTAACTAATACTAGGGTAAAAAATGACTGAAATGTATAACATGTAGATCACTCTTTTAAAGAGTATAATGAGCAAGGCAGCAGTAGGATGTCTGTTATGAACTGATTGCTGAAATGAGTAATTGTCACTGAAGGGTGTTTTGTTATTGCCAGAGCTGTGACTATCTCTGGAAATTTTACTTTTAGTTTCATTGTTTTCACAGTAATGGTGCATTAAGATGTCAAGTCAAAATATTTTTTCTAGTTCTTCTGTTCTGGTAACTCATTTGGGAACATGTATTTCTGGAACTGCAGTGTTTGGAACCACCATGCTGCTTTTGAAGCTTCTGAATGTTTCACAATTTTGTATCTTACTGATTTTCTGAGAGCATAATTTTATAGGTTTCTTCTTTAGTTGCAGTAGGCTTCTTAAACCAGTTTGCCTTTCAAAAAAAAAAACAAACCACAGTTGTCCTTTGAGTGGCAATGATTGACTTTGTAGTCTTCTATTAATGAGTATGATAAAACAAGCCATGTGGACTAGTGAATTACTAAAAACATTCTGAAAATTTTGGTGACATTCCCATTGCATTTCTGTTAAACTTCTCTCCCCTCTTTCTCTGTTCTTTTCTGTCTCAAATTTTATGCATAAAAGGATCATGACATTTAGGAGCTTTCTTTAGGGACATGGTTGCTCGAGGTCGAGGTCAGCTGACTTCTGCTGCTGCAGCGTATCGGGTCGTGACTCTTCTGAAAATGAGGTCACCGAGTGAAAGGCAAAAGGTGCTTATTTTCTGTTTTTTCAAAGGGGTATGTGTGCATTATTATAATGCACTAGAAACCCACTAGGAATACTGTTTATTGAGAGAATTAATAACGAACTAGTAGAGACATTAGTTTATCGTTAGGGGCAGACCTTTCCTCATCAAGGTGACAACCAGTTTTGTAAGCTTACTTTTGCCTTTCTAGAGCCTGACATATAAACTGTCAGAGACAGGGCAAATAATGCAGTCTCACTAAGCTAGGCATCAGTAAGAATAGGACTCTTGGCCGTTGTAAATACTGAAATGTTTTTCTGCACAGACAGAAACACAGTGTGAGAACTGTATGACGTGTGGCAAAATCCCAAGATTTATCAAGCTCGTCTGTACTAATGAAAGTTGTAGTGTGTGTTATGCTGTACAGATGGCTTTACACTTTCTGATGGGTTTTACAATTCAAGTATTTTTTGTGCCGCTTTTTTTTTTGCTTCCGAAGTTCCATTCCCCCATGCCATAATGTCCTCTGAAAAGATCAAAGCCATTTAAAAACAAATAAACAGCTGATTCATATATTGTCATTCAGTAATTGTGGCCAAAGCAAGAACTTATTTTTGCACCTGATGCATACTGTCAAATCAGTGAGAGAGAGAGAAAATTAAGAGAGCGGCTTGGCAGAAGTCGATCTGGGTTTTTCTTAGCTTTACAGCTAAGAAGGCTAAATGCAGATGCAGGTGGTCAGCAGGAGTGTAGCCATCAAGTCAAGGGAAGCGATTCGTCCCCTCTATTAGGCACTTGTGGAGCCACAACTAGACTATTGTGTCTAGTTTTGGCCTCCTTTGTGCAAGACAGACATTAACATACTTGGAGCTCAGCACAGGGTCACCAACATGACCAGGTATTGAACACGTGATGTGGGGAAGAGGGTGAGTGAACTTCATAGGATAAGGGGGATCTTATTGCTGTCTACAACTACTTAATGGGAGGGTGTAGAGGAGACTACACCCTACCTTCTTGAAAGTCGGCAGTGAGAAGACAAGAGTTAATGGATGTTAAGTGGTCGTGAGGAAGTCTCTAATAAGATATGAGAATTTTCTTTTTGCGCCATGGGGGTGGTGAAGCATTGGAACAGGTGCCCAGATACTTGTGAAATCTTCATCCTTGGAGATGCACATAACTGGGTTGGACTCTGAGCAACCTGAGCCAACTTTAAAGTTTGAGCTAAGTGCCAGTGTGGCCCTATTTTGGGTGAAGGACTGGGCCAGTGACTTCCAGAGGTCCCTTCCAACCTAAATTGTTCTGTGGGCCCTACTCATTAGACTGGAATCTGGGTAAGATGAGAAAGTGCTTAGTTACAAATTCAAAGCACTTTTTAACATAATAAATGATCGCCTAGGGTATGATGAGCCATGTAAATTTCTAAACATTGCAATTATACCCTATGATCTTGCTGAAATGATGTAATATCTCTTCACCACAGTTTACTTTGGTTTAAATTTCTGAGTATTTTCACGTCTGTGTAATCTGAAGGTTAACAAGCTACCTTGGAGGACTCTGCTTCCTTAAATTTTGCGTTCGTTACACACAGTCGAGACACTAGCAGAGCAAAGAGAGAACAAGTAAAAATTGTTGGTAATGCAAGTACATCTGGCAGTGCACTAAAGGCCAATGTTTTTTTTCAAGTATTTGCCGCTAAGGAGGATCACAGGCAGGGCAGTTAGGAGAAATGGTGATGGGCTCCCCAAATCCATTTTTCCCAGCTCCCTTTCAGCCCTCGCAGCTCCTTTATCCAGACCAGATGTGACTGGAATGGGGAAAGCTAGCAGGGAGCAGCCTCCCTCTTGCTTCCCCATCAGCTTCTGCCCCTTTTGTACAAAGCTGTGTAATGTTTCAGCCAGCTTAAACGGCATGGTAGTGTTCGGACAGCTGACGGGGGGTTTGGGAAAGTCCACAAACATGCATGTAGATGGGCTGAAAACACATGCTTATATAGGCTGAAAAGCATGCATAGGATCTGAGTGGAGTGGGAAGGCTGGAACTGCTGGAAAGAAGGACTGAGGGTACTATGGGTGCTAGCAAGTGTGAATCCACGTGCCTGCTACCACCTCACACGTGATTCTGTCCTGGCTGGATTGATGCTTGTTTGTTCCCGCTTTGGGTTCTTTGGGAACCTTGTTCAAAAGGCCCAGCAATGGTGAAGCTTGCGAGTCCAAGAGTGGCTCAGTTTCTCCTTACAGCTTTGTCCGTAACAAAATGCTCGGCAGCAGTCTGCTTAAAACGTTTCTTTGTGTCTTAAATCAGGGCTGCCCAACAGACTGGATTTTCACAATCCATCAGCTTTTCCAGGACTTCAAAAGCATCCAGAAATTGGTGAGAAGGAGGGGAGAAGAGGTCAATGCAGTTTGCTGGAGAGGTCTGCTGAATAGGAGGCAAGGTGCGTGCTGAAGTAGGAGTGGGCCGCAGGCACGCCTTGTGCTGCAGTAGCAAGAGGGAGCGGTTGGAGCTCTCCTCGTCTTGCCTTCCAGCCCACTGCCTCACTTCTCCATGTGCGGCTTGGAGTGTCCGGTGTTACTGTGGGTTCTCTGTTCAGCAAAGGTGCTCATTCTGTCAAGTGGCTTTCGTGTTGTTATTGGCTTGTTTTATTGTGTGTTCTATGGGAGGCTTGCCAATGGAATTGGACCAACCTGTGAATTTAGCATTTAAGTAGTGTTTTAAGGTCAGGTAATTCATATTAAGAAAGTGAACATTTATTGATGCTTACCCAAAATATAGTAACTAAGATGTTACTTTCATTTCTAAGGACAAACTGTCTTACTTAAGGTACCGTGGCACAGTAAATTTTTCCTTTTCAACAACTGATGACAAGAACTGCACTTGACAAGCATGATTCTAGTAAGTAATGCAGTCTTTGATATTAGTATCTACATTTTGTTAGTGCTGTTTTAAATGTAATTTCCAAAATTAGCTCATCTCCTGTGAAGTCCATATAGGTGAAAGTACTCAAGGTAAACAGAAAGGAAGTAATCAAGTCTTGCATTTTACAGTCCTCTTTCCATTTTTTTCCACTTGGCTAGAGGAAGAGTAAAAACAAAGGGCATTTGTTATCTAGCAAAACTCAGAAGCTATTTCACATGAAAACATAATGAGTGTGTCAGGCTACAAATAGCAATGAACATGAATCTTTTACAGAAGAAAGGAGGAACGTCCTTTGGTATATTTACTTCAATCAGCCCTAATAAGGCTTGTTTTATGTGTTATATGCATCCGCCATCATAATTACAAATCCTTGACATTTTAACACTAGTATTTATATCTGTCAGGGAAGCTACCCAGAGTCAGCCCTAAAGGAACGTCTGTATTGTTACTCTGGATCTCCATAACAGCTCTCAAGTAGTTACTAAGTGGCTTAAAAAATTACATCTCAGTCATGCTTGAAGGGCTCATCAAACTTTGCCACAAATATCAATGTTAAGTACCCAATCAGCTGCATTGTTTGAAGTACAGTCACGTGTGCCCACGAAGGAATAGGTTGGGCAGGAAGAAGTAGTATATATGGTCTCATCAATCCAGAAGATTTTTTTTTGTTGCTATGACCTTTCAAAAAAAAAAAAAAAAAAAAAAAAAAACCCCAAAACCG
>VZSC01011942.1:119574-210679 GCA_013398225.1 Steatornis caripensis
AAAAAAAAAAAAAAAAAAAAGAAAACAACCCCTAAACCGGCCAGTTCAGCTACAGGGAAATAACAGGAAGATAAGGATATCTTTTGATTTGATCACACGCACGAAAACAACAGCTGGGCTTTCTGAAAAGCATGTACCAAAAGGTTTTCTCAGGCATAATTGCTTAATACAGTTTTTTTTCCACCTTTGTAGAATAGTTGAGGACCGACCTTTTGGAAATAGCAATTAAAAAAAACCCCATAACGTAAGACACAAGAGAAATTACAGTAGGATGTTAAGAAACTCAGGCTCATAAATTTAGCCAGTTACCCAAATTCAGTGACAAGACCGAGCACTAAATGCAAGACTTGTAGCAACAAAGCTGTCCAGAAGTTTTGGTATCCCGGAAGTAACTGAGAGTTCGAACCCCTTCCCGTGGCTGTGATGTCAGTAACCACAAATGTAGTAAATTGAAGGAAGCGCAGTCAGCGTAGCTCTTCAGCAAACAAAAACCCCGTTGGGTGAGTGGTAGTGTGGCAGCAGGAGGGCTGGGGAAGTTGCTCCAGAGGGTTAACATACAGTCCGTTCTTCACGTACGCCTTTCTCTAAGAAATTCTCTTTTAGATGTAGTAAGCGATGGGCAAGAAGAACTCCACATTTCTTGGGAAGTAGATCTAATTGAAATGTGGAGATTGGAAACAATTGGTATCTCACTGTTTGGACAAACTTTTGCAGCTTAGTGGTAGTTTGAAAATCTCAGTTTAATGTATGAAGAAAGTTAATATTTAAAGTATCACCTCTTGCCGTGGTGCCTGTTCATGGTGGAATACGAATGTTTGAAGCACTTGGCAGTATTGAGGACCTCCAGTGGCCCTGTGCATTTAAACCGAAATAAATCCTTTAGGTCTCTACCACTCCTGGCCTCATATTCCACCCTTGGTTCTTCATTTTGTCGCCTGCTCTGTCCCTTGGTTTGGGCCAAAACAACTGCACTGTCACTTGGGTGAGGATCCCTCACTGCTACCAGCAGAGTCTTTTCCCTTCCGCTAGAAAGAGCTGGGATTTGGGCTGGGTCTGATCTCTCTTTTTCTAGGCATGCTGCTGCTTTTGCAATTCTGTATTTTCCTTCTATCCTTGAAAAGTTTTGAGAGCAGAGGCAACCGGTGTTTGCACTGTTGCAGTAGGATTCTGTTCTTGGCTACTTTTAGACAGTACCAAAAGAAATCTGAATAACAAGGGTTGGAAAAGTGTCAGGTGGTCTTTGGGAAGATACTTCAGTGTATGTAGTTTTGGCATGTAGGTAAACAAGATGAGCTAATCACCATAGCTTTCATGTAATGTAGCTGTAATTTGTTTTCATATGTAGGTGTGAAGGAAGGCTGCCATATGGTGTGTATATTTGGTATTTTTCTTTGACAGCCTTTATTTTAAGTTAAAGGAATTCCAAGGCAAACTATTATGCAAGAATACCATTTCAAATACTTATCAGTATGTACCAGAAAAATACCTTGAAAGAACATTGAAGAAAGGCTGTAGAGCTCCAGGAAAGTTTTAAATCGAAAAATTAAATAACACTTTCATCTATTTTTGAGGTATCCTAATTACCTTAGTTCTGTCCATGTTGCGCTGTGACCAGTCTTTCATCTTTTAACCATTTGAACAGGATTCTTTTATAAGTAATACATAAAATTTGATTTTACATTAGTGTGTTTGTGGAGTTCTGAGGCAGCTTCCACAGTGGCTATATGAAGTCTTTTTGTTCAACATGGGGTACCCTTTACTCTCTGTCTTCTTGCCTTGATCTAAAATGTTCTTGTCCCCTTGTGGGCATAATTAAAAGTACAACCCGTGCCCATGGGCTCCTTTCTGTTAGGAAGGTGAACTCCTTGAGTGAGAGAACTGCAGAAATGTTCCTGCTGTTGTGTTCAGACTTCATGACCGGTATGTATGTCATGAACACACCCGTAGTGTGCTGTCACGGGAGCAGGGACACAAATGTCGGTCCATCTTCATTAAAGGAGACAGAGATAGGTCACTACTGCAAGATTACAGACAATGGTAGTCTAAGGAGATGTTAACTCAGTGACGTGTTCACAGAAATTTGCCTGGTGCGGCTCACAGAGCTGAAGCAGCTGGGGGATGGAGAGTTGCTTTTCTTCCCGGTTTACTTCCCTGAACTGACTCACCGTGGATCCAGTAAGGCGTAGCACTTGTGTGAAGGACCAGTAGAAGCTAGTGGTTGGGGAAAGAGCCAGGCAGCCTCAAAGTACGTGTCAGATTTTGAACTTAAGATGGCCTGGTTATCTTGTGTTGATGCTGGTGCTCGAGGGTCTTGGATGGCCTAAGTAAAGAACTGACCTGGCCAAATGCATAATCTTGCTGAAAGGAAGGAGGGGGGGGGAGAGGGAAAGAGGAAAGGATCCCTTTTCCCTTTTTGCGTTGGTTGTATGTAGGCTGCTGTCAACTGCAGCCTTTCTCCATGTGTGTTTGGTTGTTTGCAGGTGCGAGTACCTGGGGACAATTGAAGTCCTGGTCTTTCTAAAATTTTTTTAAATTTTATTTTGAACTTCGCTGTAGTCTGGTATCGGTGCGTCACACATAAAAACACTATGCCTCTTTCCATCTCTTTGTTACGTATGCGTTGGGATAAATACAATGTTAATCCTACAGATAACCAAATTGAGGGACCACAGAACAAGGTAATGTGATGCCGTGGTGAACGTCATTTTCCAGTGTAGCTTGAGCCGTTGCTTTTCCTTATGTCACAAAGTTTGATGAAATAGTCACCTTGCTATTCATTCACCCCTCCTGATACCTCTTTGTTAAGATGAGAGTGCTTTGTATGAGAAGTCTTTACTAATTGACCCAAAAAAGGGAGAATTTTTTGCCGCATCGTTTTGTAAGTATCTAATAATCACTTGCACAGGAGCACAGGCTGTCAGAAGTACAAATATGATTAAAAAAGCACAGACTTTTTCCTCAAATGAGCAAATATTTGAAGTCATGGTCAGGGAGCATCTGAATAGGAAACAAATGTGTCTTGACGAAATGGACAATTTTACTGCCTTTTGTTGTCCATAGTGTAAGAGGAATGTAAAGAAAGTTGTGAATGTGAAAAAATCAAAAGGAAAAATTTCCATCCTACTAGAATGAAAAATTTAATACAAGTTGAGCATTTAATTCCTTTTTGTGCTTTTGAATATATTGTTCCAGCTGTGGAAAACTCCATCTGTTCAGTCATGTGCTGATGCTAACCAATGACTGAGAACTTCACTTCGTGGTTTTATCCTGACAGTAACTGAAAGCTGCTTAATTTAATTGCAAGCAAGCTTTTATTTTGCCATTTCTTCCTTAATACCTTGTGTACGTGCCTGGTGTTTGGGGTCAGAAAGGAAATAGTGGTGTCTATTTTCTAATTCAGTACAGAAAAGCTAGTAAAATATGCAGGTTTTAACCTTATTAACAGTAATCTAGTTGTCAAAAGTATAGTTTGAAGAGAGAAATAATTACGAAACCTTTTATTTAAAATGGTGCATAGGGCAATGGAAAGTCAGCTGTTTCTGGTTTAACAGACAAGTGCCTCAAAGCAAGATCTGTAAAGTTCTGCTATTTTTTTCAAAGGTGAGGGTGTTTTTCTTTGAAATTCTGAAACTGTTTATATTTAATTAAGCTTAATTACAGTGAAGCATGGCTGCAGTGTGCGTGTTTGAGATGTGCGCTCAAACACGATTCTGCAGCTGCAGCTTGGGCTTACGGAGTAGAGTGCAACTAGTTTCGGAAGGACTGAGAGCCCCTGGAAAATCTAACATTTCACATGGGAACAGGGATATGGGAACACCTTGTCTCGTGAGGATTTTTAAATGCAACACTGCTTCGGTTTTCTGTATCTTAGTGGCCAGTAGTTCCCTGGGGTGAAACGTGCTGCTGCTTTGTAGTCAGTCCCTTTCAATCAGTAACACCATTGTCTGCTATTGGTATTTACCCACCTTTTTGTATAAGAGGGTTGATCTTAATCAAATGTGTGTGTGTTGCTCGGTGTGTTTGGGAATATAGTCATGTAATTTTTACATAATCTTGTTTTTCTGCAAGCTTTGCAATTGAAACATCAGTAAACTATTGAAAGATCTGTGCCATAGTACGCCATACAAAGTTAAAAGTTGGCCGTAGTACATTACTTTGTAGTAAGTTTGCTGCTTATGATCAACAAAAATGCTTATAAAATAGAACTGTTTATTTTTGCTGCATTGTGTTGTGACTACGTCAGTATCAGTAGGGAGGAGTTTAGTAATTAAAATGACAGATAACTGCGAAATCTGGGTAATTTACTGATTGTCTAGGTAAGGGGTAGGTTGTTAATAGAGATTACAATAATACTGGGGTAGAACCATTTTACCTATACAGAAATGCATAGACATCTTTCACAGTAAATATTCACATTCTCTAAATAACCTTTAAAAAAAGGAGATGCTTGAGTACAGCTAGTGTACAAAACAGCACAGAGTACTAGCATAACTTTTACAGTTTACAAATGTCAAGTAATATTTTGATGTTTAAAAAAATCAGCTGACCTTCTAAACTCTTAATATTTATAAATGTTGAACTAGTAAAGAATAAACTAGTGTTGCAAACAGTTTTGTTGTTTTCATGATATGTTTGTGGGGGATTTCTTCATGTGTCCTGAAGTTCTTTTCCATCAGAAGAGATTTACAGTCTGTTCCAATTAAAGAATTTTCCATACTGGAAATGAGAAGTCAATTACTACAATTATTTTTGAATAGTTGATTTACATAACCTTAATTGTATTCATTCCCTTTGAAAGGCTGAAGCTGATATTTATAATGCATTGATTGATTAGCAGTATATTTATAATGTTAGAATTGCTACCGATAAGGTGCTCCTGCAACTGCAATCCTGAGGAGTTCTCTCTGGAATAAACATTTTAGAAGACAAATGGCTGTTTATTTCATTGGTGAGGAAAGGCGCTGCATCTTTGCTGCCTCCACGTGCAGTACTGAACTGTCTCCTTTCCACACTCTCTAAAAAATGAGAGTTTAACTCTAGATCATGTTACTTAATTAATGGTGTGTTCCATACTGTAAAGAAATACATTTTCCTTGTTTTTTTTAAATCTGTCAAAATAGTGCCTAGGTGTAGACTAGGGATCTGCAAGCTTGTCACTGAAGTCACTCAAGAAATGACAGCTGTAAGAAACTTCCTCGCTTTCAGATGAATGTGAGGTCTCTGTGGTTTAGCTGGGATGAAATCTTCTTGCGGCCATTTGCCGGGCTGTATCGTAGGTGTCTGCCTGTCGGCTTGTGCCTGTGCCCTGCCCACTCCGCTTGGAAACAGAGTGCTGGTGTGGGCGAGTTGGGAACTGGGCAGGGGGGTGGTGGCAGAGGTGTCTTTCTGTCCTGACTCTGCTGCGAGAGGTGCGGGGAGAGGATCCAACCTGAGTGTCCCCATCTGCTGAACCTTCTCAATAGGTGAATGAAAGCAGAATTGACACAATCTTCCAACCATTCGCAATCCTTCCATATAATTAAGCCTTGGGGGTTTTATCTACTTTTGGGCAGTGTGATTTCTCTATGACAATTTGCTTGAACCACACTACTTTGTAACCCGCTGTCAAGGCTGTTGTAATCTGTTAGCTCTCGGGAAGTGTCAGCCAGCGCTAGGGCAAGCGTCCTCGGTGGAGCAAGGACACAACAAAGTTGTTAGAATCAAAACTTTATTTTAACCTGGACCCTCTGCAGATCGGGTCCTCTTACAAAACTGACACCCTAAACCTGCAGCCTGGGTCGTTCACACTCTGCAGACTGGGTGATTTGAACACATCAGCCATGACTGGAGCTCCAGGCCCCTGTACAGACCACACCAGCCATGACTGGAGCTCCCGGCCCACGTACAGAACTCCCTCCCCCAGCACTCAGAGGAAGCAGTGCCCCCAGCCCCAGGGGCAGTGGCCCCACCGCATCAGTGCCGGCCGGGTCCCCTCCGGGCCTTGCCACCACACGGCTGGGGAGGCAGCGGCCGCCTGGGCCCAGGTGTCCCCGCTCTTCCTGACAGACCCGGGACCCCCTTAAGGGCAGCCCAGGGTATGTGACCGGCAGGCCGTGGGCTGTGGCCGCCTGCCCCACGAGATGGTGTTGCGCGGGTAGGAGCGGGAGCACCGGTCGCGGGAGGCCGGTGAAAATACTGTGGTGTAGCTTAAGCCTGTTTGCCTTTCTGGGCCTGCTGGTAGGTAAGCTGCTGTATTTTTACAGGTATTGGAAGTCTGTCTAATGTGACCTTGTTTGTATGTTAATTTTATGTTACTGTTTTTGCTAAACTTTCATTCTAGCTTCAGGGGAATAAGGGAAACGTACAGTGCTTAAAAACCTAAGTATGCAATAATACCATAATGTATGTGGGCCTGCAAGAGTGGCAGTGCTGCGCCAGGCTTCTGCTCTGAGAAATGAGGGAAGCGTAGAGAAATAGGGGAATTACAGCATTAGTGTTCTCCTGGTTTACCTTGCTGGTTTTTACTGCTGTGTGTTTTGGGGGCTTTTGAGTCTGAGGTAGTGCTTGCATGTTTCCATTTAACAGTTCTTGCTGGTCTCTTCCATCTGTTTGTCTAATGTTTTTGAGCCAATCCCTACTTTTGGCCTCTGCAACGTCCTGGGTTAGTAATCATAGAGTATTACAATGTAATACAGCATTTACCATGCTAGGGTGTGAAACCACAAGCAAACTCAGCTTTGTCCAGCTGAGGAATTCACTTGTTTATTCCCATCAAATCACAGCTGAGCTCCATTTACTCTATTCTACATTGCAAATGCTCAAGTGAACTTCGTACCCTACTATTATCTAAAGTGCTTTCAGTGCCACGGTCCTACACAATCTCAGATTTCCTCTTCATTAGTAACAGTCTCTTTCTTAGAAATTAAGTTTCCACAGCAAAAGTGAGATTCAGAAAGCAAACCTTTTGGTGGGCAACAGTTGTGGAACTTCTTGAATCATGATCAGCTTCTATAATAACATGAATAGTCATTTTTGAAACAAACAAAAGAAGACATCGTAGGGTTTTTTTCTTGGTACTGGAGAAAACTGCCATCGTCTGTTGATGTCTGGCTCTAAGGCAGCCTTTTTGGCTATGCGTAGTTATGGGGCATAGTGGTGGCCTGGTGATGAATGCAGTGTGAACACCTGGGCAGTTCCCCCCGCAATACAGAAGTGAGGTACAGACAGAGTTGTCTTTCTTACTGGAATTAATCCTTCCTATATGCTCTGGACAAATAAAAACCAAATTGTATGTTGTAAAAGCTATTTGTGTGGCCATGGAAGGGTAACAGGCTCCGCGTGGAAAAGGAAAGCAAGTTTTCTACCTAATTATTTGAGGTGTTTTGTTTGTCTCTGAAATACGCAGTGGTAAATAGGAGCTGACACATTTCTAGCAACCAAATTATAAATGAGTGGAAGACCTGAAAATGTCAGCTTCTTCCTTAGAAGCACTTTAGGATTTTTCATTTATTTTTTTCTTTTCTTTTCTCTCTCATACATTCATTTCTTCCCACAGGCAAATGAGTTCCTTTAAATGTTTTTCTCTTTGCTTCTGTATACTGCTTATCATAGGATATAATTTTGACGCGTGTCTTGGAAGTGTCAGAGGAGGTTTGATGTGCTAATATTTTTATATAGAGAGTGTGTATGCGTACATTAAAATTACACACAGAGAGAGAAAGTAGTAAATCAATCCTTTAAACTTGTTTCTGTGTATATCTTGACATTGCCTAACCAGTTGTGTGATGTGGTCTTTTTCAGGATAATCTAAGAAGTTCAGAAAAAGTGAAATAAATGAACACCTTAAGATAAAGAAATCTTGTACAGTGCTTATTAGACAAAGTGTTTGTCATCGTATGGCACGAGAACTATGCCGCGTCAGGTAGTGGGGCAGGAAAAGTGCTTGAAACTGCTCTGTTGCCTCCTCTCCTCTTGGAGAGGTCTCTGGGGTGTCAAGTGTCCCCGTTGGTTGAGAACAGCAAGTCTTCTGATTTGTTTAGATTCATTGAGAATTAAGAATTTTCTTTGTTTGTTTTCCTGGGACTGGAACAATGTTTCAGGAACTGGAACAACTTGCACCCAGCCACACATATCTGAGTCACTTGTTGATGAAGCTGTGTACATGTGATCTGATGGCTTGTATTAGTAGGGACCAAAAGGAAGATCCTTCTGAAAGACCAGTTTAGCTGAGGCAAGAAATGATTTTTCTGGTGATTTTTTGTTGTTTTTATGGTAACATTAATATGCATTTATACAGCAGACTTCGTAGTCTGTTGTTGCTTAATCTTGAACTTCTTGTGTGCCTGAAGTTGTGGAACAGTTAGTGACTGAAGAACAGTTTTCAGAAGCAATGTATTGGGTATAAGCTAGCAGGAGAGAATGGGAGGAGAAGATAGATACGTGGTGGATAGGGAGAGATGTGTGTGTGCATGTGTACCTACCTGGACCAAGCAACTTTCATCCTTACAGAGGCATAAGTTGGCTCTGCGCTCTGTGCTGGATGTATCTTGTCCTTGGAATGTAATTATCATGTACTTAGAAGTAAAACGTGTATCTGCTTGCTCAGTACAACTTCCATGGTTGTGTTACCGTTGTGCAGTGTGTCACTCAGTAGCACTAAAATTTCTTAAAATAACAACACCTTCCAGCCCCAAGAATTAAATGCTGTTCTGTGTTTTTAAGTATGTTCAGCCTTAAATGTTCTGGAACAATGTAAAATGCTCACTAATGGTAGCATGCTAACTCAGAAAAAGCATGTCAGCACAGGGCAGTGCTGAAGCACATACTTAAGTGATATTGAAGTCAATGTATTTAAACACAAATATATGTGCTTTCCTGAATCTGTATGGTTATTGTTAGCTGTTATGAAACAAGGTTGTTATTTCTGTAGTCTCAATGAAGGGTAAGGTTTGTTTTTTTAAAAACAAAAAGGTGACGTTTGGGAATACTTTAAATTTATAGATGATGTTATCTTTTGTTTTCATAGCTGATTGCGGTTTATGATGAGCAAGAAACTCACCCTAAGACTGATAGCACCAATGGCAATTTGACAGACAGAAATAGCCCAGACTCTTTTGAGACAGAGGTAGCGGCTCAGCTGGCTGCCTTTCAGCCGATTGGTGGTGAGATTGAAGTGACTCCTTCTGCTCTAAAACTGGGTATGTATATCTTGCATGGTTATTTTTTTGACCAATATATAGTACTTTCTTATTTCTTTTTTCTTTACTGAGTATGTCTATAGTCTGAGCTTATGTATTTATAAAGAATTTTTTAGCACCTCATTGTTTGCCTTGTGATTCAGTGAAGACAGTTGTAATGACATAAGGTGAACAATTGATGCTGAGGACTGCAACTGAGCATGGCTGATTTGCACCTGAGCCTTGTATCCTGCCGTATGTTACACCCATCCATGCAGCTGGGGTCTCTTTTTAGTCCTTTCTTTGGGTAGGCTGCTGGCAATCTTTCGTTGTAATTTGTGAGTGGAAGATTAAACTGATGCAAAGTATTTTCAAATAACCAAGCCTTTGAAAAAAACCCAAACCAACAGCATTTTTGTTGTTGTTCCTCAACAACAACAGAAACTCAGGTTTTCAGAACCTGAGTGCAATGAGTATAAAATTGCTGTGTGCAAATGCATTAACTGATTTTTCTGAGCTACTGCCCTGTTTTGGGGATGGGAGGTAGAAAGAAGGAGGTGCTGGTTGCAAACAGTTCAGCTCTTTGCCTTTGAAGAAGTTGCACAGCGGAGTCTTACTTGCCCATCTGACTTGCAGGTGAGCAAACTGTTATTAGGAGAAGTGTCTCCTTAATTCTCTCTCTAATGTCAGAGGGTACTGTGCGAAGTGCTGCAACTCTGGTCCCCTGTGTTGTGTCAGTGTGCCTGGAAGGTCAAGAGTTCAGACACTGGTTTCCAGTTATAATTGGAAAGAGCTAGAGTCTCGTACGTTGAGCAGTTTGAAATACTTTCTTGGATTGAGCGCAGGCTAAACCATCACCCAGATACTAGGTATAGAAGCTTTCAAAAACAGATTGAAGGTGAATCTGCTTGTAAAGCAGTAGTACGCTGACAGCATTTAGCAAATTAATATTGCTCCAGAGAGGCTTCTCTGCATTCTGCCAGAGCTCATAATCCAATTCACCCCATATTCTTGAGTACTGCTGGCAGTCTCCTAACAGTATTCAATAAAATTTCTGAGTGTAAGCAGATGGGGTAAGGGTAAAAATACTACCTCTAGTTGTGCTACACTCAGAATAGTCTGATGACGACTTCGGAAATTGAATGTTCATTTGTATGTTTATTTTAATTGCATTTTTAAAATAAAAGACTAATTAACAAAAACAACAAGCTGAAACAAAATTTCTGATATAGCTCACTGGATGAGGTTGCGTAACTTAACTCCTAATGGAAGTCTGTGCTCATTTTTGTGCCTGATGTAGAAAATACTGAAATTCAAGCTGCATGAAAAGTTTTAGATTCAAATTTCTGTGTTAATGGATCATTTCTGTTTTTTTCCATATTAGAGAATATAGAAAAATCCCTTTCTATGTTTAGTGACATGCAGGAATTTCTCATACCTAAAAAGCTTGGGAAAAGAGTTATTCTTGCCATAACTTGTATGTATATGAGCTATGTTTTTGGTAAGCATGAGTATGGAAACATTTGTGGCTAAAGGTTCAATGATTGAATGGTTTGTCACTTTATTTACTGCATATTTTTAAATAACACAGTGTAGACACATTTTAGCATGTTTCTGAAAGTAGAGGTTATTCCCATATACTTGAGCCATGTTTAAAATAAAAATTGGAAGTAGTTTATCCAGCATACTGTTGTACATAAGTCGAGGGTTGGAGAGAAGAGTATTTCTACCTCACACAATTTTATGTAAAACAGTTAAATGCTAGAGCTCTTGAGCTCACTGGTAAGGTACCAGGTACTTCAGTTTTCATAGCACTTATAGAATCCTTCTGCAATAGAGTGTAAAGGAGATGAAATATAACATGAGAAGAGCAGCCAGTTAGGGTTCTATTTTGTTTTCAGTGCAATACTAATATATATTTGAAGTTAAAATGGGTGCTTGCTTCATAAAATAGAGAACATAAATAAAATGTGTTTGTCTCAACAGTTCTCTTTCAGATTGTTTTATTTTACAAGGGAAATTAAAGATTTCTCTACCAGTCAGTCCTATAAACTTTGTCTGTGCTCTCAGATTTAATTGTTTTCTCGTCTGGATTTTACATCACAGATTACAGTTCTTTAGACTTAATTTTTGCCTTTGTCTTTTCCTGTCAAGTCCCTGGCCCTTAAATTATGTCCCTATTTCCAGTAGAGGCAAATTGAAGAGTAAGTGAAGAATTAGAAGGATGATTTGGTTGCATCAATATCATTGATGCATGAACCACAGTAGTTTGGCTCCCTGTCTAATTACTGGATTGACTCACACTTACTAGCAGAAATAAATAATAGTAATTTTTAAAAGGTATTCTTACTTTGGGAGCAAGGATGTGATAAAATATAGAGAGCAAGTGTTGCTTTCCATGGTAGAGGTGTGTTTCAAGAACTGTCGTGTGCTTAGAGTATTTTTGCAGAATGCCTTTAGGGATGAAACGCAGGGAATCCATTGTTGTGAGATTGTGAAACAATTTTGCCTGTTAATTTATGTTGGGTGTTTTGTATTCTATGAAACCGGATCCACGGTTTTGTGTAGAAACGATGTCTGTTTAGTGATCTGCTTAGAGAATACTTAAAGCTTGATGCTTAATAAGCATGTGAAGCTAAACACTGTTGTTCTCAAACATGAAACAGTTGGCACTGATTTTAGAGAAGGCACTTGAGATACTGCCTTCAAAGTTTTTTGTTTTTTATAAATTGTGTATTAAATCCAGTTAAGTTAATCATATGTTATACCTAGTCTTAAGCTCTTTACTGACTAGATAGAGATGGCAATGATGGAAATATTTTTTTATTGTATGGTTACTTTGTTCAGATTGTTTTGTTGTTGATACTCTATACGATCAGCTTGACTCAGTCTGAAATCATAGTTTTTTCCATTATGTAGTTAGTTACTGTTATTTTCCCCTTTGTCACCTGTAACTTTGAAAGTGAGCCAGAATAAAAACAATCTTATATTTGACTGGAAAACTAAAAGTACCGTATATCTTGCATTGCTTCCACATACTGGCAAACTTTTAGGGCAAAAAAGTAAGTTTGTTATTTTGCTTTACTTTCTTAATTTATTTTTGCTTTTACTTTCTTAATACTTGGCACACGTATCCTTAAAACAGTTCAAGAAATTATTTAGCTATTTGTTTTCTTGAAATTGATACATCTTTTCTTGAAATTGATACATCTCTACTTTTAAAGCTAACTCTGTTTTCTCAAGTAGGTGAAATTGTGGGCTCTTATGTTTAATTTAAGAAAAATGCAGGAAGACTCTGTTTAGGAACACAGTATCTGCGGTGTCCATAATAGAAGGTGAGATGCAAGCACACTTGAGCGCCTCCCTACTTAGAGCTGGACTATCAGGTGCTGACAGTGTCTGTCTGAATTTGGACTGCAAAGCAGGCAATACCTGATAGTTTCTTACAGCCGGAAAGGTTTTACTGAGGTTTCTGATACTTAGGGCTAAAATTACTGAGGGAAACATAGTCGTTCACTTCCATTGGGTGCATAGGCCTCAATTTGGTAGTGGGTTTTGCATCCTGATGTTTTTCTATTAAGTATAAAAAGGTGACATGATGGAGTAGTTGTTTCTCCAAAGTTTACTGTTTCTGTATTCAGGAGATGTAATACTTACCTATTGAAACCTGCCATCATCCATTCAGATGTAGATGAAAACCAAATGATGATGTCACATGTACTTTTGCACACCCAATAACCATATTTTTTTGAGAAGTACCAGTGCTGGCTTCAATCTTGTTTGGATGTGTTGAACAAGTAATGCCACATCTCTGCAGAAACCTGAAGAGAGAGAAGGGGCGTTGCTTATTTTGTTTCCATTCAGTGTAGATCTTCCAAGTATGTTGCCTTTTTTGGTTTAGTGCGCTGGAGAGTATTGAGAGTAGATTCTGCAGAGGGGCCTTGGGTTCAGTTACACCTCCAGTTCCCTTTCTATTTTTCATTCGTAATTCACGTATAGTGCGAAAGGATATCAAGGCTGGCAGGGATTTGTTAATTATACTCAGTTTCTCCTGTCAAAATCAAAAAGAAATTTTAATACTGAAAATCTTGGTGTACATATTTCAACTGACAATAAAATAAATATAGATCTGTTGTAAAAAAAACCCCAAACCAAAAATCCCCGTTTGACAGAAATTGTGACTGGATAAAGAATACATTTCATGCTACAATACAAATGGTAATAAAGCCGCTGTTAATATATATTACAAAATTTAGAGAAGCACACAACTATTTAATGTGTCCACTCAGCTGTTCAAAACAGTGAAGAAGTGATCTACTGGTTTTGGTATTTCTGTGGGTGAGTAGAGAACATTCAGACACTGTTGCTGAACTGGCAGTGGAGAGAGCTTGTCTGTGAGACCGTTTCTTGTGAGCAGAGCTTCCCAGAGTACGCTATACATTACAACAATTTGCGAAGAATGATACGGGCAACTAAATGTCTGAACAGCTGATTGACATTTGAAAAATTGAATGGAGGTAAATTTCAACATCTCTGACCCCAAATACTGTTGTAAATCTTTATTGCCAGTATGTTGAGTATTTCTTAGCGGCATGACTTTAGCCTGTGGTAAACGTAAGGTAACCTACACCCCAATGAAAGAGTTTGTATTGAAATTCCGTGTCAGAGATGGTCTTCTGGCTGTCCAACTCCTCAGCCCTTCTCCTGCCTGGCATAAAGGCTTTTGTATGTTAAGCATCACTTTTGAACTTGTGTACCCTTGGAAGACTAAATTTAGCCATTTCATGGGAGCCAGAATATGACTGACGATTAGTTGCTACCCTGTTATTTCCACAAAACCTTGATGTTCTCTGGGATTAGATGTCATCTCTAACAATGTTTCATTTCTAATCTGTAGTGTTCTTGCACCTCCTTTGCTCTCAGTAGGTCTAGTACAGGATAATAACAGTACTAGCTTAGAAAGTTTTAATTTTACATTTTGATGCAGTTGGTGGTGTTGTGGCCACCAACATTTTTAACATTGGAAAAGGTTACTTGCACTCTTACGGAATTTCCTTGAATGTGTTTCAGGGGCTTCAGATGGAGAGTGTACTCAGTCAGCTTTAATATATTCCTGTGTGTTTGGGCTTGCTCCTAGCTTAAATCGTGCTTCATGGGGTTATCCAAAACACTTGTTTAGTTTGAATGGTCCTGTGCATTTGGGTTGCCAAGTCAGTCAACAGAGATGCTTCCATTGGTAGTGTCTTAGTTTGAAGTCCAAGGACATTGAAGGCAAAGTTTCTTGCAGGTGTTTTTGGAAGTTTCTCTCTTGATAAGCCTGCCAGGGCTTAAATTGTTACCTCCAGGGGTACGGATGTCGTCTGTTTCTGTAAGTAGGCTTGGGGGTATTTTAAACACCATTTATTTGGTTAGTCCTCTTTCAAGTTGGTGTTGAGATACTGTGGATGTGCAGACCATGTATTTTTAAATACAGAGGAAATCACTTGTATTTTTTAAAAGTTGTGAAAACAGATATGAACTGAAACTATTCATTTGAGAAACAGAATGTTGCTAATGCTTGTATACAGCATACATGCTGTGTCAGAGTAAGTAGGAAAGACACTTTTTCTACATAAAAGCTATCCTGTTCATCTTAATCTTGCAATGTCAGTTTATTGGCTGAGCGTTCTGATGTTTGTCAGTACATCAAGTGCACTACATGCATATAATAATTCTCTCCTGTCTGATTCAGAGCGAATTAACATTTTGGAATTGGTAAGTTTCAAAAGAAATGCATTATAGAAGCACATGCTGTATTCTATGGTTTGAGGCAATACTGCTTTTTTTCCTTAAGCAGATATGACTTTGTTCTTTCTCTGCGCTGGAAGGCTGCTCTCATAGTACTGATATCAAATGTTGTTCTGCGCTGTTTGTCATAGGTGTTGTGAGGATGACACTGTACTTGATAGATTCTTCTCCTCTGCAGCATTCAGTTTAATCTGGTTTTAAAGAATTGTGATGATCAATTAGAGTCTGCTTGTGTTCCTAAAACAAATTGTTTCTGTTCTCAGGCAAGCTAAAGGTTTGAAGATAACTTTTCCTTTCAGCCAGAGTGCAGGCTTGGTCTGTTTTGACCTCACGACCTACGGTTGGTGTTACTTTGTTGTCCTTGATTCATGGAAATGAGCTTTGCACCAGCATAGCTGAAGTTTATCTTCATCTTGCAGCAAAAGAATTCAATAATGCTTTCTGTAAAGAGATATATATATATATATATATATAATATTTCCATATGTTTCTCTGTGTTGCCCATCTAGAAAACAAGACAGTCTTTCCTTCGTTTCCCCATACCCAAGAATTTAGTAGTAGTGCAGGTAATAAATTTATTTGCATAGTTGATCGCCACAGAACCCCTTTTCTTTTTAACAGCCCCTCTGCCCCTGATTTCCCCAAAGATTGTTTCTCATCAATTATTCCCCTTGTGTCTATTCTGTTTGTACTTGGTTTAATATGCCTTACTTTGGGGCAAGAGGGTATCCCCATGAAAATATGTTAAGTAGGGAGAAAAATATTTTTCTATCACAAGTTACACATTTTCCTGCAGTAGCTGTCTAGCTGAGATGTTCATTTCCAGCCCTTCATTGCCTCAGGGAAGATGATGAATGGGACTTGGAATGATGGAATGCGTTCTATTACAGAGGTCTACGCTGCTTTTTGACACCCTTTATTTGATGTCAGTGTTTTTCCTAAGGTTTTTGTCTGTTTTACTAATTTTGTGAAGTTGCTGGTTTTGTGACTATTTGTATATCGTTAAGATGCGTAGCTAGTTTCAAAGGTAGTATCTCTTAAACAGACCAACCCACTTAGTAAGCTACGTATTTGCAGCTGAAGGCTTTGGAAGGCTATAGTATAATATACTGGAAGGCGATAGCGCAATCTCTGTCAGTACACCCTAGTGCTAGGTAAGACAAAGGAGTGTGTATGTGTGCTTATAAATCACTACAGTACGATGTGCTGTATTCGCTCTGGGGCAATATGGCAAAATGTGTGTTTCGGGTTGAAAATGAGCCTGCTAAGCTTGGCTGATTGATAGTTTGAAATTGTTCGAGGTAAAATAAGACTTCAACTAAAGGTCTTGAGGTAGTAGATCACCCTTTTTTTCTTAAGAAACCAAACTGGTAGTTTTACATGTTTTTTTGCAGTGTTTGTTCGTTAATGATTGTTTACTGTTTTCTTCCATATGAACATGTTGCAGTATACAGATGAACCCGTCTTTATGAAAGTCATCATTAGAGAAGTTACAAATAACAGTTAAATGATTCAATCAGTTTGCCCATTGCCATGTAGTTCTTTCTTATTGCTTTTTTCTGATTTACTCTTTCAAGAGCCTTAGTTAATTTTTTTTGTCTCTTTGAAGTGCCACTCCAGATTCTGATTGTTTCTCACGACACAGATCTGGAATCTCAGCCAAGTAAAATGGAGAGTTGTGTATTTACTACTCCTGAACGTAGTTGGCAAAAGATGCACCTTCCTCCCAATATGTTGCGCAATTTTCCCATAGGCACGCTGGCTGTTGATTTATGTTTTGCTTTCTTTGTAACTCATGACTTCATTAGAGGGAAGTCTGTTTACTGTAGACATTAAGTAAAAGAAGGATGTGGTAAGTTCACTAGAAAGATGAATCCTGCAGAGTATTTTGGTCATCTCTTCTTAACCTTCCCACAAAAAAGGGGCGAATGATCCTCCGGGATTGAATTGTTTTTTAACTTTCCTGTGGAAATAGTCATCTTACCATTTTAAATATTAAGATAGGTGAATAGGCAGCAATTATCCACTTTCCTCACCACATAAAAACGAGGAGTATCGAACAAAACATTCGTTCAACAGATTACAAAGCAAAACAACCATAAACTGACTTTTTTGTGAAGCATTCAACTAAATTGTGTAATGAGTGTTACAGGCCAAAAATCAGTGAATTATAATAAATTAGACAAATTCACAGGAGGTGGCTCATCAGTGACTGTTAAAATATGGTGGTCTAGGTGCTACTCTGATTTGAAGATCTTTCAAGCATTATTTTTTGCAACCTGGTAGGATACAACACTTTGTTATGCCCTCTCCCTGAGTATTTGCTACCACTGTTAGATGCGGGCTAATGGGTGAGGTGGACGCATTATAACTGCTCTTTTGTTCTTGTCATTCCTTGAAACCTCCCAGACAGTTTCAAGTTCAGGAGGTTTTGCAGTTTTATCTTAATGTCTTTTAAAATTGGCAGGAAGAAATTTGAGACTAAAACTAGTTTACCACGGCCAACAGAGAAAATAATCATAAGAGAACTTCTTTTTTAAGGAAATGTCCAAACAGAAAACGTTCTTAACCTGACTAGATATCTAAAACACAAGTCATATTTAAATATTACAAAAACGTATACTAATGCTGTAATTTGTGGTACTCCTTTAAAATACAATTAAAATATTCAAAAAATGTATTGTACTGTTCTACTACTAGCAATAAAATGCTACCAAAGTGATATTCAAGCTGCGCAGTTTAGCTGCCAAAATTTTAAAGAAAATTAAACCGTTGAACTGTGGAAAAGTGACTGCATGAGCACCTGTAACTGATATTAGCTGAAGTGCTGAACAAGCTTTTGGCAGTGTGGCCTCTGTTGCAGGTGCGCAGAATATTTTCTTCGTGTCAGTTTATTCAACTAGTCCAGTTCATTAAGTATTTCATTTGAAGTTGAGAAATGGGCTGGGAATTGAAATAGAAGAAATGCTTATTTTCACCTTTCAGTCTGAATAAAAATGAGGTGTGAGAGTCTGAGATCTGTTAGTTTTAAAATCTTACAGGATATATTAGCCTAAAATGATTGGTTTAAATTCGGTAACTACAGATATTATGCTGCTTTAAAAACCCGTCTGTTTAATAAGATGAATGCTTTTTGCTGTGTCCAGCAAGTTTGATGACTCGACGATGATTGCTGTTTTAAGTGTATTTAAAGTTTAGTTTCCATTGATGTCTGAATGCTATTTGAAAGAGATTACATTTAAAAACAAAACCCCAAACAACAAACAAAACCCCAAAGCCCTCAAACCAAAAAGCTTTGCGTGTGTGTACAGAAATTGTAATAAAACACAAATAATTTTTTTTTTCAAGTGATACTTAAAACCAAAACATTTGAAGCTGCTCTGATTTTTAATCCTGTGCCTGAAGCTGGGAGTTGGAGGCTGTGCATCAATCAGACAGTGGGTGCGGAATGATTCATAACTGGTTCATAAAGATGTTTCACCTGGACAAGAATGAGAGGAAGCCTGGCCTGTAGAGGAAAGGGCTGATTCTTGGTGGTAATAGCTGTTGTGTTCTCACAAAGCTTTTAATAAGTCTGCCCAGCAAGGAGAAGAGTTGCACTTTTTGCTAGAGCTCGGGGTGGGGCGGGGAGCGGAAATCATAACTCCCTGTTGTGAGTGAGATGATGAATCCTTGTGCCAGGAGGATTCTACTGCAGCTCCTTCCCTTCTGCCCGGTGTCTTCCACCCTGTACCTGCAGCCACGACCCTTCGGAGCGCAGTCATGGTGCTCCCAGCACTGCAGTAACTGTGCATGCTCCCTGTCTTTCTCATGAGGAGCTGAAAATAGGAGCACTGTGTTGATAGAGGTGAGAAGATCCTGAAATTACTCTAGATCTGACATGTGTTGTGACCTTAAGTGTAAGAAAAGAACACATGGTTAAGATCCAAAGTGAAGTCCCGTCCTTCGACTGGAAACTTTTTTGAGAGAAATTTTGGAACAGGGAGAGAATAGCAGCATTACTTCTACATTTTCTGTAGAGACATATGTATCCTAGTGCCTTAAGATGAGAAGTGGTTAACTTCTTTTTGTATGGCTGTGGATTTTGATCCTGAAAATGAGATCTAAATTAACTTTATTGCTGAAATAATGTACGTAGGTGATTCTTACGTGTCCATCCTTGAAAGTCCAAAAGCTGTAAATATAAGTATTCCATAGTTATTGCGTTAGGCACTGTCTCTGACAATGACACCACCAAAGAGATTTCATTCTGGTCATAAAAACTGTGAGAACAGTTCTTGGGCTTCGTAACTGAAATCTGACTTCATATGTTAGAGCACATGCAACCAGAGAAAATAATTCTTTTGAAATTTCTGGCAAAACAGTCCCTGTTTAAAACCTTTTCTGGGATTTACTTGTAGGCAATTGCTTTTATTTTTCATTGTAAGAAAAAGTACACCTCATTTAGAGAGTGGTAGGGAAATACTTTGTTCTGCACTCAGTTAATATGTAAAAGAGAGCTTGCTGGAAATGGATTTTCATCTGTTTATGGATTTAAGTCAATTGTCTTAACTGTTGCATCATCCTAGTTCATTAATTTAATCTTGTATCCATGGGAATTTAAGTGCAGCATGCACTTTGGAAAGAGCAGATAGCTGTGGGTCTGAAATTGTAATAATAGGTGCTATTACGAGCAATTTGAGTTAGCTTTAAACATAAAAGTCTCATCGTCAGAGCATTACATATTTAAAAATAAAAAAGTGGTGCAGTCCTATCACAAGGTAGAACGTGCAAGCTAACATCAGCTAGGTTCTAAGTACACGGCAGAATCATTGCATGGTGCCTGAGGAGGTGGTAAGCAGTAAATCTGAGGATGACCAAGTTTACCCACACTGATTGCTTAGTGCTCTCAAAAAGCGCTGACCAGCAGAACTGTCTGCCTGTTAATGTGAAAATTTTCTGATAAAAAGAAGAAAAATAGGCATATATTAGTGAGCTTTCCTGTGTTTAAATATAAATTAATATCCTGCTGGTAATATTTTGTTTCCAGTGCCTGAACTGTTTCAGGACAGGACCTGTTTAACAGTCATTCTGACTTTCTGGGTTAAATTGTCGTTGTTTTTGGTGTGTGTGTGTGTGTGTTCAGAGATCTTCCAGCCAAGAGCTGTCTATGCTGAAGTGCATTTTCATATTTGTGTGTGTACGCATGAAGTTATTTGTGGTGTTTTGTTTCAACTCTGACTTGAAGTTTTGTTGCGATTTGCTCAGAAGGAGCTTTAAAAAAATATTTTGAGGCACATGCAAGTGAGAAAATTATTTGTCTGTTTGTCCAGGCAACTGAAGCAGGCAGCAGAATAATTGTAGTTGGTATGGCCTTTAACAGTTGACAGTTTGATACATGCTTGATGGACAGCTTTTTTCCCCATAATAGTCAGCATTTTGATATGCAGCAGCAGAATTTAAAATTATGACTTTAACTCTGTAGGTGATTTATTGTAAATCTCTTTCTGCCCACTTATGGTATTCTGTCCAAGTGTATCTTTTGTTTCTGCCTACTATGTTTCTTCCCTGTTACCTGGAAAAACAAATGAAGAAAGAAACAAACCTCATAATACATCGTGTGCTCGCATTTCCTATGTTCCTTGATTTGTCAGCATACCAAAAAGTCGTTTAAGAGTGTTTGCACCCAAAGCAATGCTAAAAATCAATTTTTAGTACATAGTTTGACTTCATTATAGATAGCATACCCTACCGAAAATGCTTATTGGTGATAAACTCTGGTTGTCTTCAGCAATTTTCTGAATTTGGCCCTGTAACAGCAACCTGCAACCTAAATCCCAAAGAATAAAAGGATTTCAGCCTGAAGGTGAATTGTGCTTTCCTGAGCAAGGAGACTTAAGAGCAAAAGAGTAATATTAAGGAAGGGTTGTGATAATCTTTTTTTGTGGTTAGAGGTCACCCTGAGTGATACTGAGCTGTCTAAATTTAGGCATCAAATTTGATGTCAGAACTTAGAGCCTAGAGACCCTGAAGGGTTTAGGGGGACCCCAGGAGGAACAGCTGGAGCTCCAAAGTTGCCCTGACCACATTCAGATCCTAAACTCCAAACCTTACATTATTTATCTGAGGTTGCATAGTGTTCTTAAACCCATTGCTTTTGGCTAATCAGTCCCCTGCTAACCTCAAATGCTAATTTTTGATCCACCAAATGGCTTAAGTGAAGTGAGGCAGAGTGCAGTCCTATTCAGGCTGTGTGTTAATGTCTTTGTAGAGCTTTTTGGTGAAATTTAAAATAATAATAAAAAAGGTTAAATCTGGCATGGAGATGTATCTTTTGCCATTGTGTTGATGTGAGTTTTCAGTTTTTAATTGTGCACAAATGGCAGAACTTCTCTCTACTGGTTTCTTTTTTCTGATGTAACCAATTTAATTCTAAGTGTGGTTGCTACCATATGCTTGTTTCAACCATATTTGCAGTTAAAAAAATATTTCCAAAACATAAGAATTCAGGGAAAGTACACTGTTAACCATGAATCTGTCTAGATACTAATTTTTGAGGGTGGTGCTAGCAAAAGGAAAAGATTGATCTACATGGGTTGAAACTAAGCAATACAGAGTTTACTTTAAGGAGGTAAAACCATGGGGCTCTCTCTCGTCAGCTTTGTCAAGAGTTTGTATTGTGAATAAAGCTGACGCATCCACGTGTGCTTAGAACGTGCTGTGGACCCGTAATAGCAGGTAGTCTGCAAATCTTGGAAGAAGGAGAAATACACCCTGACGTGATTGAGATTAAAAGCTGTCACCTTGAGAAAAATTTTAGTCTGGAGCGCGTGTTTGAATTTTTGTTGTCTGTAAATTACTGATGCAATGCAACAAGATGAGGATAACTCGTTTTTTAAACTGAGTTCCTAAGTTTAAAATACAAAGTGCTACTCTGGCACAAACCAGTAGTGTTTGTAAATAATATGTTTGTATGATCAAGTTGGTATGCAGAAAGGACTTCCGTGTCTCGTCATTCAGGGAAAAGATGGATTTTCTGCTTGAACTTACGCAGGTTGTTAAACGTTCAGCACAAATGTAATAGTGTGAGTAGGATAACATGGGAATGCAGCACAACGAAAGGAAAGCAGTAAGGAAAAAGGCAACGTTCTGCTTTGTGACAGAAGAAAATGGATGAAAATCTCTTAAGTAAATGTGTACGATTGTCTATAGTACGTCTGTAATAAACGGTATCAGTGATGGGTTTTCGTTACGTTTTATCCATGTCTAAGGCAGACAGTGATGAAAAAATTCAAGGTATGAATGGAATAATGGACATGATTCAACTCGTTAGTTGGATTGAGTCCTGGTTAGTTGGATTGAGTCCTGGGCAGTGGGATTTAGGGACGTTTCTCTCTTCTGGGTTGCAAGGGAGCATGCTTGGCTTTCAAGAGCTCTGTGTGTGCCGTACAGAAGAGGCAAGGAGAGGCCAAAAAAGGAAAGGAGCCTGCAGGAAAAGCTTGGCTGGGAGGCACCGAGTGACAGGGAAGGTGTTCTTATGGCAGGGAGCAGCCTGAGCTGCAGAGGAGATGACGGAATATGGAGGAGAGTTGGTTAGCTCAGGGAGAATTGCTCTGAGAATTGCTGTCTCCTGAAAGAGAGTAAGTCTCCCTGCAAAGCAAGACACTACCACTTCTTCTCAAGTCTTTGTTTTCCTGCTTGCTATTCATTTTCTGCTGGTAGAACATTTTGGTTCAATTTACCTTTGTCTAGTAAAAGATTGAGTTCATGCTCCAATGTCTTTGTGGTGTATGCATGTAAAACGATGAGGGCCAAGAAGGGACTCTTTTGGATAATTTTCGCTAAAGATTGCAGCTGAATTGGTTCACAGAGATGTTATGACTTGGGATATCTCTGTAAAAGAAATGATGTTATGTGTCAGTAAATATATTTTTAAAAATTAAGAAAATGAACTATGGTTTTCTCTTCAACAAGAAAATGATCTGTAGGACCCTAAAATTTACGACAAATTGGGAGAAAAGAGAAAGCATTGTAGACCATGATCAAAAAGTCAGGTTGGTTTTGTGCAAGAAGGGAAGCGTTCCAGAATTTCATAGCCTCATGGCCATAAGCAAAACCTTTCAGGAATAAAAAGAAAGAAAATAGCTGCAAGGTCATCTTCCCAAAGTGGAAAACAGTATTCTCTATAATTCCACTGTTCCTGCAAACTTTGGTTTCAAAGTTCAAACAGCTGTAAACTGAGACTTGGATAATGTCATTTTGCTTCAGTGTCTCTGGAAGACATGGTAGAAAGCAAGTGAAAGGAGGCCTTCAGAACGGAAGGACAAGAGGGGCTGTGGTAAAAACGGCACCTTGCAGCAGTCAATCCAGGGAGCAGACAGAAGCGCTGAAGCATGGGCCTGTCTTACCAGAAAAGCGTTACGTGAATGGTGCAGTACAGGAGACATCTTCTTTCAGCTGCTGCAGAAGCTGGGAGGCCCTGGAACATACGAGGGTCCTGTCTCCCGGCAGTCACAGTGATGGGAGACTTCATCTTTCTCTTAGCCAGAAGAATGACAGAGAAATGAGCTGGTTGTAGAAGACAACTCAGGAAAATGAGAGCTTTAATTTCAGGGTGTTGGCTTTGGGAGAAGGAGGGAGCTTGATACAAGTGATTTTTTGGGGGGGTTGGTTCTGCCCCTCTGCCCCCCACCCTCAATTTCTTTGGCCTCTTTAGTTGACTGGGGGGCAATAGTTTTACCCGTTGAGTTACTGTTGATTTCTCACTGAAAAAAAAGAGGACAGAAATGAGAGAAGAGGCTGCCAATGATGGTCTTAAAGAGTATAAGCAACAGTATATTTGAATTTGGACTATGGCTCGTTGAGTTGTGAAAGTTTTACAGATACAAGTACCAATGCAAAGGGCTTTCTGGTGGTTGAGCAAGAGTGTTTCTCTGTACTGTTCATGTTTATGTCAGAAGAAGTTGGAGACTAAATTATGCTGAATCATACAAAAGTATCTCAGCATCAGTTTTTAAACTGTTGTGTTGAAGACAGACTGAAAATTGGATACAGGTTACTAGAAAGATTTTGGTCATACACAGAAAAAAATATTTTAAGGAATAAATATTTATCTTAAAGAAGGGAGGAGCTAAAAATAAAACATTTTTTGGCTTTAGCTTTTATACACCATCTTATCAAATGCGCTTACAGGGAAAAAATTTTTCTTCAGCACCATGTGAAGAAAATTTGACTGGAGAGATTTGGTTCCTTTTGAGCTACAGACACCTTTGGAAAATCACGCAAAATGGATAAATTTGGTGATCAATCGCTTTCTTCAGAACCTCCATGTAAAAACTTCTTGAGGTCAATACGATAATCACTTTGAACAAAAAAAACAGTATTCACCTTTTGATTTTTGATCATTCCCTCAATACCAAGACAGAAATTTAAATCTTCCTTTGCTTTTCGTAGTGATTGCCCGCATAAGTGGAGACAGAAGGGATTACCTGCGTATAAAAACTGTTGCTCACTGTGAGGAAGTGCAAGAGCATTAGATTCTCTGGTTGTTCCTCAGCATCAGGTGCTGGTATTTATTCCAGCTGTAAGTACGGGGTTGTGCTGAGAGTGACTGTGGTACAGTCACTCCGGCTTTGTTAGCATCTCTCTTATGAGGAAACTGTTGCATCTTCAAACTTCTGTTATAGATCTAGTAATTAGGGCTGCCATCAGTCCCAGCCACTATAATTAATATTATAACTGACAGTTACAATCTTATTTTCACTCACTGGCAACATTTGAAAAATTATTGTCTTGGACCAATGTTCTCTTCAATTCTTTTGTTTGCCTATGGGTAAATTATTTTGGAAAGACGTGGTGGTGGGAAAAAAAAGTCATTTTTGTTTAATTGCATTTTGGATAATGCGAGGAATTCCTTTCTCATATTACTAAAGATTTTTTCCCTCTTAACCTACCTGGAAGTTTTGCAGGGACTGTTTTATAGCATGTTCTGCTAACTGGCCGACTGTGTCACTAGAAGCTGCTGACTGGTCTTTGAGGTTATTCCCAGACAGCACGTGAGTAGACATATGAATAGTTGGTGAGCATAATTGGAGATGCCTGCAAGAGGAAGCTGTTTAGTCTACAGCTTCTCTGAAACAACTGCAACTGCCTACGTCTGTTCCCTGGGAATCCTGACAGCCGGTAGTGGGAGGCAGATCTGCTGTGAATAAAATCTCTTCCCCCTCTTCTCTTTATATCCTTATTTAGACTGTCTCTGCAGAGCCTAAAAGAAGTTAATGTAGGGAGTTACCCATTTATCCTTCAGCTGCCTCTGTACCCAAAAACTTGTGCATGATCTGTCATTCACCTGCCTCAAGTTGGGACCGCACAGAGGTAGTGGCGATAAGACTATTGCATCTTGTGAGCCTGTGGAAATAAAATTTACGTCCGTATATGTATGGTCACGCCATCACACTCAAAGCGATCTTCCGTACAGGTTAAATGTGGGCTTGTATAATTGGTGTGGGAGAGGCAAGTGGTTGCTCAGTATGGCTTTTGGGTATACATCAGGAGAAAGTAAGGAACAGTTGAAAATGAGATTGTGAGATCCCCGTTTGGTGAGTAAATGCAGAACAGCGCAATGAGAGCTGTCCTTAGTGTGGAGTGAAAGGCTTTAGACCATGTTCTGCTGTAGTTAAGTAACCACTACCAGTTGTAGTGGTTATGGACAATAGCAGTCCATTTCTTCCTGTGTTTGCAGTTATTCCTTAGATCAAGTGTATGATTTCACTGCCAGAGCTCGATGGTACACGTGGTCACAAATACATGCAACTACTCGTTTGTGTTTCCAAGAGGGTGCCTTTTTCTCCTGTTTGTCAGCCATTTTCACCTAATTAGCAGCTCGTGGATGAAAGTCTGTGTAACAGCTTAAAATGTTCTCCATGTCTTTAGCTTAGTAAATACTAAATGGCACGACCTCATCAAATCTAGTAATTTAGCAGGTGGATATTTCCACAGATAACCTTATATTTAAGCGCTGTACACCCCTCTCAGTTAAATCATGTGAAGCTTTACCTTGTGTTCCTATAGCACCCTTGAACCATTACTCTTTATTTTGTCTCTTAGGCACACCGCTTCTAGTACGAAGGAGCAGTGATCCAGCTTTGGGCCCGCCTGCTGACTTCCACCCAAGTGCTTCTCATCCCAGTGACCACAGTCTCAAGCATGTTGTGGCAGTAGGTGTCATGTAACTCACCTTTTTCTTAAGGGCGAACACTTTTCTTACTTGTTGCCGTACAGCAGTTTTATAAGCTATGTATGAATTTGAATCTAAAACAAAGGGCGTCATACTCAGTACAGGAGAGAATTTCCTCTGGACAAAGTGGTTATTTTAGATGATACAGTCAATTAATAGTGGTTCTCTTTTATTTTAAAATAAGAGATTTACATAAAGCTCAGTGGTGACATAAGGCACTGGAATACGAACTGAACTTTTAGCAATTGTTTATTTGTTCAATATCATATTGTCCAGTTTACAATTGCTTACTGGAAAAAATGTACTTCAGCTATTATATGCTTCATTGGTCTTACAGCCTTTTTCATTTCCCTTGTTTTCTTATGGCATTTCTATCTTCCTTTGGCATCCTGCTACTATCTTGCATGGTCTCTTCTTTCTCTCACTTTTCTGTTTTACAACCTGACTCTACCCTTTGGAGGACAAATTTGTTTTCACCATAGTTATTAGTAAATAACTATAAATGGTTTTATAACCATGAAAATTGAAAAAAAGTGGAAAAATTGGTGAAATTTGTTGCATTTCAGGATATGTTTCAAATTCTTTATTTTTGACCATCATGGAGAGAAAGATAGGTTTTTGTTGGGGTTTTTTTTCTATTTTTAAAATATAATATTGATGGTGACAAGTGCATTTTATGCCATTATGAGGACTGCAGTTGCATTTGGAGGCTAAAACCTCACCTGGCTTCACTGACTTGCATCACTACACAAGAATTCTCTAGGCCTGAAGGAATTCTTTGTGCCTAAAATACAGAGCATCCCTCTGCTGTAGGGGTAACAGTCAAAGCTGGACAGATAACAGTGGCGAAGGCTCTCAGAATTTTTTTTTTTTTTTAAATGTCATATGGAGGGGGGGAAGCCCAGAAGGTTGTAAGTTTTTATTGTTAAAGTGAAAATCTGTTACAGCAAGATACATTACACCAGCTCTTATTTTTGCAACAGTACCATTTCTAAAACTCTCCTCGTCAGTCATACTGAAATATGCTTTGGCATAATATTTTGGGGAAGGGTAGAAAGCCTAAATAATATAGGTTAAATTAGGTGCAGATTGTTTTAAAACACAGGGAAGAATCAATATCTGACAAATGAAAAAACATGGCACAAAGAACTGGATATAGCTATGCTCTTTCATGTAAGTGTTAGAGCAGTATTTAGAGAAAATTCATTTGTTCTGCATATTGCTGCTGAAAATTTAAAATTAGTACTTTGTTCCCTTTGCTATAAACATGTATTTTTTTCCATGTTAAACTGCTTCCTTGCAGACACAGGCGAGTTAGAAAAACCAGAACTGTTGGTAGATTAAACGATTTTCAATGCATGTAGTAAAAATTAAGTCTCTGTATTTATTCCACAATTATCTTAGCAATCATTCTGTAATTGAAACTGACTTCCATAATTAGCTTAATTGTTTTGGCACTTCTGGCGTTTTGGTGTTTGGCACACGTAGAACTGGCAGCTTGGTTCAATGCAGAAGTACTCATAGTTACACTATGTGCTGTCTTACACAGTATGTACTGATATGCCAGTAGTTGATCTGATTTTTGACAGGTGATTATCATATGAGTCTCTGAAGACAGCACTGATTTGTCTCTAGGAGAGTGCAGGACAGACATACAATAAGTAATGCATAAAAGAGCAAACATGCTGTAATATAAGAAGAAAATTGAATGTATTTGTTTTTTTAGATGTCCCGTTCACTCAATGGAAAAGTTTTTTTTCATGCCATATGATGATTACCACAATTACAAAATCTTTTTGGGGTGACCAGGTTATTTGAGCAGAATTTGAGCTATTCTTTTGTGTTGTCTCTGATACTTATTTTGTCTTAGCTGTTGTTTTAGCCCCAATTAACAAAATACTTCTAGATCAATCAGAAACTGATAGTGAAGTCCAGCATCTGTTCTCTCAGACTGGAAGTCATTTAACAGATGGTACAAAATTTGTGTTTCTTCTTGCATCCAGGCCTCTCCTTCCTATAGTGATAGCTGCCACTGAAAAATTTAGAGACTATAATCACGGAAAAATAGGGATAATAAACATCTGAATTAGTTATGGAAGAAAAGGCATTTGTTAGTCAATTTGTTAATTTATGAAGGCAACTGTTAAGCTCTTCTGTATAGTTATAATCACAGACCCCTGGCCAGGCTTTCAAGAAAGGAACCTTCCCTCCGTAGGTCCCCAGAGTGGACCTCAGGGAAGCATGATTAGTTTAATACACTTCTCTGAAAAATGTGGTGGCCATAGCTTTACTATGGCGATAGCCAAGTGCTGCTCCAGCTGCCTTTTGGCTGTGAATGGCCTGTCTTCAGAAAGTGGGGTTAGCAATGGGTGTGAAGTCTTCCACCAAGGGTCTTCCCTGGACTGAGCCCATGCTGTGTGATTGAGCCGGTAGAAGCCTTTGAGAGAGAGGAAGCATTCTTTGCCCACTTAACACTTGATCAGCACTTGTCCCCAGCTGGTTGAGAGTTGCTGCAGTTTCAGGTTCTCTGCGCCAACGTAGGAGTTCCTAGCTGCATCCCTCTACTCAGGCTCCACTCTGATAAAGCTGAATCGTGGGGTTCTGTTGGTTTGGTTTTTTTAACTTTTTGGAAACAGAATACATTTTGCTGCTTTTGCTCAGTTCAGTTCATCCAGGTAGTAATTGTTAAGGTATAACTAAAATACCTGAACTTTAATTTCTGGAGCTTTTACTTCTCCTTATTTCTCTATTTGCCCAGGGACAGACTTCCTTACTATCTTAAGACTTGATTTGTCATGAGTTTTAGATGGAGGATTGTGGTCCTATTTAAGTTGATGGGAGTTTTGTGTTAATTCTGGTGGGACTAACGTTTCACCCGCTGTTGTTAACTTGCTGATTATTATGGAGATGCTATGTTCCGCATGACTGGCTTTTATAGTTGCATGTTTCCTCAACAAATGCTTAGGTTAACTTGGAGTTAATCAATGGGAATGGCTGATTAAATTGCATTTATCCATATTTAAAGATACAATGAGATGCTGGATCAATTGAAGAGCTGCTCCAGTGGCTCAATACAGTTCCAGTTTTTACCTAGATGTGACTTGAAATTGACTGTATTTTATGCATTTTGGACATACAATTTGCAATTCTGGATAAAGTTCATCTATAATCAGAACATTTTTATGTTTCAAGCCCTTGTTAGAAAGGGTGGAAACCTCCTCTGGTGCTTCTGGCCATTAATTGCCTTTGTAATGTATTAGCCTTCCTGATTAAGTGTCTGCAGATTAGCATAATGTGAGCACGTGTAAGGATGCAGCTCCATGATTTGTTCCTGTTACATACTATTGTATGTACATACGTAAACATAAAGATATGCTACAATCAAAGCTTGGATTTGAGATGAAAATTTTCAGTAATTTTATTAAAAGAGAAAGACAGAAACGCTACTTCATCTAATCAGGCTATTTAAAAGCAGGGCAGGGCAGAAAAGGCCTATTTTGACACAGTTATGGAATAATGCTGAGGAGCCTTAACTTGGGTTGATCTGGTGGGTTTCTGCTCTGGCTCGAGCTAAGAGGCTGTGCTGCCATGAGGGTTGTATTGTCTTTATCTTTTAGAAGATAAAACTTTTGTCCAGTGTCTTTACTCTCACTGACTAGGTCAGGTAGCTTTAATTTCTGGTCTCTTTGCATGAGTCAGAATTTCAATACAAAATTCTCCCATAGTTATGCGATTCCTGGAGGTGGGTCATGGGAAGGAAACCAGATACTGGGAGAAAGGCAGTAATTCTTCATGAATTAGCAGTGCTGGAAGGACAGTGCACTGCTAATGCTTTAAATCCGGTGCTTGTTGACGTATAATAATTAGACAACAAAGAACGTAGAGATGGAAACTCGCCTTCGTTAATACAGTGTGTGTTGCAGGGTAGAGGCAAGACTGCTTCCCTGAGGTGGCGTGGTCTCAGACTGTCATTCATAATAGCAAGGTTTTTGANGGTGCACTGCTAATGCTTTAAATTCGGTGCTTGTTGACGTATAATAATTAGACAACAATGAACGTAGAGATGGAAACTCGCCTTCGTTAATACAGTGTGTGTTGCAGGGTAGAGGCAAGACTGCTTCCCTGAGGTGGCGTGGTCTCAGACTGTCATTCATAATAGCAAGGTTTTTGAATTCTGGAGCACATTTAGTTTTTTCTGGTGGAGGTTTTCCTATTAATAATTCAACTCCTGCTCTTGAAGTACTGCTGTGTGGAACTGAACAGAAGATCTGGGGAGATTTAAAGAATTTTCTGTCATTCAGCTGGGGAGTTCTGAACAGTTTGAGTTTTTTAAAAGGGAATTCTGATGTGGGTGAATCCATTTTTAAAGCAACTACTGTGTGTCTGTTTACGCTGTGGAACATATATAGAACACTCCTAATCGGTGCAGGAGCTTGTCAGTGTATTGCTTTTGATGTCTGATTAGATGATCATAGGGACATCTGCAGTGAGTTAGTTTTGAAGTTGTTGGTGTGAGGCACTGCAAGAACCAGAGCTGTGTGGCACTCTTACACCGTGAAAAACTGCTGCTTTTAAGGAACCTTTTATAAATCCAACTATGCAGCTTGCTGAAGGCTGTCAAATTAACAAAAGCCATTCCTTCTCAATTCTTTCTGTTGTTTTTCAACTCTGCACTGCTTTTTTCCCCCTTCCTTGTACTGTGTGCTGCGGCATTCTGCGTCAAAAAGAAATTACTTTATATTGTAGAGAAAAGACTAAAATGTAAGTGAAATATTTGTAATCCTTCAGAATACTGAATTGATCATCTGAAAAAGGACAGAGGTGCCTTGTGGTAATTTCCTCTTTTGAGGGTGCAAAGAGGTACGGGGGGGGGGGGGGCATCTTTGTGTTCCTTGCACAACCTACATTTCAGGAAAAGTGTATTGTTTTACCTGTATTGTTTAAGATGAGCAGTGGGTGTAATTTACATATTTTTATTTGAGAAGGCTAAGTAGACTTTTTGTGATTTATTTTAATAAGAGCTAATAATGAATGTTCTGTGACATTAATATGGTATATAAATTATCGGTAAAAATGGTACAATCGGATAAAGAAGTTATTCATTGTTAATATGTTGATTTCTAAAGCTTGTTTCCAGTGAGAGGAGTGCAGGCTTTTTATTGACTATTCATGAGTGTAAGTATCTATTATGAAAACCATCGAAGTTCTGCATTGTTCTAGAACTTACGTTAGCAAGGGCTGGGTTTTGTGTCCTTTTTAAAGTAAATTTTGGGCCTTGGCTGTCATTTTGAAGATATCTGATTGTTTATAAACCTTCCTCCTTCGTCCTCTTCCTTTTGTAGTCAGGTAGATGTGATTGCAGGTGATGGAAGTTGGCTGAGAGACTTAAACTCTTTCTGTTTCCATTGTGGCCTATCTTATAAAGAATGTGGAAAAATTACAGGGTGGAAATAAGAACTGTTAACCAAAAAAAGGGAAAAAACGTCATGCTTTCAATGCTGTTGACACATATTCATCTCTCTAGCTACATCCTTGGGGTCCTACAAAATACTGTCATTCTGTCTGGAACAGCTTTTAGCAGGCAGCTTACACAACAGGCTCATGGCGCTGAAATTGGAATGAAACATTAGCAAGTTACTTGTATGTCTGACAGTCAAATCAGAAATGGAAGATGACAGTCAACATGGCTTATGCATATATCATTTACTGTCAAGCTCTGGAAACATTTAGCTAAAATAAAATAGGTTCTCAGTCAGTGTCCTACTGAAATGCCTACTACTAAATAAGTAACATTTTCCATAAATATAGCGATCCACTGGACAACTGGGAATAATGGCAGAGATCTTTGATACTTACTTAGATCCAGATATTGATGTAACTTTAGAAAAAAGTTAATTTTGGATTTCTTTGTACAGTCATCTTGCAGTACACTGATGTATGAGACTCTGCTCTTGTTCTGGTTAATATTTCTCTGTCTCTGAAAGTGAGATCTGTGGCTTTGTTTCCCTTACAAGATTGATAGTTATTCACACTCAAAGGAGGTGCAATTTATTTATTTAGGAGAGGCCCCTTAGACACTAGACTTAGGACACCTATCCCATTGGAGAGACCATATCCAGGGATTTTTTTGTTCTCCTGTGTAGTTGGTGTCTTAGCTAATCTGGATTTACAGATATTCAAGTTTTAATAATAACGTAGTGCTCTTTGGAACTTGCACATTCGAGGTTTTTTATGGCAGCAGGTCCTGATTTACTCCATACCTATGAAGCAATTACTTACAATGACAACTGGAATGAAGGGAGGAGTATTTTAGTGCTTCTGTGTACTGTGTGCTTTTCGTGCTGCAGGTTTTTGACATTTTAGAGTTGGGAGTAATAAACTTCAGACTACTGTGAATATAGACTAAAATGGTAAGGGTGATTCAGTGACAGGCAAGGTTTTGAACGAACATCTAAACTTTGATTTTTGTTGATAATTGCAATGGTTTCTTCTGACCTGCGTGACCTTTTGTCATAACCCAGGCAGTAGACCTTCTCTGAAATAACTTTAAATAAAACCTAATAAATAAACAATTCAGTAAGTAAGTAAATCTTCAGTTAAATAGGAAGTGATTAGACTGTAGAGTAACTGAGCTGATGCAAGAGCAAAATTGTCACTATTCCTCTGTACTATAAGGGACAATGGTTACCTGTTCATGAGGCACCTTGCTATTCTGCTCCTGAGCATCCAAAGATGGACATACCTGTGGTCTGATCTGGCGCAGTTGTTCTTATGACGTATTTCAGATCTTAAAGAAGTATTTCCCAGTTCAAAGTTTTACACATCCCAAGCAGTATCATAAAAAAGAAAAAAACCCCAAACTTCAGCCCTCAAGAGAGATCTTATAGGAACAGTTGCTCCTGTGAGATTTTTGGTATTTTTTTTTCTTGACAATCAAGTTCAGTAGTGGCTTGTGCTTTTTTAAAATGATTTTTCTATTTTTGAAATACTAGTAACAATAAGTTTTGCCTTTAATTCATCTTGGTTTAAGCTTTGATTTCATGTAGGTTTCAATTAGAACATATAGATTCTCAAGCTCCTCTAAAATTCAAGTAAGACCGCTTTCTTCTTTGCATCAGTCCCAGGGGCTGCTCGTAGTACCATATTTACTGTATTTGAGCTGCAGCATGTAAGATGACTGGGGTGAGAGCATATCATGGTATCTTAGAGGTAGCAGAATTACTCTCCGTGTTGTCATTCACGACGTTGTCTGTTTAGCAGCTGGCTTAGTGACAGGAACTTGGACCTTAAATAAAAGAACTGCTGTGTTTCTTGTAGCGTGCTTGCTCCGTTGACCTAATAGTGATGCATCTGGGATGATTATACATTTAACACCTGTGGAGATAAATTGGCCTCCTCCTTTTCCTTTCTTCTGCTTTTTTGGAATTCCAAGTACTATCAATTTCACGTTGTATCTGTCAGCTTTACAGAAACAAAAGGAAATCCCTTCTTTTCAGTTGGCCTTGTGTCAGTCTAAGAAACATGGTGAAGGCTTCTCACATCTGGAGTTCACTTCCACCCCCATGACTCCCTTTCTTTAATGATCTGCATAAATCTTTCCCTCCTTCAAGCAGGAGAATGAGAATCAAATGGAAATACATTGTTTTGGGGTAAAGTAAGTTCTGCAAGCAGCACTGCTGAGCAAGGGCCAGTTATTCTTCATCACCTCATCTTTTGACGCTTTCCATAAGAGCCCAAATGAATTCTGTTCCTCACGCAGAAGAGACATATTCCAAGGGGAATTTTATAAAACACTTCTATGAGAAGTTGCAAGCATGTTAAAAGGAGGAGAGGCCAGGGAACAGAAAACCACAGATTAGATGGATTTTAAGTCACAAAGAAGAAAAAATTCTATTTATCAGCAGGAAGAAAGATATCCCCTTCAGTTTGGCTTCAAAAGACGTAGCTAAAGTATGGATGTTTCATCTTAAAAATAAATAAATAAAGAAAGTCTGCTAAATGCTGCAGTTCTTAGCAATGAATCTGTTTGTTTCTCAGAAGGTCCTGTAGTGATACTCTCTTTAGCCAAAGAATTAGCATCTTAACCATATTTTTGGTTTAAAAGACCATAGGAACAATTTCCTCGGATCTGTGAGGCATCTGCCATAGCTGCCTAGGCATCAGACCCTTCTATGAGCTTCTGCAAAGATGTGGTTTTTCTTAATTAATGGCACTGGTGACAATTCTGTGGCACAAAGACCGGCTACAAGACCAGTGTGGCTAATGTACACTGTGCAGATAAACGTATCCGCATTTCCTTAATGCGTAGTGTGTTCTGCCTTGGACACTCTCAGATTTCCATTTGAGAGTGTGAATTCAGTAATGTTGTATATCTGAGGGAAGAATATTGTACAGAAGATATCCTGAAAATATTGATGACTGCTCTTACCACTATACAGCAGACCACTTCAGCTAGAATCAGAAATTTCTGCTCCTTGTGGAAAAAATGTGAAAGACTGTATGAAGCTTATATTGAGTTTTTCCTCCTTGAGTTCCTACCAGGGAGGCTGAGAGGAGTAGGGAGAGTCAGAATGGTCTAGAGAACTTTTTCCACTATTTTTATTATTTAGAAATTACCCTGTAAATTTCTAAATAGCAGAATTAACTCTTAGGGTAAAAGAAATCAGTTCCAGTTCAGTCTTCAGGCCATTCTATCCATCCCTGATTCCCTGTTAAGCATGGGAAAACGCTCCATCCTGTCACGCAGAAGAGAAGAAGGGAAATTGTCTGGATCACTGTTCACGGATAGATCCATACGTTGCTAGCCAGGATGCTTTGAGGTGGATACTGTGTTATGGTCAAATTGATAGTCTAGTTAATACACAACAGAGAATCTCTGGTGTATGTTGTTAAAGCAACTCAGAACATAGAAAGAAATTGTCAACAGTAGAAATACTTTTAGATTAGGGATTACCATGTTAATAATAACAAAGCTATCCTTGGGTTTACAAAACACTGAACCAAATGATCACTTAATGCCCGGCTGTGATTTTCTGCCTTTTTACCTTTCAATGTCTGGTTTGTTTGTAGTTGTCGTTTTCAAATGGCTGTTTTGACAGGCATGTTGATGATGCTATTGTGTTAACGTCATCAGTCATACAAACACTGATATTACCAGGTAAAGTTAGTTCATTAGAACCAGATGCATGCACTCGTAAATAAAATTAATTTTTTTTTAAAGCATGGCACTATGCCAACAGTTTATTAACACTTTTGGGAAATTAATTTGTTGCCAATTATATGTTCTTATAGTACTGTACAAGTGTATAAAACATCAAATAAGTGTATAAAACATCAAACTATTAATGAGGGGACAAAGTGTACCCTCAGCAGGTTTGCTGATGATACAAAGCTGGGGGGAGTGGCTGACTCACGGGAAGGCTGTGCTGCCATTCAGCATGACCTGGACAGGCTGGAGAGTTGGGCAGAGAGGAACCTGATGAAGCTCAACAAGGGCAAGTGTAGGGTGTTGCACCTGGGGAGGAACAACCCCATGTGCCAGTACAGGCTGGGGGCTGACTTGCTGGAGAGCAGCTCTGCGGAGAAGGACCTGGGAGTGCTGGTGGACAACAGGCTCACCATGAGCCAGCAGTGTGCCCTTGCGGCCAGGAAGGCCAATGGCATCCTGGGGTGCATTAAGAAGAGTGTGGCCAGCAGGTCGAGGGAGGTGATCCTCCCCCTCTACTCTGCCCTGGTGAGGCCGCATCTGGAGTACTGTGTCCAGTTCTGGGCTCCCCAGTTCAAGAGAGACAGGGAACTACTGGAGAGAGTCCAGCGGAGGGCCACAAAGTTGATTAGGGGAGTGGAGCATCTCTCGTATGAGGAAAGGCTGAGAGAGCTGGGTCTGTTCAGCCTGGGGAAGAGAGGACTGAGAGGGAATCTCATCAATGCTTATCAATATCTAAAGGGCGGGTGTCAACAGGATGGGGCCAGACTCTTGTTCAGTGGTGCCCAACGACAGGACAAGGGGCAATGGGCACAAACTGGAGCACGGGCAGTTCCACCTGAACATAAGGAAGAACTTCTTTACTGTGAGGGTGACAGAGCCCTGGCCCAGGCTGCCCAGGGAGGCTGTGGAGTCTCCTTCTCTGGAGATATTCAAAACCTGCCTGGACGCGTTCCTGTGCGCCCTGCTCTGGGGGCACCTGCTTTAGCAGGGGGGTTGGACTAGGTGATCTCCAGAGGGCCCTTCCACCCCCCCTACCATTCTGTGATTATCTGATTCTGTAATGTAAGTTCTGTTAAAATTACTTTTATATAGTGTCTGATGCCGGTTACTTGTTAAGCACAGGTCTAACATGAAGATTCTAAGTTTATAGCGATTTAATTTTTCGTAAAATGATTCAATATTTATAATTCATTACATATTATATATTCGTTTTATTATGATGATGATTACCACAGACATACTTCCTTTTTTATTTAATAAGTAAGATTACTTCAGGTCTACCTTTCTGTTTCCCTGCTGCTAGTATTTCGTTCTGTAAGAATGAAACATGCATATTTAGGGCTGGTTGGCAACTCTGTTAAGTTCGCACTACAAAAATCAAATGAGAAAATACTTTGATATATGCAATTTATAATCTGTTTATTTTGCTTTTTAAGTAGTGGAAATAATCAATCTATCTTTTGATATATGTCTGTTAAGTAAAATGGAATACATTCAAGTTAGCAAGTTCATAGCATTCACCAGCTCTCCAAGGAAAAAAAATAAATTCTTTCCAAGCAGAAGACAGAAAAATGTCTTTGAGCCTACCAGAAACTCTTTTTAGTGGGAAAGCATGTCTTTGAAAAGCAATATAAAGTAATGCTACCCACTTACTGGCGTATATAGCGTATGTGTTCATGTGGCGCCCTTTGCTAACGTTGTATTTTAAGAGAATTGCGATTGTGCCTCGGATACACTTTTGTGAAAAGAACAGCAACTAGGTAAATATATTGTAATTCACAGATAATGAAAGAATGTCTGTGCAAAGGAGTCTGAGAATACAACTCACTAGACAGTAAAATTTGTTTTCCAGCAACATGAAATTTGAGAAGGGCTCAGCTACCTGGGCACCTACCACTGATTTTTACTGATACTGTTGGGATCAGACCCTTAACCCTCTGTAACCTCCCTCCTACACAGGACCATATTTCATGACGTCCTTGTCCAGTCACAAGATTTGGGCTTTTTTGAATGGGGGATGGGGAGCCAGCTGGCAGGCTTGGAGTCTTCCAGGGCACTGGGCCCTTTCCCCTGCCACGGAGAGGTCTCCTTGCTGCTGCACCCCTGCCTTGTTCCGAAGCGAGGCTGGCCCTGCCACGGGGAGCCCTTCTGACAGCCTCGTGTCTTTGCAATGCCCAGCCAGCCTCTGCTTCCGTCTCCAGAACTGCGCCCCATGGGTCTCTCCTGGTTCATGGCGGGGCAGGTAGCTGGTGGAGGTCACCCTGTGTGGCTGCCGCTGCCGCAGTGCTGCTTGCCTGCCTGCCCACCCAGCAGCGGGCCACAGGCCGGGGAAGTCTCTTGCAGACTCAGCTTTATTCTGTGCTGTGTTTTCTTTAATTTGGACTTTAAGCAGCTTCAAGTGAAATAAGAAATGCTAGCCAACAGAGTTGTGGGGATTCGTATTGATAATCTTTCCTTGCTTTTGGAGTCAGACTTGACTGTACACTGCAACTGCGGAACAAGAAGCTCCTATTGAGGAAGACAAATTGTGTCAGGACTGTTCAGCCTCCGGTCTTAATCTGTCTTTCCTACTGCAGATAGCACTTCTGGGTTCATTATGGCTTGCTCTCATAAGTCGTCATTTCTGTCTCAAGGCTGTTGTGCTTTCCAATGTAAAGCAGATTGATGCTGGCACATTTTTTTCTATTTTAATTTTACAAAGTTGTCACACTGAAACTGTGCCTCATATTGGAAGTGCTTTGAAGTGAAGAGATAAACAAAGAGCTAAAATAAAATTAAAAAGGAGCATGAACAACATTTCATTTTGGTTTGTCTTTTTTAAAAATAAGCTGAATGACTGTAGTACCCATGTGCCACTGTAGTAAGTCTGCAAACAGTAGCCGATCAATCTAAATTGAGTTAGTGTATATGCAGTAAGCCGAAACAGGTGAAAATTAGGTTATCTGTGCCCAACTCTTTCTATTTGCTATGAACAGTGAGATATAAACTAGTTTTTTGACCTGATTAGTTTTGTTTATTTTCAGAGAGGGGCAGAGGCAGAACATGTGCTATATCTAACATAGTTATTAAACCAAGAAACTATATAAAGTCACTAGCTCAATTGTGACATTTGCAGATAAAGGTAGAAAGCCCTGCTATAAATAAATCTGAAGTGAATCCAGGAGGAAAAACAGCAGCAATCCTTGGTACATTTCAGTTATTTCAGTTTTATCTCTTCGAAAAACAAAAAACCCAAGAATTTTCTGCCCTTTCACTAACAAAAAAAAAAAAAAGACGTCGTTATCTCTGCCAGTGTCAGAAATGCCAACCTATTTATAATCTGAAGTATGGTTTATAACTTCACTTTTTTTTTGGTTTGTACATGCTCAGAAATTTTCCAATGAAGACAGTAAGCTAGATCTTCGCAGTTACTCTTTATGAAGTTCTGAAAGTAGTCAAAGAATTTAGAGGTCTGTTGACCACAGATTGAGCCATTGACTGCAGCAATAAAATACAAAATACCAGTGGCAAATATGCTCTCACTGTTACAGTTCTTACAGTGCACAGTAACTGTTAGCCTTTGCTTTAACGGGGAATGACAAGTCTTTGTCCTTAGACCAGTTTTAAAAACATGTAGCATATAACAGCTTTTACACCCCTATAGAAGCCTTTTATACACATTTTATGTACCTCTCCTTACTGGTGAGAAGCAGCAATTGCACAAACCCCCCATGATTTATCTGAAGTGGCAGGGTGAGGTCCTTTCCTGACATCGCAGGCTTACCTATGCAGTAATGGCTTGTATTTCCCTTTCCTGGCTGAAAGGTAACTGTCTTTTCCTTTTTCCTGTGCCAAGAGGTATCACCACCCCTGCAGAATATTAAATAAATACCCAGGAAATGGAGCTGTGGGGGTCTCGTTGTTAATCCAACTTGAAACTACTTGCTCCTAGAGCCCCGCATTTATTTTCAAGCCAATGCCTCTCCTGTGTGCTGAATTGTGTTGTGTGGCTCTAAAAACCAAGCCAAACACAACTGGAAGTCAAGTGGTGTACGCTAGTTGCAACAGGCTCGTGGGCAGTAGTTTTGACACACTGATACTGTAAAACTTCTATGCCTGTTAGTCAGGACAGTAAAGAATCAAAGGATCCTCCTTCTAGAGACAGTTAATGTTTTCTTGGACAGATGTTGTCACTCACGTTTACCAGAGAATTACTTTTAAAAAGTTAATTAGTTCACAGAATAGTAACAACTGCTTCCCTCTCTGCGAGCTAGTTGAGAACCTTACAAGAGTCATTCCCAGTGCCATTTGCCAAAGCCCTGAACCCCTCTGAACCGAACTGCTGATAGCTTTTGCCTTTTCCCTAGAGGAGGGGTTTGTGGGAAGAGCAGTTTCCTCTTAGGTTTTCTGGCAGTTAGCACCATCAGTGATCGAATGTGCCTGTTCTGCCTGCAAGAGGGTTGTGAGGATGAATGAAATATACTCTGAAGTGTTCAGGTTCTTTCCATCAGACCAAACTTCAAGGTCTATTACTATTTCTGTGTCGTCTTTCACTTCAAAGGCATCTGCCCTTTGACTTTTAAGTTAAACTGTTATTGTTGGGGCCTCTTTGGGTTGCCTGAGCCTATCAGATGTCCAAATAGCCGTAACAACAGAAGTAATATTTGCTTTCATATGGTAAACAGTTACTGTTTGGTTGTTAGAAAGATGTAACGCAGTTCACACTTGAAGAAAAAACAAAACAAAAACCCCCAAACTGTTCCAACTTTATTTCTGTTTGCATTCAACTGCCTGGATCCTTGCCACGGGTATTGCAGACTTGACGGTGCTCGTAGCTGTTGGAATTGGGTATAGCCATGGGGATTCTTGCACAAAGGAAATAAATTTTCAGTTCAGATCGAGCGTAATTATCCCTCATGATGTTCTGGTTGGGTTCCCGTTTAAGTTCCAGTGAAGGTTTCCTAACTAAACTTGTTGCTATTGAAATTTATAACCATTTAAACAGGAAACGGTTTTTTGCTGGGAGAAGATATAGCAGGTAGAAAGCCTCATCTCTGTTCCTCTTAGAACCTGGACTCCTTTTGTGCTTGCAGCACTGCGCTGTAGGCAGTTAACGCTTGAGGGAGAGGAACTGCTCAGACTGGTTTCTGGGTTGGAGCTCAGCTCCTCAGGCTCTGGTATTGGTGATCTCCAGGCTTGGTTACCATTGCAGAGGAGTGAATGTGTGTCTGGGGAGCTCCGAGTAGCTTGAAATGCAGCAGTGCATTGGCTTAGCGACACCGATCAGTATTATCCTGTTGTTCCACTGTTTTGTTTCATGTATCCTGTACTTCCCATTAAAATACTATGTCCAATTCACTATGCTTTTTTGTTGAAATTTGAAGCCCTGCAGGAGATTATGCACACATTCTTGGAAAAAATGCTGTTCCCTTTACGATCCTCTTTTCTACTGGGAGCTACTTTTGTCTAGGAGGTATTGCTTGCGCCTGTAGGATGCACCATGTTTCAGGGGTCCTCAGCTATTACACTTATTCTCAGAAGAAAACAGTGAATGCTTCCTTTGGTTGCTTTTGAATTTTTTAAAGTTCCTCTCTGAATAAGAAGCCTTTCTTTAGGAAGTCTACCTTGTTCTTTCCTTCACAAAGTGTCTTACTGAAGCTGTTTCTTTCTACCTTTACTTTCTAGAAGAAAGTCTCTGCTTTTCAGTACCTAGAACACGTTACAGTGATGGGGAGCCATTAAATATGCAGATATATATGCTCAATATAAGAAAGATGCAAGCAAAGTCTAGCAGCTTGCAGTGCTTTAGAGTTTTACGATGCAATTATAAAGTCTTCAGTGAAAGCTTTACTTTTCTATGTGATAGCGTAAGAAACTTCACTGTACAAAATATTTTATAAACTCGCTCTCTAAATAATAAATTTCAGAGAAATTGGCATAGGTAATCCTGTTTTCTTAATAAGTCAAGCAAACAAAAAAAAAAACACCTTCAAAAAAACAACCCTCCCGTGACCCCCAACATGCTGCCAGTCTTCCAGCATTTCTGGTTGTGGAGTATTTCTAATTATAATCAGACATGGATAATTCATGTTGGGTTTATTCCTAAGTAATAATATTTAACTAGTAAATAAAACTGCACTGTACTTTGTGTCAAAGCATATTGTACTGAGGTTTTAAAGCTTAAATAATTCACATACATAAAAACCTTAACTTACTGTTAAGGTTGCTTAAATTTTCTGTCAACACATTTCTTAATTTTAAGGGAATTGTAAGTTAAGGAAATAATAGTATTTAAATCAGTCTCACTTCACATGGCTTAGCTCAGAAGCATCATAAAGTACTCTGATGTACTGAACGTTGTCCTTTGTGCATCTGTCGTGTTCCTCACTTTCTGTGGCAAGCACAATCTTAACTGACCTCAGCCCTCCCAGGTAGCCACAAAAAAATGGCAGAGTTGTATAAATGAAGAAATCTGAAGAAGGTGGTTTGCAGTTTGGGAGGGATGAACTGCAGGACAGATGTGTTGTAGAAGTCAAGGGAGAGGTTTGGATGATCCTGTAACTTGCACAAAGGTTTTGGGGGCTTTTTATAGGTTAATTCTGCTTTACGTGTAACACCTTCTTCTCTTTTGTACCATTATCTGAGGCAAACTGATTCAAATAGGTAACAAAGAGCAAACAGCTCAGTCCAAGGCAGTTATGGAGTACGATGCTAATTGGATGCTTTCATCTAGTGAACCATAATAAAATGGCAGTCCTGGAGATAGCGGTGCAGCTGAAACTGAGGTTTGTAAAGCAAAGCTTTCAGTTTTCCAGTCTTTCTGAACATGATCAAACATCCTCTGAGGATTAGAATAGCGCATAAATTTTTAGTTTCTTAGCCTGAAAAGAAGAAAAAAAAAATTGCTTTTTACATCTACTCAAAACGTTTCTGAAAATCGTCAGAATTCGATAGAATACTAAAATGAAAGCTGTGTATCTACAAACATGAGGAACATCCTTGCGTCTCACCGGGTTAATTATTACGTAGAGTACTTTGTAACTTGCTGGAGTGCTCTGATGTGATTTGCTTTGGTCCAGACCCAGCTGTGAAAGGAAGTAGTAGTTAGGTATTGAGTTGACACCTACTAAAAGTAGTTTGGGACTTGATTTACTTTGCTATTTGGTGCCATGCTTTTGGTTTCTGGGTTCTGAGGAAATGGAAACGAGGGAGCTATTTTGTCCTAGCGCATTGTTTCTCTTCATATCTGAAACCAGCTTGAGCATCTGCTGTGGAGAGGTTAGGAACTTACGGAGCTGTGTAAAGGCATGTGAGGAGATAAATTAGCTGTTTCCTTTCACTTTGTGGCAAACACTTATATACTAAACTTGCCTCTGGGACTCTGGGATATTTTGTTTCTAGGAAACATTGGTATGAGTGAAAATGTTTATTTTAAAACAGGAATAAACAAAAATAGGGAATTTCTGCTGAAGACCCTTTTATGACCAGCACTTCTTATGGCACACTTCTCTATTTTTATCAAAAGCAGAGAAACGAGCACTGAGTTGAAACAGACATGTTTGTCCAGGAACACATGCAAGAAATAGGAAAAAATGATAACTTGCGCTGTTTTCTGTCTTTCAGAGATGTACTCATTTGTTCTTGTCACCTGTTGTGCTCACCTAAGCAACAGCAGTGTGTTCTCTGACCTTTGTTCTTGCAATTAAAGATGCTGCTATTAGTCAATAACTATAGTGCAGTGAAGTCCACCTGTAACCTTAAGAAAGCAATTTCTATTGATAAATGTAAATTCATATTGTGAAAATGGAGTTATCCGTGTGATTTCCTTTGCTTATTTACTTTAAATGACAAAAAAAAAACCCCATGGTTGTGATAATCATAATCTGATTAGTAGGTAAAACTGTGCTCGTTTTAATTCATCTATATGACTTTATTATTGTTGTTCTATTTTGTTCCCAATGAATAAGCTGCTACATGTTTGCTTAGGATATTTTGTTCACCCTGTGTTCTTTCGACCATGTGATAAATCCCGTTTTCTTCCACTGCAATTTTTAGTGCTGTCGAATTATTTACTAACCAGTGCTGTTATTTCAAGATGTAGTTAATAATTAACATGAAACCAGATCATTTTATGAAAGGTTATTTTCTTATGACGTTTAAAAATCCTAGGAGGCGTTGAAAGTACCATTATGATTCATAAGGATTTGTTGGAAATAACAATATACTCTCAGGTGATCTGTCTCTAGTTTAAATTGCCTGCTAGGTTTAAGATAAGCCAGTGATAGTAATGTCTTGGCTCACAGGAGTCAACTCAGGTTTATTAATAACATCCACTCATAAGTTCAGGGTAACACTGTGCCTGTAATTTCAGATCCTAAAATAAGGTTTTGTATACAGTTGCACAGAATTAAAATGCTGCACTGTTGCCTTAATTTCCATTGAGAATTTGGATCAAGATCAAGGGCTTTATGTAGGGCAGTGTGTTTTCTCCCATTTGGATGCTGGAAACTCGATTCCTTGAAGAGATTCAGACAACATTTTTTAACCCTTATTCGCTTGTTTGATGCTGTCTAGTTTAAGATGTTCAAATGGTCCCTTAGAAACATCTTCAGGACCGATGGCCTCTTTTTCCTCTGATGAGTTTTTTCTTAGAGTTAGGTTTAAAGTATGTCAAAAGAGAAATTTAGGAGTCTCTCTAATCTGGGGTTTACCTGTCGAGTAGAGGCCTGGCAAGAGAGATTTATGTTGGTTTGTTTGGGTTTTTTTCTTAGGCCATCACGATGGCTCCCTGGCCACAGTGATGGGGTGGTTTTGTTGAAAATGAAGGTTGGCGGTTTGGTTTGGAGACTGCCCAGAGCCGAGGACAGAGTAGGATTTCTAAGAGAAGTAATTCCTTCCTGTGCTGACATATATTGTGAGACTTCCATAGTAACTTTGTGACCAGACATGATTTTGGAAGAACTTCGCCTGCAGCTCAAATACACACACATTTATGCATATGTATTTATGTAAAAAATAAAAAAAAAATTGAGAATTTAACAACTCTTAAAGTATGAAGAGAATGTCTATGGAATGACGCTCAGACTGCTACCAATAAGCCACTTAGACTGAAGCAAGGTAATATGTCTTTCCTTAACTCAATGCCTGATTCTTCTGAAAAGTAAATAAATTTGCAGCCACAAAGTTAAGGGGAAATGCTTAACTCCCAGCAGGAATGAAAGTGTCTTTAATCTAAACAGGCAATGTAATTTTTAGTACCTAGTGTTCCAGGGCTGCATTCCAAGCTGAGGAAGCTCTACACTAATGACAAACTGTGGTTCCCTGGCACGCTGTGGAAGTGTCTTGGGGAAACACTGGATGAGTGGATCTCTGAGAGCATTCAAGTCCTTGTCATGGTGTAGATTGGGTCTCTCATGGGACCCTGATCTTTGATTTATGTGAAGATTTCTGATCTTTAGTCTTTATCCTTTCGAACAGAGTGCAGCAGAAACTATATTTCAATACATCTTGACTGCAACATGTTCTCAAGAAATTAATTCTTGTCTCATTTTGTGATACCTATATGCATTACTGGCTGGTGTGTATACCAACATTAGATGTAAGAAGGGGTCTTTGACTATTGCATTAGCGCCTGAAGGGGTTCGTATATTGAAACATGAGATGAGTCTGGGAGTTTGGTATTCATGTTCTTTAATTGCCTATGTCAGTTCAGTGTTCAACCTTTGACAAGGGCAAGCAGTGAGGATTGTGCACCTCGGACATCTGGAGAAAAAGCTTCTAAGTTACTCTGTATGGTCCTGTTTATTTCATAGAGAGTGGGCTCTGTCAGTGTTTAATTAGAAAAGCAGACTGTTTTTTTCAGTTTTTTCTGCTTAAGATGCCTTGGTTAACAATGTTTCCGTGGCACCTTTTTTTTTTTTGACCGTTAAGACTGTTGCCCACCGTTGTGCAGATGCGCCTGCGCATACTGGACTGTAGGAAATGATGTAGCTGTTCTACAAAGATTTCGTCAAAGCAAATCTAGCTGCGCCATGTCTCTTGCGCTCTCCTCTCTATGCATTCCTCAGACTCCAGCATTACTTGCACACAGAGTCACATTCTGATCCGTCTGTCTAGTTCTGCAGTGAGAATGTTCTAAATATTCATAACGTTGTGTATATGTCATGCTAGGTGGCTCTGTATTATTAGAAATCCTGGGCTTTAAGCACACTGTCATCCATTGTTCAGTAAACACAATTACATTGCCCTATCTTTCATCTCTTCTCTAATGAATCCATGCTAATTGATTAATCAGTGCTGTTGCTTCCCTATGATAATCCCATATGAGGAATAGTCGTAACATAACTAGCAATTACTAATGTATGTTGTACGCTGAGGAAAACATAATGTAATATACCATAAGTGGTGAACTCAGATGAGGAGGAATGGGGCAGCGCCTTGGCCAGGTCCTTGCATTCCAGGGCACAGCTCTGTCTGCTGGGAGGAGAGGTGGGCCAGGAGTGCTGGTTCTAGCTGGTCTTTGGATGTGAGTGTGATCCATTAGTTCCTGGTACAGGGAATATCTCAGTCTATCAGTGATTAGTGGTGTGTTACAAAAAGGCATGTCTGAGAAGAGGCGGGCAGTGTGATCAGCTGTATCTTCTTCAAAGTTTCAGCTGGTGTTGGTTACTGAAGTGACTGTCGTCTTGACTTAAATATGGCTATGACAGTGACTTCTAAAGCGAGCGTTCTTATACCATTACAGCATCTTACTGATGTTACTGTTTAATTTCCAAAGCAATGAGTTGAGATTTCTGATCTAAGACAAAACTTCATGTTGGCTCTCGCAGGTGGTGAGCGGTGCTTAGCAGGCCGATAGATGGTAACGATTTGGTTTTCTTTGCTGTTACAGAATCAATAGAACTATGGATTCCTATTGATGAGCCTACCTTGTTTAAGACATCACGTTATACGCTCCATTCGTAAAGACAGATAGCAGCAAAATATCAAATACCATCTTTAGTAAAGTCCCTTTTTTAACCTTGAAAACAGGTGTGGTTTTTAATTTTGGAAACCATTGTTGTTTGCTCTCCATGTCATAGGTGGTGGTGGTGAAGATAGATATAATTTTCATTCGGATGAGAAAGCTAAATTCAATAAAGGGTTTATTGCAAGGGATAAAGATGTGAGGCTAAAGTATCATTTGTGTGTTAACTTTTAGATAATACACATTCTTTGGAAGCTTTTCAGATAATATTGACAGCATATTGGTGTAGCAACAGCAGAAAGTTTTGATTTGGCAGTGCAATTGCATTTGTAAAGCTCTTTTTTCTCTTCTATATTGTGCACTAGTGTGTTTTGATAGGGGTTTTTTTTCCCCCCTTAAGTGTTCGGAATTAGGAGTTTTGTGTGATATGAACAAAATCCAAATTCTGTTTGGGGAAATGGTGATGTGGCATCATACATAAGACTGGCTAGGTGAGATTTATATGTTTGCTAAGTAATGCTTTCGTGAAGAAATTATCCTGATGTAATGTGTAGTGGTTTCAGAGATTTTTTTGTTTAATTTTAAAAAGGAATACAAGCAGTTCCTCTTTGCACAAATAAGAAAGGAGTCAAAATACAGATTTGTAGTTTGCAAATCTCTTGTAAAAGTTTCTGTCAATTAAAGATCGTGGGAGGTTTAAAGTGAGTCAAGCTAGGGAACATAATGCTGATGTTCTCTTTGTCTGAGAAAATTTGGTGGATTTTCTTGTAGAAATATCAATTTCTTTTCTATTTTTGCAATATTAATTGTCCAATGACAGTTTCCAACCAAGTAAAGGGATTAGTGTGCATTTGTAGAGCTAACGATAGCACACTTTTTAAATTATGCTTGTTGCCATGGAAATGCTTACAAATAATTTATAGAATAACTCAAATGTCCAAAAGTTGTGCACGTTGAACACCGATTTTTGTCTCAAGTGGATGACACAGAAGAAATCACAAGTTTTAGCTTGAAAACACCTGCTTGAAAACACCTGCTTCTTCACTGCCTTGCATTGCTGACAGTACTGATAAATGTTCTCTGTAAATAAAAGACCACCCATGGATTTCTGGACAATAAACTTAGAAATAGTTCTTAAAATATAATTAAAACACTAAAAGGTAAATAAACTATTAATATTATAGCAGAATCTCAGGATTTATCTATGTGACCTCTAATACCTAGGCACAAGAGTCACCATGCTTCAGGTCAACAAGAATATTTTAAATGCTCTTAGCATGGATGAGCTCAAATTAATAATCTTGCTGAGATGCAAATAATACTAGCTTAGGCACACTGACCTCCTAATACTGCTTTGTAGTGTCTAGTTGGCTTGCATTGCAGGCAGAGAGCTCATGGATGTCTTCAAAAGACCATGTCAGAAACCATAAAAGGGTACTTAAGTCAGTGATGTTCTCTACCTAATTTTGCTGCTACTTTCTCCTATTAATAGTTTTCATCAAGAAAAGAGCTATACATTGACTTTAACTCCTTCTGCAGGTATTGGTAAACTAATTTTTATCTGGTACTGGGCAGACCCTGGTGTTTTCTAATTGTAGAAAATAGAGGTTCATTTTCTAAAATTCTGTAACCCTATAGAATCCTAATGTGTTTTCCATCATGAAAACCCCTTTAGAAGCATTTGGTAGCATATGTACATTTAAATGCCTACCTGATCAAGCGTAGGCAATTAAAATCAGAATGATAAATGGGAGACAGGGCTAATAAATGTATCCTCTGTTTTAAAGATGCCAGTAGTCACATGGTTGGCCGGTTACTTCATCCTTTCAGCAATTTTTCCAATATTCATAGCTCCTAAAAGTTGTGAACACTTACCGTATTACTTACATTTCCAGTGGTTTATGGTGTGTTCTCCCCTGCCCTGAAACATTTCCTTTTACTTCAAGAATTGGTTCTTGGCCAGTAGAGGTGCTAAATCCAAATATTTATCAATATGCTATCAATGCTTTTAAAAGCAGCTTTCTGCTGCTTTAGAAAAGACATTGCTCACACCTTATCCTAGAAATTCTGAAAGTATTGGACTTTGGTCTAGAGTTTTATGTGTGGGAAAGCTACTTTGGAGACTTTTAACTGATGCAATTTTTCCATTTTTCTCTTCCTCTGAGACGTTCACAAAGGAAAGTGCTTAGGCACTCAGGCTGCACCCCTTCCTTCCCTTCCCCATGCAAAACAACTACCAAGAAAGGTGTGACTCTGGTACTGTTAGAACTAGTGGACTTTTTGGGGTGTCCGTCCCCCCCCCGCCCCAGCAATGTTAGAGACGTTTTTCATCTGAGAACTCTTGGAGAGTTTAATGGCCAAAATTATGTGTAATAGTTTTGATCCCCAGGCCTAAAACAGTCCTTGCTGCTCTTGAAAATTGGAAACTTACTGTTTGTGTAGGACTTTGAGAAACAGCATTGCTGTTTCCGTGCAGAGAGTGCTCATCAGCTAGATTTTTGAATGGTTAGGACTGGAAACAAATCGGGAGAAGGTAGAGCAGAAAGGGTTAGGGAGTATATTTTGAAGGCTGGTGTTGGCAAGATGTGTTTTACATGCAGGAGTTGAACATTTCCAGAAGAGCTCAGTGGGAGTTAAAAGGTGAGCAACTGGCTGGTGTAGCTTGTGTCCCTGAAGAACTGAGGCTCCTCTGGTTTTGGTTCCTGCCGAGTTCTGTGCTCCCTGGGAGTTGTGTTTGATATTCACAGTATCTTGCCCATGTAGAAGGCAGGGGCTTCAAGGTGCCTGCTGACTTCGGACCAGTGGTAATTAGGAGGGGAGAAGACATTTCCTCCCATGCTTAACCCCGCGAGGTACTCTTCCCCCTGGCTTCTTGGTGTGAGAAGCCTGTTTACTGTTGAGAACGTGCCCTCGGGTTTTTTTGATGGAAGTTTTAAACCACTGAGCTAAGGCGTAAGCAATAGTTTTGAAAATACCTGTGTGTGCATAAGATGTTCCTGTCCCGCTTTTCACAATGATACTGAATAAGTACTTCAGTTGAGCTGCGCGTGTGATACAGTTGCTTCTAATCTGCTTCAGTGCAAAGTCACACCGAGTACTTGGACCTGCTGAGGAAGGTTTCAGCCGACCTGGTTTTTGCGTTGAGCAACACAGTGTATGTAATCCACCAGTACAATTGAGCTGTGATGATAACCCTCAGTTGAGCGTTGTTAGCAAACAATTTGGGGGAATAATTTCTTACTCCAGACTGTTTCCCAGGAGGGCGTCTTATTTACGCCCATGGTTTAAAATATCTTTTGAAGTGCCAAGACCACAGCTCACTACAATATTCAAGAAATCCATTGGTAGTTGAGAGGGGAAAATGTTGCTGTTGTCGTTCCTGAAACTGTCATGTGATTGTTAAAAGCCATACTATATTATGGCTTTTCTTTGTGCTGTGCTAATTAAATGTGAATCCACTTGCATATGATTAAAAATATCTGAAGACGTACAGCTATTCTTATGTCAAAAAGTATCTTTTACCAGTCTAGTAGAATACATTTCAATTGGCAACATTGAAAGAAGTTGTAGGATTCTTATTTTCATATTTGTTGCCTGCCTAAAAATAATCTTTAGCAAGTGATTAATTGCATCTGTAGATAGTGCACAATTGCATCAATTATCCATTTCAAATGAATTTCGTTCTGAATAGTTGAGAGGATGATGTAGTTTAATCAGTAAGTGAAATGGAACTATTGTAAGCTGTTTAAAAATACTTACCACGTTTTATGGAGGCAGAGTGATTTAAAACAAGCAGACCGCTGGAAAAGTAAGAAACATGCAGTAACAAACACTAATATTTTTCCTTCAGTTTAGCCCCGTTTTATTAGTTTGCTTTGCATTAGTTTCCATCCTTGATATATTGATGATAGTTATAGTGTGGGGATGTTAGACGGTTAGGAATTTTGTAATTGAGATAAATTAGTTGTGGTTATAAATACACTTGTTTAAGTATGACAGCTTGCGTGTATGTTGATCAGCATCTCTTTCAGATAAGCTCTGAAATGTTGAAGAGCATACTGAGCAATTTATTCAATTTTCTGTTATAGGTCAGTTTTGAAGGGATACGTTAGATACTTCATTATACTTCTTCAGAAGGGAAAAAGGAAAGTTATATCTTAAAATAACAGAATTAATCTGGATTTTTTTTTGAGGTGGTGTTATGCATGCTTTTGCAATACTAAACCATTCTTAAACACATTTTGGGAAGTGGTTTTGGGTGGTAGATAAAGCTGTGTGGGCAGGAAGATAGTCTGCTATTAGCTTGCTAATGAAAGGTTAGCTGAGCAGATGAAACGCAGATATTGACACCAAGTTTGTATTCGTATCTAACATTTGAATGACTTTGAGTTTTGTGTAACTCATTGAAGGTTGGTATTTTACAATGTGTAACGTTTAACCTGTTCAGAGCCTCTGATTTTAATGGTTTTCCCCAGTTATAAATTTTTTTCTTCTGTAAAGGTAGTTTAATAACAGGTTTCTACTAACTGATAACTTATTATGTATTTCACTTGTCAGAGTGTTGCCTGGCCTTGAGATAGCCTGACTCTATACTTTGTAAAAGTAAAATAACTGTTTTCTTAATGTAGGGTTTTAGGGCCACAGCTTTCATTAGGCCCATTGTGGATTTAAGGCCAAATGGGGGCGTCTAGATACTGACTTTAATTCTAGAACATTTTTAAAACTTGTGGTTTGTTGCATTCTTCTTTTTACAGTCCGAGGGTGGCGGGAGTTTCATGATCAAGGGCACTGGTTATTGCGGTCAAACGAAGTTTCTTAGCCCTTTCAGAAACACAGGTACACATACAACTCATGTTTTGTCCCAACAGACCAAAGTGAGCCATGGAGAAGCCTTTCTGAGGCACAGTCGTGTACGGTTGGCCAGAACTTGAAAACAGCACTGTATCTAGCTGCTGGATGTTACATCAAGATACGTATAACTTAGGTTCAGATAGGGTTATCATATTTTAACCTGTGCTTGGTGATATTATTACTGAACCAAAAAAGAGCCTTTATGTGTGTTCCTTGAGCTGTATGTTCTTGGGGATCTTCCTCTGTATGCAGTATCAGCTGTTGCAATTGTTGCTGTAACTAAAGGTAAACACTTTTACTTTGTAACGCGGACTAATTGGTTTGGAATATTTATAAAAGTGCTGATTTTTAAAGCTAAAAATAGTGCTGTGGCTTTTTAAACTCATTCTGGCTGTCAGAAACGCTCACATGATCCTGAAAGTGTTGCTAAAAATGTTTGATTTTTAAATGTGGTAATTAAAATTGTCTTGTGAGAGCAGTAGATGAGACATTTCCTGCATCTGTAAACTGAGCATCCCTTTCACCCCCAGGTTTCCTCACGTCTGACTGTTTGTTGTGTTGGTAGGATCTGAACTCCTACTGAACCTTCTGGGAAGAGGTTTACTGTTGGCCAAGTAGGGAGTGCGAGCTCTGCAGCCTGCCACCCTGATCCCTGACCCTTCTGCTTTAGGGTTTGGATGCCTTTCCTTTGTTTTAAAAAGCTGATGCCCTCAGGGAATACAGAGCTGTAAACTGGAACTTCAGACATACATTTTCACTTTTAACTTTGTCACTAAAAGAAAGTTTCAGATAAAGATACTTTCCCTTGGGTATACTGGACTGCTTCAGTCCTCATTTGAGTAGATACCATGTGTATTTCCTACAGATCTTATTTATTTCCTTCAAGTTTATTGTTAGTGTTTGATGAACATTTTATACTCCAGGTATACCCTGCACTCAGGATTTTCTCCAGTTGTTTGTGTAGACTTCCTATTCTCTGAATTTATCTAGTTCTGAGATTTGTCTCATGTTGGTTACTGTTCAATAAGATTTTTTTCCAAACAGAAGAGGATTTTTTTTGCTACGTAGCTTTTCTTAAAGTGATAAATTTGCAGTTTTATGCTCACTGCAAACTTACTTCCTGTCCTAAGAATAGTATTCTGAGCCTACCAGGGAGAATTGAGGTGATTTAGGGCCCTTTTATGGCCGTTCGTGGGCCGTGAATATTTCTAAAGCTGTCTTACTGGCATAGGTGGTACAGTCCACTCTTGGGTGAACGTACAAAATCTTGCTGCAGAAGAACGTCAACGAAAGATTTCTTTTTAGCTAAAATATAATGCAAAACTACACTATAAGCAGAGTAGAGTTAGAAAACAGATCTGGTACCATTTTTCTACGGTATGAAAATCCAGGTTTTATGCGTTGCGATGACAGTGAGAAAACAGAGCAGTGGGGCTGGTTGGTAGCCTGGCTGTCAGGGCAGCCCTCTGCTGTGCTAGCCGCGCGGGGCTGCACCCTTTGTTTGAAATAAAAACAGTCGTTTTGATGGTTTTCAGTCAATTCTGTCTCTTCCTCTCTCTTTTTCTAGCCGGAAACCAACACTTCCATGGCTCTGTCCAAATGTGCCACTACTGTTTTTTTTTTTTCCCCCAGACGTCGTTATGCTGACTGTTGAATTGAGGCGCCTGTGCATATTCACGGAGTAGAAAATGTTACTGATATGTACTCTGTCACGCTTTCTGCTGTTACACATACATGTTTACCTAATTGGAGAGCTGTCACATAATGAGTATGAAACTTTCAAGCATTTGGTTTACAGTTGTTTGCAGAGGGCCATTACTTAATAGAATCCCTCTTCTGCTTCAGTCCTAATTTGAAGAACATACATTTTGCAGCACTAAGAAAAATGCCTAATTCAAATTATCCCCATGTAAATAAATTTTAAAACTTGCACTGTTCTTAGATGCATATGCTTTTCTTGGCTTTTGTTTTTACCCACAATTTTGCATTTTGTTGCTATTTCCTAAGTGAAAACTGTAATTCTGTCACTGTAAATCTATTGCACTTTCAGCTGAATTTGAGTCAAGTTTTGGGAGTCGATGTCATTAATTCCGCTACTATTGAAAAACTGTCTTTAAAATATGAACAAGAGATTGAGAAAATTTATGTGTATTGGATCATTGTCTTCTAATAGTGTCTTGTGCATTGTTGGTTTGCTATCATTCTGCTAGTTGGGCAGGAGATGATCTGTTTAAATTTACTGAGCTTCTAATGAAATGCCGAAGTACGAAAGGAATTTGTCCTTTTGTAGTGACTGTTACGTGACTGGAGCTCTAATGTCGTTCTCAGAGAGCTCGGTTGTATTTTCAGTGTTATGATTCACGTTTCCTTGGTCGCTTAAGACTTTAAATATATCTAGCTTTGTGTTTACTGACTTGACCATGTGATAATCTGTGATATGTGTGAGCACTACATGCCTTCGAATCAAAACCGGTGATATTGGGCAGGATGGGGACTGTGACACTGAACTTCCTGCCCCCCTTCCCTCTGGCATTTCTGAAGTCTGTCAGCACGCTTTTGTCCAGCTCAGGAGAGGGTAACTTATTTTTTAGGAAAGATTTGAAATAATAAAAAAAAAAAAAGGAGGGGGGAAAAAAAAAGCTGTAATTGCAGTTGCGGACTCCAAACTTCATCCTGTAATTCTTTGCAGAAGTTTTATCTTGCACAATGATGAAAATGTGGAAATATGGGACTGTCGGGCACCTTACAAGGCTGAACCATTATTTTCCGGCACAGGAATGAGCATGCCTTGAAACATTTGTGACATGTTTTTAAATCTGTTCTTGAAGACCTCTACTGAAGGTCTGATACCCCTAGTATCGCTGATAACCATGTTATCCAGCTTCAAGACACTTTTTGCTGGTCTGATCTTTAGCAGAAAGGAAAGCTGTTGGTTGCCATGTTTTTGTAAGAACCTCTTTCTTATCTTGGAGTGTAACTGTGCCCTTACCAGTGTTGTGCTATGTCACTAAACAAATCTAATTCCCCGTATGAGATAGTAATTGTTGATGAAAAAGTCATTCCTTGTGGTTTAGAATCTGTGAATTAGTCAAGAGAAACGTGAGGTGCGATTGTGTTCTGTGCATCAGTATTTGTCACTGCTGTGAAATCTGTTTCCCAAGAAGTGGAGATGGAGGACAAGTATGGACATAACCTCCCTACAGCAAGAACAACAGTAACCAAAAGCCTAGAAACAGAGGAAATAATGTAGCTTATGCAGACTTGTGTAGACTCAAAGGGAGGGTTTAAATCGCAAAGCAGTTCTGAGGCATGAGTAGCAAGTTCTCTGTCATGTACTGAGCGGCAATGTGTTGCAGCCAGTGTCTGGAAGAACAGAGAGTCTAGTTAATTCACCACCCAAAATCTGCTCATGGCTTGGCTAATTTCAGCCGTCTGAGAAGAAGAGCCTTTGTAGTGTTTTCAGTGGTTAGCTAAAGGAGGTGACCTTTGTTGGGACTATTATTGTTAGGAGGTGTGTCTGCTTCTGGCATCTGTTGCTACCAAGGCGCGATCTTTTTTCAAGATTAAGTCAACATTTGAAGGCTGCGTGCCAGATTTCTGTTGCTAATGCACTGCTTGAGGTTGAGTTCCTGGTTTATGAGGTTAGTGTGGAGTATGCTCCATGTAACAAGAATTGCTCTTTGAGTGTGGTTCCACTGTGAAAAGTGATTGGAAGAGAGGGCACGTGCTCAATACACGTTTTTGGAAATAGTTTTTCCATTAGTGACAGAAGTTTGCTTTCAGTGAGCTATATAGGTCTTGCAGTGGAAGCAAAGTCTGTTGGCTTGTGCTGTGATTAACATACAAAGAGAATTGCTACCAATATTATAGGTTCAAAAGCTGTGTGTGAACCAAAAGGGGATCCAGCTTGATTTATATTCCAAGGGTTTGCTTTGCAAGGCTGGTCATGATTCTTTTTTAAAATGCAAAGCGACCCACTCTTGCCTCCACTCTCTTGATACTTGTCAACTGAAAGGAAGTTCTATAAATCTTTGAGGGACTGAAAACACCAAACCTTTAAAGCCATCTTTCAGAGTAGAGCCATCTTCTGAGAGAAATTGAAAGTTTTAGTATACAGTGTAGAGCTTTTATTGAAAATTATATTACCTATCTAGTTGGCTTTGTTCTTTGGAATTAATTTATAGCGTTGCTACCTTTTGCCTTGAGACAGGTTGATATAGCAAGTATATACACTGGAAAACTGTACCACTGCAACAACAAAAAAATAATGATTAACTTTAGGCTTTATCTAGTTAACATCAAGCTCTGAATTGAATTCTGTTAGTGTGCTGACAGCTGAAGATTTATGTCTTCCAGCTATATTCCTGTTGCAGAGTTGGCAGAAGTGACCTCTCCAAAGAAGGTCTTTGTTACAGATTTTGCTCTGTTTACATTATTGCCATAAGGGTCACAACAAAGTACAGTACATTAAAGCTAATATATCACCTGCTGACAGTGCTCTTATCTCATTGGTACCTCTTTCCCTCTCCCAGTATGGAAAAAATGCAAACATTAGGAGTCTAAGGATCATGAAAAGAAAGTTAAATAGTAGTTTTCAAGAGCTTTAGCATTAATGTCAGGTCCCTGTGTGCACTGTATTTTTGTGTCTGGCCAAATGCTTACGTGATTTCTTTTTCTGTGAAGTTACTGTGAAAATACGTCTTAACCACATACATGCTACTAAGGGATAGAAAGAGCAGAAAAAAGCCGTTGGGTTTATCCAAGGTCTGTGGGATCTGTTGGGAGAAAGGAGGTGGCTTAGGATGGGAACAAATGACATTCAGAGCAGACAGGCAGACAAGGCAGCAGTACCATGAGTTTCTCCAGTGAAAGCACGGTGGGACTCTGGTGTGAGGAGCAGGACTCCAGATACCCTCCTGTTTCTCCAAATGCTGACATGTACAGAATGGGTCTTTCAGTCCTCACTGTCAGTGAGAGGATGTTAATTAAGTTTTCTCTTCCAAATATTCACTCAAACATACAATTACAGGCATTGTTCTTTATGCACAAATACGTACATAGTTTCAAAATGTGCTTTGAAATCTCTCAACAGGGTGCTTCCCAGGTATCCTTTCAGGATGGGGACACGAACCTCCCTGGACCCACAGAACTGTTGTTGGCTCAGAGGGCCCGGCTCCCTGTCAGGTAGGAGCATCTTCTGTTCGGTGCTGACTCAAGTGTGGTTTATCAACATGCAAGGCAAGACTGACTTCTCATTGCATCTGCACCTGTGAATCTGCGTTGTGCTCATCATCATCATGATCTCTTCCTCCTTGTCCCTTTCCCATCCTAAAAATGCACTCAATTCACATACTGAAGCACATATTTACACATGACAGTCTTTTACCCTCATTTATGAATATGAATGATTTTCTTGCGGTATTTGTAGTATAAGGCTACGGTGGAAGTATGCTACTGTTGTATACTCAGGGTTCTTGCTTTGTACTCAGTCCTGCAAGTATTTAATGTCTTAAGATAGAGGATGTTCTTAGGTAGTACATCTCGATAAATAACGAGTCAGCTGAACCGTGTGATCCTGAAATTATCTTTTCAGTTAAAAATATCCTCTGGTTTTGAGTCGTAAAGTTATTATTTTGCTGTCTCCTGCGGTAGATTTTATATCTATGTTTACACACTGTGAAAACTAAAGCCAATATTTGCAATATTTCCGTGTGCATTGCCTCTCTAGAGTAGTCACATGGAAGGCATCCTTTTCCTCTCTTTGTTTATAACAAACCAGCGATTGCCAGTCCTGTTATAACTGAAGATGGTAGTGGTCGCAGATAGTTTGGGAAATAACTTTTATTTTGACCAGTCTAAATTTTGAGTGAAACTTACGTAAACATGTATTCTGCATTGGAAGCCAGTACAGTAAAATTTGAGAGCTGTATAGCTGAAACAAAAGGAAACTAGATATTCTCAAGAGGTTTAATAATGAGCTTTAGGGTTTATTGTTCCTGAAATCACGGGAAAAATTCTAAATGGCTGAAATGAAATGAAAAGAACAATTTTGCAGGTTACAGTTCTTACACCAAAATTAACAAGTCTGCAGTATGGTGTCACAAAGTAGGTAAGCCAGGTCCTCAGTGGTGGTAATAAAGGATTTGACATGGCAAATTTAGAGCAAAGTGTTCCCGTACTGCTATTCTCCTGTACCACCATAAGCTTAAATTTCAGTTTTGACTGGTGATTCAGGTTGTGCTGAAGTCACCTTTTTGAGTAGGCAAAAGAATCCAGCCCTTTGTTCAGTATGTTGTGTTTGTTGCAGGTCTGAAACGGTATCATAGCACATTATATAACGAAATTAAGAAGTGTTATATGGCAAACTTCTGTGTGACAGCTAAAGTGTCAAAAATTAATTTGTTTCGATTTTGATGATGGCAAATAATAATTTGCTGTAATTTTGCAGCTTATAGTTGTTTGTCAAAACAGTATAAAATAAAAACCATAAAATAAACCGTATCTGCGTGCCTTAATCCTAGAGCATTTATCCTCACAAACGCCTGAGAAAAACCAAGTGTTAACATTCCCGTGTTATGTACATGGGGTCTGGGAAGGAGGCATGAAGTTATATACCCAAAGCCTGTGGGGAAGTTCACAACAGCAAGGACTCTTAACCTTGGCAGTTTTCTGGGCCGTGCCAGAATTTTGGTAGAAGGATCGCCTTTCCTTTTAGAGCATGTAAAAAATCAGTCTTTTCCATGCAAGAGAGTTAATTTCTTAGTTAGTTTTTCTTGTTCTTTGAGTCATCATTTCATTTCTTTTATCGAAGACTTTTTCGTCTTGGTAAGGTTGTGTTTTTCAACTCATCTGTCTGCTTGCATTTTTGCTTCCCCTTGGAGGCCTCCTTATCACCTACTTTGTATGCTGTTTTGTAGTTTCTTCTCTTGCCTGCTGGTACTGATAATATTTTTAGAATAGTCTCATCATGAAAAGGAACTGGAGAGCTCTTCCAGCCTTCTCTGCACCTGCCAGGCCTCCGAGTTACACACTAGCTGATTAGTGTTCATCATGCAGGTATAGAACTTAGTCAGTTTAGTTGCTAATGCTTATTTTATCTTTATGTAATGTTGCTAAAGACTTCTACAGCTTGTTTCGCCTGAGGTGGTTATTATGTATCACCAAATATATGCACTCATTTGTCTCTTGATCCATTAATTTGCAGTGGAGATTAATCAAGCTCTGTGCATGCTAAGCTCATACTTACTGTTGTCTTTATGCTTTTACTAGGGTCTTTTAGACCATCTAAGTCCTCTTAGAAGTTTTCTGAGAGTGTATTATTGTTTATCAAGTTAAACAAGTCATTGCTTGCATTTGGGATTCTTCAGAAGAAGGTTGTGATAGTCATTTGCTTCATAACCTGGTTTTGGTGGCCATTGGAAACATTGACAATGAGAAAGAACTCTGTGATATTTTTTGGAGGTATTCAGTTTTCTGAAATGGTGAGGTCTTCTCTGGCATGTCACAAAAAAGTCCATAACAAGCCTAGATTTCTGTAGATCTCTTGGATTCTTTGCTGAATTCTGCAAACTCTCTTGGTGGAGGAGTATGGAAGGAATAGTGATAAAGAATATAGGTTGGCACCCACTCAATTGATGCCTGAGCATCGAATTATTGAACACACAGAGCAGAGGGAAAGCTGGCCAGAACAAGGTATGCCCAAGAATCTTTCTCCGTTGGTTGTAATTTTTTTTTGAGATGAAATGAGTTGTCTTAATCTGGATTGAGATTGCATTAAGGAGAAACATCAGCAAAAAAGAAAACCCCAAACCAAATCAAAATAAAGAGAAAGGAGCAGTGTTTCTTTAAATGCAGAGTCTCAGTAAAATAGTTGTACCAAAACATACTTTGCTGTGCTTCCTGTGTCCTGAGGAGATTTTTTTTTTTTAAATACTATTTTGCCGGCAAGTGTTTAGATGGCTAGTATGAGGACTTTTTCCTCAGAATTATGGATTATATTCAAGTATTTTAATATATTCCGATTTTTTCAAACAGTGAACTTAGGAGAACTTGAGAACACATTGTTTTGTAAAGCAACGTTAGTTGGTATATCTGTGGAATTCACTGGAATTTCAAAAGTCAAAGAATTTAATTTTTAATGCAATGATTTTTATTCCTGTATTGCCTTTTCCTTAAAAGTGAAGAGGTTTTTTTTTAAAGTGTTTGTACAAAAATTTTTTCATGAGGAGTAATAGGTTTATAAAGGAAAATAATGTCACTAGAGATCATCTATCTATCTTACTAGTTCTTAATTGGAATGTAAGTGAAGAAGGTTTTATTAATAAAATAGTATTAAATAATAAAACTCCTTTTCCACAAGTAGTAGAACTAGCATCTTCATATCTAATTTGACTCCTTTTACACTGTTCTTTCTGAAAGAAAGTACTATTTATAATTCGCATTTCTGCAGGTATCTTTCTTGTTGTATTTCAAAGATGGTAGGGCCACGAAGGACCACCAAGTCATGATATCTTAAGCCTCCATTTAACTAAGCTATGTTAAGTTAAGTGAGGTTAACAAAGCTAATATTTTAGCGTAATTGTGAGCTACTCTGTGCTATGGAAGAAAGAAGAAAACTACTATTGTCCCTGCTGCTTTCACTAGAAAATATTCCTTCCTGTCACTGAGTTTCGTAGTCATTATGACCTATAGCACTTAGGCAACACAGCAGCTAGTCACCTAAGAAAATTATCTGAGCCTCCTCATCATAGCACCAACCTGAGGTCAGTGTCCCTTCTCTAACTATATGGCAGCCAATAATGGGTCTTTCAGAGGGAAGCAGGAAAAGAGAATACCATGATTAATATTTCATGATTGTGAAGCCTAGGCAGTTGAAGTTAAAGGCTTCAGGCCTGGCTTGTGTTAATATTTCTCGCTTGAGTAGGAAAACTGTTCCATTTGAAGAAAATCAGTTCACTGATTTAAGTAGGTAAAATTAGTTGCACATTGGGTAAATGAAATCGATGGCAGCGTGGAGGGTTTTTAGCTCCTCTACTCAGAAGCCAATAGGAAGGAAGTTCCTTTGCCTGGATTCTCTTAAAACGTTTCACTGTAAAAGTACTGGGAAACTTTTCAGGGCTGTATCCCTCAGGAGTCTGAGAATTTTGATTTGACCTCTCGAGAGTTTAACTTTGCTAGAAGAGAAACTTGAAACATTGGGTCATTGGCACATTTTAAAATAGAATAAATAAAACAGTCTGACGATAATGACTAATGACAATCTTGTGTAATTTCTGAAGGTGGATTTTTTTTATTTTGAGTATTCTAGTAAAGGTGATGTTCAGAATAAGGGAAGCCAAGCTAATGCCGTCAGTGTGTAAAATTTGGTATTTTTCCTTGCTTCCTTTCATGTTCTAGACTTGTACGGAAAGATTTTTAAGTAACGGCAGGGTCTTGATACTCTACAGAAGTCAGCTAGAAATTTGACATTCAAATTGCTTTAACATTGAGCTGCTTAGTACACTATACATAGTAATACTGTTCTTGAAAACCTTGCTTTTCTTTTCGTAGTAAAAATGACTGTGTTAAGGGACAGTAAACATGAATCTGCTTGGAAGTGGATGTTTAGCTTAATGGCAGTGGATTAGTTGGAACTCAAAGGGTAATTTATGCATAGATAATTCATTACATGTTTTCATTATGTTCTGTTTTGCTGTCTTCCCACTTCTTTCTAGCAGAGGTCAGGGTCAGTTGCTTGGTTTAAGCACTGTAGATACATAATTAAAGCGTAACTGCAGCTTTTTTTCCTCCTCCGTATTTCACTTTTTTTTTAACCTTTTGTGTCTTTCATTCGTGTAACAACACAGGAAGAACAACTTGATTTAAAGAAAAAGCACAAAAACCTGCTGCCTGCACGCTGTCTGGTTTATCTCCGAACCTTTAGACAGTTAATCTCCTGAGAACTAACTAATTTAAGTGTGGAAAAAATCTGGATTACAGCAGCACCTTTACTAGATTAATGCATTTTAGTTAGGTGAGAGCGATGGGTTACCTCTTCAAATCTGAAACCAGAAGATTCTAACATTATTTCATAGTAAATATTTAAACTTTGTGTATAGTTTGTTTAGTTCTGTGTAGAGTGGAGAAGGTGAAATGTACCCGTCTCTTCTAAAAGAGAGTAAGTTCCTTAACTGGGTCTGGAAAGCTCCTTCTTGACTCTGCATATTCAGCTGCTTTCGCCTCTCCTTGTAGGGTGCTCTCCATGCCTATTTACTGCTCAGATTTTCATCATTTGAGTGTATTCACACTACTTAACATCTTGAGCTCCAGTTTATTCTTCGGGGTTTCCAAGACGTTTTCATCAGAGCTTTAAGCATCTAGTTTAAAAGCGGGAAGGAAAGATGTGGAAAAGGGGTAGGAGGTGAGCGGGAAATGTGCTGACAGCTTTAGTGGAGGAAGCCTCTCTGGAAGAATGAGTACAGATAACTTTATTACGATCGGCAACCGTACTGTTTTAATATGGAAGAGAAGTACTTGGACGGAGTCATCGCCCTCTTTATTTGGATAAATCTGTGCATGGTGCTTCTTTAAAATTCCCTTTAGTAACTTGACATCACCTGTAGGCCTGTGCTCTCTGCCAAATGTCAGCAGCCCTTGTTCGTGGGTGCTCTCCTTCCTGGAGTGGCAGCGTTGGCTGGTGGCGCTGGACTACAAGTGAAGAACAAGTGAGGAAGGTGCAGCTCAGTGACTTCATCTGTAAGCTCTTTGCATCTGAGTGACATGTCCTTTGCCTTTTACTCGTCTGTGATCAGTAAGAATGGCACAAAGCATGTCCAGAATATCAGGTGTGCTTTTCTGTTTGCAAGGCAAACTCTGACATCCTGTGCTAAGAGACTTTTTTCAGATACAGCAGCTTACTAATCTGTGCTTTTTCTTAAAAACATGTGAGGAATTCAGTGATCTATTCAAAGGTTGTTGCTTCATCATGTTGTGCCTCCGTTCAAGACTTACGTGGAAGTGTTAAACAAGACTAAAATGGCAAAAGAATGTGTCATTGTAATGATAAATACTTGATCTGTGTTCACTCAGGCAGTAGATTCTTGTGACATACCCATGATGACAAGTTTTGCTCTGCCCAGTAACCCATGCAGAAAGCAACTTTTTCCAAGGTACTGTCTTCAGTGTGTTGCAAAACAATTAATCCACTGGAGGCTGCATCTGCTGCGTTCTCCAAGAGAAATCCTACCAAAATTCCCTGGCATTTGTGATTTGAGAAGGTTAAAGCACCTTGGCGAACCAGGTCCTGTGGCAAAACTGCACAATGTTTTATTTCTGGAGAGAGGTCCCTTTTAAGCGTCTGTATGCTCAGGGCTTGAGATTGGTTCTTCAGCATTATTGGATAGTTTGCAGAGAAGCTTTCAGCTAACAAATCTTTTTTCTGTGGCATAACTAACAAACTGCTAATTCTTGATACTGTTTTCAGGAGAGGGAGCTATAGTATTCGACAGCAAGGGCACTGCCAGTCTGAAGATCAGACTGATTCACCACTGAATATGCACTGCTGAACGTGCGGCACTCCATTTACATTTTGCTTTCCATGTTACAAATAGACTGCTGTGCGTGCTACCTGCACACATGCGTACATCTTCTCTATCTCTCTCTTTGCTGAACTGTACTCATCATTTTTAATAATATGCATGGCAAGCCTTCCTGACAAATGTGATAGACTGTAAAGAATCTGGCAGAAATCAATAAACATCAAACAATGAAGAATTTAAGTAGTAAATGATGATAGCTTCTTCAGGTTAAAAATCAGTAGTACAAGATAGAGTGTGGTCTCGGATGCCGCAGTCAGGTTGTGCTAGGCAGGCGTTCTCTCTTCACGTAGACCTCTGAGGCACCTTTAGTGCAGCGAGGGGAAGGGAGATGCCAGCGTGCATTTGAAGAAGCCCGAGTGCAATGTTTCTAGTTGGGGTGAACCATGCAGTTCTGATAAATTCCACTGAGATAAGTGCTTTCTAAAAGTTCACTTATTTTGATTACTGTAAGAATATATCTCTACTTATTTTGTAGAAATTGGGGTGCAAACTCAGCAAGGACAGTATTTTCTGAGGTAGGAGGTCTGTCTGCTCCTTGAAGAGCACACAGGAGATACTAGCCGTGTAGCACACTGAGGCACCCTCTGTGCTTCGCTCACCAGTGCTCCCAGCCTCTCATCCCCAGCTAGCAATTGGACTGCAGGTCTTCTATGCTGACTTGATGGGCCAGACTGGGGTTTTCTACTGCAAAATGTATTTAAGATGTATAAGGGAGATTTAGATAGGAGTAGGTTACTAATAGGTTACTAGCTTTTGGAATTTAATTTTTTCCTACTTTGGGGATTTGATTGTTTGTTCTTTAAATATGTTCAATATTGCAGAAAATCCATAAATTATCCTCTCTGTTGTCAATATCACAGATATCAACCAGCAGTGGAAAGCCATTCTTCCACCGGCTTCTTTCAGTTTTTTAACTTGACTGTCAAACTGAAGAGTCTCAGTGCTTTGGTGAACCTTGTGCCTGTGGAGTTTAGTAATTAGTATTCTTAAAGCTCATCCTGTTTAGGATCTCATTTCAGCCATGCCTTAGTCCTGAATACTCACGCCAGCACAGTGTAAACTGTAAGCCAGTGTGGAATAGTACACCGCTGGAATTCAGCTGTTCTTGTGGGCAGATTAAACCTGCTGGAAGATGGACAGCATGAGTGAATGATACAAAATTTTTCTGAGTGTTTAATCTTTGAGGTTCCTAACCCTGAAAAAGCTGGATCCCAAAAATCCTGCTTACTAATTTTTTAACTGTCAGATTTTCATAGGTATAATATAAAAATACTATGTCCTCAAAGATCTGTTAATGTTGTTGTGAAGGGCCGTTTTCTTCTCAGATGTAACTAAGGATCGTATTTGTTTGAGAATGAAAAGTCATTCTGACTCACTTCTGCTTAAAAATGTAGTTCTAAAGTACTTTTTTTATATATATATATAGAGAGAGAGAGTGTACTCTTATTCTGGATATCTAGTGCTTTAGTGTGTACATAAATTTTAGGATGTGCCACGGTGTTTTTAAAAGTAATATGCAATATACATGTGGGCTATTTATTTTCACAAAGAAATTTATTTTTCTTAGTGTGTAGATTTAAAATGTTAGGTTTAAAAATAGACTTGTATGTTTTCTTTGGCTTTGAGCCTACTTATAACTGTAAGTGCATTGATTTAATATGACAGCTAACCTGTCTATTGTGATAGCCCTCAAAAAAATTCCTGCTCTGTTTTACAGTTGCTTCTGAAGACAACTCTTCCCTCGAGTTACTTGAGCAACACAAGGTTATCTGGGGACAAATGTAACTTACTGAAATTTCCCCTGTACAAATGAAAGTGCATTCACTACTTTTGTTTTCTACACCTATAGGATTTGGCTTTTTAATCTGCTCCTATGTTTTGATTTTGTAGAAATTCAACAGACAATAAAAGTAGCCCTTTAATTATTTTTTTTTTATTAAGAGAATTGGGGGCAGTTAGAAGGTGGAACTGAAAAGAAGAGTTAATTTCCTACGCATGCATTTTTGAGTTTTTCGTAACCACCCTGATTTGCTTTTCTGACAAGTTTCACTAGAAACAAATGTTTTCTAAAAAACTTAGAGGAAGATTTGTTCAGGATTTCCCTATTTGAAGAAGAGAGGGGAATACTGGAAACAAAAAATCAGCAAATAGAAATGCCTGTTGATTGTGCCTGTGTTATAAATATAGTAACATGAAAATCTGTTATGTTGGGATCAGTGGCGGTTTGTTGCTCAGGGTCTGTCAGTTTCATTTGTATGGAGTATAAATTCATTCCACTGGAAGAATAATATAAAAAATATAAAAAAACCCAACCCTCCCCAAAACTCCCAACAAACAAGCCCCACTCACCCCCCCCAACTTACAAAACCAAAAGAAAATGATGTAAACTTATTTTCTAGTCTTACTCCATATTTAGTTGACCAAGCTAAGAATTATTGTGTCTAGGGCAAGCTCTTTCTGATTAATCATTACGCAACTGGGTAAAGGTTTGTAACAAAAAAACCCAAAAGTTATTCCTGCATTATTAGACAGCAATGCCAGAATTTGTCCAAGGTCATTTGCAGTAATTGTCCTCCTTGTGAGAGGGCTTAGCTGTGCCACATGTTTTTATGGTGTATCTAGTCTGGTGTAACTGAGTGTTGTCACTTCAAAGGTGGTCACAGATTCCTCCCTTATACCTCTGCGTTTCTGCTGATTCTTGCATCAGACGATTGTAAGACCATGGGTCAGTGAGATCAGGCAGCTGATCCCAGAGGAAATAGTTGTACTTGGAAAAAATAATTTGCAGTGGAGGGGCAGGGTGGTGCGGAAGGATCAGCTCAGTCTTCTTTCTCATCTTGCAAACGTGCGCTCTAGATCTGTTGCATGGGTTTTGGAGAAGGGTCAGAAGCCTTGTTCTCAACAGCAGCCTTCGCTTGCCATCAGTTAGACTGAGTCTTTAACTCGTGGCAGTATATAAAGTGGCCGTTTGGTTCAGTTTTACGTGTTCTGTAAATGCTATAGGATTGGAGTGCAAGCACAGGGCTTTTATAGCTTGAATGCATTAGAGTGTTCTAATGTAAATGAAAATACCCAGTAGTTGTCCACTGGCCGCTAATCCTGAGTGTTAATGGTGTTTGGTACAATTTAAGGGGAGGATGCCTTACAGAAGATATAGACTAGTACAGAAAAAAGGAACATGATCTCCTGGAATACAGACCTTACTCATTTCTGTCTGTCTGTCTCTCTTTTTTGTTTTAAAACATTCTAGCCAACTCAAGTACCTTCCTTTTCAAATTATGATCACCCAGAGTAGAGTTAAGGTTACTGTAAGGCTAGCAGTGTAAAATACTCAATAGGAAATGAAACAGCAAAAATCTATCAGAGATAACAGAGATTTTTGATAATGGTGTTTGAGGAAGGAAACTTCTTGATAAAATGAGCTGAGTTGCACTTTTGATTACAATTTTTGTTCTTTGTCAGTGATGTTGTATGGAACTAAGGGCAGAAATCAAGATATTTCAATATGATTTGACCAGTTTGCTTGTTGGCTTGATGTCCTTAATGTGTGATCTTCATGTTTTATAATGAGGAAAGGCAGAGAGATCTGGGTCTGTTCAGCCTGGGGAAGAGCAGACTGAGAGGGAATCTCATCAACGCTTATAAATGTCTAAAGGGCGGGTGTCAAGAGGATGGGGCCAGACTCTTTTTCAGTGGTGCCCAGCGACAGGACAAGGGGCAACGGCAACAAACTGGAGCACGGGCAGTTCCACCTGAACATAAGGAAGAACTTCTGTATTGTGAGGGTGACAGAGCCCTGGCACAGGCTGCCCAGGGAGGTTGTGGAGTCTCCTTCTCTGGAGATATTCAAAACCTGCCTGGACGCATTCCTGTGCACCCTGCTCTGGGGGCACCTGCTTTAGCAGGGGGGTTGGACAGGATGGTCTCCAGTGGTCCCTTCCAACCCCTACCATTCTGTGATAAATCATCCACGTGGGGGAATTGTCTGAAGCACAGCCGACATGGAGCTTAAATCAAGAACATGTAGAATAATAATCTTTTTATTTTAAATGAAGATCTCTCTCCTGACTTAAAAGCTTATTCTTTAATTTTCTGGTTAATTTACTTGAGTTGACTTAAGAGAATGTCTAGTACTTGCTGTCTTTCCCTTTCAAAGTACACAAATGCTAACCTAAGTAAAAAATCTGATAGCCATTTTACATTTAATTGTATTTTATATGTATGTTAGTAAGCTCCAAGTCAAATATTGTTTCTGTCCTTTCTGCGGGAATTTGTTTTTAATGTAGAGAATTCTGTGAGAAGCGTATAAGATGTGTTATCCTGTGCTCTTTTTTAGTGAAATGACAAAGACGGTGGAGATTTCTGGGGAAGGTGGACCCTTGGGAATACATGTAGTGCCCTTTTTTTCATCTTTGAGTGGAAGGTAGGATATTGTCTGCATTGCTCAAGAAGTATATTAATGAAAGGATTTCAGTTGTAATTCTCTTAAAATACCTACTATTTAGCCATAAGGAAAAGAAATGCTTAAAAGAAAGTTGCTCTATGACGTTGTCTTCCATTGCCAAAATATTTACTAGTCTAAGTTATGTCTAAGACAATACCAACCCCTTTGTTCATATATTTCCTTTTAATTGCCTCTGTTTTTATTCTCTGAATGGTAAACCAGATTCTCTATAGAATAATGTAATACTAAAGGTGTGCAGACTGCAGAGCTGGTTGTTTTTGTGGTGTTGGGTTTGTTTTGTGGGTGTGGGGTTTGGTTTTGGAAATGTGGTTTTGTTTTGTTTGTTTGTTTGTTTGGGGTGCTTGTTGAGCGTTTTTCTTTTCCCAATTGGATTCCTCTGCATAGGCCTTTCCTTAGTGACATACTAGACAAGAAAAGTAAAAAAATTTCCTTGCCTGGTCATGCCTCATATTTTTCAAGCCACCTTTCAGATTTGGTTGTATAGCATTTATAAAATGTGCACTATACCATGAACTTTTCTTTGTCACAATACGATTACTTTAATTATAAATGATTTAACATAGTCTCTTGAGATCACAAAAGCCTATTATAGCAGTGTGCTCCTATTGATGTGCTGTAGTTAAGACTGTGTCAGCATTTTCATTATAACTGTTTTCCAAGCTATGTAACTCAGATGAAAAAAAATTCTAGGCTGAAATTTGACATGCAGAGGCTTAGCCCAGAGAGTTAATTTGACACTGGCAGCCCTGAATAAGAGATGGGAAGTTGCCAATGCCATAAATGACACTACTTTATAGTGAAATGGTTGCCTGTAAGACAAAGACAATTATTGCAAAAATAAAAATTGTCTGATTCTGAAGTGTTTCTTTACTTGTCAACTTTCATGTAGGACAGAGAATGCGAAGGATTAAATTGCCTTGTAAAGGTCTGTGCGTGTACACGTTTTCTCAGCAAGATCTGAGTTTGCATGTGGACCCCAATTCATTCAGAATGTTGTATTTGCCAAAATGGAAAATAGATGTCCAACCTGCTGCCTGGAAAAATGTGTCCAGAAGCAAGCTGATTGTTGATGGGAACTGTAGGAGGTCTGAGTTGTGTCCTGGGCTTTGCAGGCTGCCTGTTTGTCTTGAGAAAGGCANCAGCAAAAATCTATCAGAGATAACAGAGATTTTTGATAATGGTGTTTGAGGAAGGAAACTTCTTGATAAAATGAGCTGAGTTGCACTTTTGATTACAATTTTTGTTCTTTGTCAGTGATGTTGTATGGAACTAAGGGCAGAAATCAAGATATTTCAATATGATTTGACCAGTTTGCTTGTTGGCTTGATGTCCTTAATGTGTGATCTTCATGTTTTATAATGAGGAAAGGCAGAGAGATCTGGGTCTGTTCAGCCTGGGGAAGAGCAGACTGAGAGGGAATCTCATCAACGCTTATAAATGTCTAAAGGGCGGGTGTCAAGAGGATGGGGCCAGACTCTTTTTCAGTGGTGCCCAGCGACAGGACAAGGGGCAACGGCAACAAACTGGAGCACGGGCAGTTCCACCTGAACATAAGGAAGAACTTCTGTATTGTGAGGGTGACAGAGCCCTGGCACAGGCTGCCCAGGGAGGTTGTGGAGTCTCCTTCTCTGGAGATATTCAAAACCTGCCTGGACGCATTCCTGTGCACCCTGCTCTGGGGGCACCTGCTTTAGCAGGGGGGTTGGACAGGATGGTCTCCAGTGGTCCCTTCCAACCCCTACCATTCTGTGATAAATCATCCACGTGGGGGAATTGTCTGAAGCACAGCCGACATGGAGCTTAAATCAAGAACATGTAGAATAATAATCTTTTTATTTTAAATGAAGATCTCTCTCCTGACTTAAAAGCTTATTCTTTAATTTTCTGATTAATTTACTTGAGTTGACTTAAGAGAATGTCTAGTACTTGCTGTCTTTCCCTTTCAAAGTACACAAATGCTAACCTAAGTAAAAAATCTGATAGCCATTTTACATTTAATTGTATTTTATATGTATGTTAGTAAGCTCCAAGTCAAATATTGTTTCTGTCCTTTCTGCGGGAATTTGTTTTTAATGTAGAGAATTCTGTGAGAAGCGTATAAGATGTGTTATCCTGTGCTCTTTTTTAGTGAAATGACAAAGACGGTGGAGATTTCTGGGGAAGGTGGACCCTTGGGAATACATGTAGTGCCCTTTTTTTCATCTTTGAGTGGAAGGTAGGATATTGTCTGCATTGCTCAAGAAGTATATTAATGAAAGGATTTCAGTTGTAATTCTCTTAAAATACCTACTATTTAGCCATAAGGAAAAGAAATGCTTAAAAGAAAGTTGCTCTATGACGTTGTCTTCCATTGCCAAAATATTTACTAGTCTAAGTTATGTCTAAGACAATACCAACCCCTTTGTTCATATATTTCCTTTTAATTGCCTCTGTTTTTATTCTCTGAATGGTAAACCAGATTCTCTATAGAATAATGTAATACTAAAGGTGTGCAGACTGCAGAGCTGGTTGTTTTTGTGGTGCTGGGTTTGTTTTGTGGGTGTGGGGTTTGGTTTTGGAAATGTGGTTTTGTTTTGTTTGTTTGTTTGTTTGGGGTGCTTGTTGAGCGTTTTTCTTTTCCCAATTGGATTCCTCTGCATAGGCCTTTCCTTAGTGACATACTAGACAAGAAAAGTAAAAAAATTTCCTTGCCTGGTCATGCCTCATATTTTTCAAGCCACCTTTCAGATTTGGTTGTATAGCATTTATAAAATGTGCACTATACCATGAACTTTTCTTTGTCACAATACGATTACTTTAATTATAAATGATTTAACATAGTCTCTTGAGATCACAAAAGCCTATTATAGCAGTGTGCTCCTATTGATGTGCTGTAGTTAAGACTGTGTCAGCATTTTCATTATAACTGTTTTCCAAGCTATGTAACTCAGATGAAAAAAAATTCTAGGCTGAAATTTGACATGCAGAGGCTTAGCCCAGAGAGTTAATTTGACACTGGCAGCCCTGAATAAGAGATGGGAAGTTGCCAATGCCATAAATGACACTACTTTATAGTGAAATGGTTGCCTGTAAGACAAAGACAATTATTGCAAAAATAAAAATTGTCTGATTCTGAAGTGTTTCTTTACTTGTCAACTTTCATGTAGGACAGAGAATGCGAAGGATTAAATTGCCTTGTAAAGGTCTGTGCGTGTACACGTTTTCTCAGCAAGATCTGAGTTTGCATGTGGACCCCAATTCATTCAGAATGTTGTATTTGCCAAAATGGAAAATAGATGTCCAACCTGCTGCCTGGAAAAATGTGTCCAGAAGCAAGCTGATTGTTGATGGGAACTGTAGGAGGTCTGAGTTGTGTCCTGGGCTTTGCAGGCTGCCTGTTTGTCTTGAGAAAGGCACTTGTGTTTGTTACCCCGTCACGAAATACAATAGTTCTTTGTTGTAGGCATGCCATAAAGGTCGTGTGCACGTGCACACTGTATTTCAAGATCATTAGGTAAAAAACGCGATGAAATTGCAAGCTATTAAAATCAGGAATTGTTGTGAATGTGGTACAGTTCTGTACTGAAGTATCACTGTGGTGGGTTCAGCTTTTAAAGACCTCTATGAAGAAAAGGTGGAGTTCCTTGGTCTACTTTGTGTGCATGTTAATATGTCCTTATTTACAAATGCATTTGGGAGTTCCTCAGAGCAAAGGGGTTTTTGACAGATGGACTGCTTGTTTAGATAGTTGTCTTGAAATTTGAATGACCTTTAGCAGAACCATACCAATATCTTTGTAAAAGCACTGGAGTGACTTAATTTGCTTGTCCGTCTTATTTAATCCAGCCTGAGACTGGTGTATACATTTTAATTCATCATAACATGAGAAAGTACAGAAGAGCATCTCTTATTTTTGTTAATGACAAGATACACTTTATGAGGGCACGCTGGCCGTGACTAACTTGGTCTGGTATTTCAGTTGTACAGTTATCTTCTAATAAGGTAATGGTGTCTTTAGCCTACTGCTACTGCAAAGCAAAATTTTTCTGGAGGTAGTTAAAACATCGCATCAATTTACAACGTCTTAGTTTATGCAGGAACTACAAAAGTAACGGGAATATTTTTTCCCCTTTCTTTTCACTTAGATATCATTTAAAAAGGAAATTAAAATTAATAGTGCATTAAAATAATGCTAAAATTAAGACTGTGGAAAAAATTAATGGAGCAATGAATTTAAGCTGCCCCAGCATACGTAACTCAAGCTACTCATTCACGTACTACAGCACACACAAGTTTCAGACAAGTGGGCAATCCTGTTGCATGATGTGGATGCAACATCGAAGCACAACAGGGTTAGTGAGCAACCGTCTTTATTTGTAATTTTTTTGATTTCTCTACTTTTATTTGCTTGCATCTTAACATAATTAAATTTCACTAGTTCTTAGTGTTTAGGTTTTTGATTGCCACTAGTTGGATGTTTGCCATCAAGAGGGCTGTAGCCCCTCACTGCCACTGCCCCTTTGAATCCTTTAGTGAAGGGTAACACAGGTTGCAAGAGAATCTTTATGCGATAGATTAAATTATTTTTTCCTGTTAGCTGTTTTGAAGAAGTAATTGAAGTAATATTCAGTAGGAACCAAGTTTTCACTTAGAGTACATTGATATGACATAAGTATAAATTTTTGGATCTTATTATCCAGTAAATATAAAATCAGATGCATGGTGAATATAGTGTCAATTGAAATAGTGAATGATGTGCTGTGAAACCATTGAATGGACTTAAATATGAGGAGCAGTCATGAATCTGAGAAAAATACAATGCTTCCCTTTTGTGATTGGAGTGCTGGCATGTTGGAAATTATACATTAATATTTTATGGAGTATAACCAATAGAAAATGATCTCTGAAGGTCATCTGCCTTTGATGCTGATGTAGTATGGAAATTTAGTGGACAAAACTTGATTATAGAAGGTCTTCACAAACACGCGGTTGTCAGGTTTTTTTGGACGTTAAACTGGTATCATTGGGTATATCTGTGTTGAGTTGGAGTCTGCAATACAGAGGTGCTCCAGGTAGATCAGAAACAGCCTAGTGCTCCCAGCAGAGTTAACCCCACTGGAATTTTGTACCACCCACACTTGTTCACTGAACACATTATCAGAAGTTTCTGTGCTGCACCTCAGTTTTCAATTCGCACATAACCTGGTAACAGACAACTTAGGTTTTGATGTTCTGCTGCTCTCCTGCCACATAAATAAATAGTATTGCTGCATGTATCAAAACAGGGGGCTTCGACAGTGGAAAACTTTCAGAGACTTTTAAGACGTAGAAGTAGTGGTTATTTTTAATCTTATCCTAATGCCTGTTTAGTTTATTATAGTTAAGTTAGAAAATTACTTCTAATCTGTTTGTGCTTTTCTTTGGAGCAATGTAACCTTTCTTAGTGGCACACAAGTATTGCGTAAGATACATGCAAATTTTTAACTTTATGGGGAGATCTCGGTGCTTTCCTCTGCTTCTCCAAGTATGACCTACAGTACTTACTGCTTCCTGAAGTTCTGGCAAGTAGTATAGCAGTAGTGTCCAGCAATTTTTCTTGGAGTTTCTTGCAATCCTCTCCTTTTTAGTTAGCGAGCGAGCTGGAAATTCTTTCTCTAGGTTAAGTACTTCACAATGGTCTGCTCTATCTCATCTTGTACACAGTAGAAATTAATATCTATTTTTCAGTTGCTGTAAATTCACATCGGCAGAATAAGGATAGTTTTCACTTTTTTTTGCCTTTTAGGATGCTAGGACTCTTCATCCGTGGTATTGAAGAAAATAGCAGATCTAGGCGTGATGGGCTTTTCCATGAAAATGATTGCATTGTGAAGATTAACCACGTGGACCTTACAGATAAAACCTTTGCACAGTAAGTGCTGGTTTATTGATAGTTTTAACTAGCCAGGTTTTTATACAATACTTTGTTTATGAAGTGATTCATGTAAAGGGATTAATATTTCTTTCAGATGAAATGGCTGTAAAATTGATACCTGGCAGAAACTTTTTAATTTTCTTTCTGAAGCCTTCAAATAAGGTGAAATTTGAGGAGAAGAATTTTCTTGTCATTTTAGTGAACGTATTGTGCTTACTTAATTTAAATAGCATTAAGTTTTTGAATAGTTATCTTCACTTCGTAATTCTTCTGTTATTTTTTCCATATTTTCTTTGTATTTGTTTCTCATAAGACCTTCAGAATGAGTCGACATCACAGCATGTTTTTTAATGTTCTTTTGCAAATGAAACAAGTTTTTCTTTCCTTTTTTTGGTGCATTGAGCTTTATGAGCATTTGATTTTTTAAAAATACTACTACTACTACTACTACTGTCAAACTATGATTAGCTGAGCTGAATGGTAAGTCTCACCTCTTATGACTTTTGTTAAGAATCTGTTGACATTTATTATCTATCTCAAATTACGTTAAGTAACAGGTTGCTTTGATTGGCTGTGAATTAATGTGACATTATTGCACAAAAGAATAGCCTCTCAAATTTCACAGATATTTGCTGTAGTAATTAAATAGTAATTTGTTTTTACTTTTAATCCATATGTTTAGACAGCTGAGTGATTGTTTATAATATAACAAAAACCTATTGAAATCTCAAGGGAGTTGAGGCTTAACTTTCTAAACAGAAAGCCAAATGTTCAAGGTTTCTAGACAAAAAATCAAATAAGTAATTTCAACGTTAAGGGTAAATATTTGCAGAATAGGTTTTCGTAAACCCACCGTTGTTCTGTAGTGTAGGTATTACCTTGTTTCTGAGGCTGTGCTTTTTGCCTCCTGATAGCTTTTCAAGTTACTGCCTTCTGCGTATTTGGTGGTAAATGTATGCTGCTGTGATATAGTCCATGTCGTTCTCTTCCACCCATGGAAGGTTCCTACGTGCAATATCAACTTTATCAGAACATAAGTATTGCTGTTATTAAAATGTTCATTGCCCCACCTGTGCAGTTTTGTTAGGAAGATGTGTCCTTCTCAAATGAGATTTTGCCTGAATCGAAACCTCTCTTTTCAAAATCGTATGTGATCTTTTATTTACAAATGTATTGTCTCCTTTGTGTTCTCTTCAAAATCTAACTAGGTCTCCAGAGGCTTTAAGCCCATGAGATGTATATGGAGTGGAGGACTCTGCGTATTTTGCTGTTAGGTTACTAGATTTTGGGACAGTTAGAAATACTGCAGTAAACTTCCTAGTTCTCCCTCAGGCTTCCCTTCAAAATGAGAAATGCAGGACACTTCGCTTTCTCCAAGTTCGTGTAAAGTTTTGGGAGTTGAAAGGGATATTTATGAAGACAATTGTTAGTTTAAAGAGGCCAGTCTTGTTAGATGGATCTCTTTGTCATTGGGAGAATGAAAGAGAGAAGTGACGAAAAGGTGATTCAGAGCAGAGTCCAATTTAGTTGGTCTAGGTCACCTTATGTTGCAGTAACAAGTAGTGTGGTTGCAGTGGCATTGAATCTGAGGAGAAAAACTGTGGGCAGTGAGGACTCAACATCCATTTGGGGGCTGGGGGTGGGGAGTGGAGCAGAGTTTCAAGAAACCTCTAGCCTGGTCCCATGTACTGTAATGTTGTTCTGCTGAATTGCCTTCCAGAATAGCCTTCTACATTGTCTCTCCTCCCTGGCTGTTGAGAATTGCTAAGGAAAACTAAGGTTGAAACTAATTACAGAATCACAGAATGGTAGGGGTTGGAAGAGCCCTCTGGAGATCCCCCAGTCCAACCCCCCTGCTAAAGCAGGTTAGCCTAGAGCAGGGGGCACAGGAACGCGTCCGGATGAGTTTTGAATATCTCCAGAGAGGGAGACTCCACAGCCTCCCTGGGCAGCCTGTGCCAGGGCTCTGTTACCCTCACAGTAAAGAAGTTCTTCCTCATGTTCTCAGTGATACGCCTTTTAGTTTTTATTTGGCATGACATAACTGTACTAACCTGACACAAGTCCTAGTTACAGAAATGCAATAATTGTAATGGATGCGATGAAGTATTGTCCCAATGACTACTGACCCAGAAATAGTCATCAGATTCCCCTTTGAGGAGAACGTCTGTTTGCTGGTTTCAAATTGGCATTTCTTCATAACCCTTGTAAAAGCTGTTTTAACACGTAGCAGAGACTGTGACATACTGTCTCTTTCTGTTTTCAGCACTTTCTAGTATTGCTCCTGACGATTGCTGCTTCTGCAGCTGTAATAGCAGCGGCCTACTTTCTGTATTCCCATGTTTATAATAGTTTTATATATTGGGACTGTTGATCTGCTTTTTCATTTGCTGTTAATCTATTCAATTGCATTCTGTTGCGTTACAGAGTTTCTAGCACCTCTTTTAATTGACTCCTTTATTTCTTCAAAGTATGCATTTGGGGTCTCAAGAAATGTAAATTTCTCCATCCATTATTTTTTGTCTTTGAAGTACAGCCAGTATTTTGCCCCTGAAGACCACATTTAGGCTTTCCCACAGGATGTCTTGTGTTATTTCCACAATTTTTTTTTTGAAGGAGATCTTACATTTTCTCTTTAATATATTTAAAATATTCATCTCCTGAAATGGAGTTATTAAATTACTTTGTAACATATGGCCAAGTGGCTACTTGCAAGGAATGGAGTGTGAAATAAACTCGGTTAAGACTTCACATCCTTATGCTGGGAGCATGCCATGGTTTCTGTGATCTGGGTGAGGTCTGTCCTTGAAAACCTTCACAGGCTATAGGTGAGCAGGTAACCTGTAGCCCCTGCAGACACACTGGGACAGCGTTGTTACAGTTCTGGTGCTGTAAGAATACCTTACTACAACACTCTCCCTGCTGCCTTTCTTTTCCAAGTTTGAGGTTTCTCTTCTGGCAGTGTCTCCTGTCAGTGAATGCGATTATTTTGACTCTTGGTGCACATACACTCAGTGTAGTCAAGATGGTTCTGTCCCACAGCAGTATCCATTGAGGCTGCCCCGTGACTTCAGTGTCTTCGTGATGCAAAAAATCCTCTCGAAACACCCCCTTCCACTACCTAGCTGCAAGTGGAGGTACTGTGTGGCTCTGTTGATCTGGGAAAGCAACAGGTGTGTACTCAAGATGTTAACATTTGTGGTGGCTTCCTTTCGGTATCAGTGTAAAAAAATGTTTATTTTGGAAGTACTTTCAACATTGACTCCTGGTGCATACCTGAGTGTAAATCCAAAGCCAAGAGCTCAGTGAAATACTGACTTTGTCTGACTGACAGACATGCTACAGAAACGTAGCAGATATGTAAATTGTTCTCAGAAAGACCCCATGATTTATTTAAAAATGAATGTGGCCATTACTTCCCCTCTTGACCTGATTCTACTAAGCAGAAGTTCTTCATTTTTCGTTCTTAAAATGTGCTTCAGCTACCGCTTCTATTTGTACTTGAGTTGTTTTCTGCTGTATGGAAGAAAATCAGTGCACTTCATCAGAAGGTAGGAGAGGAAAGCATAGAAAGAGAGAAGTCTCCTTTGTTCCTTTAGACTCCAAGGTTGATCAAATGTCTTGATTGACCAAATCTACAGGTTATTCAAAATCCAGGAAAGGCTTTATCAACAAACAGTTGCTTTGGCCAACTTGTCTTAATTGCCTTGCAATGCATGGGAACCGGAACACTCTATTGTTACCACGTTAGCAGTACAAGGGGAGTAGTTTCATTAAATGCTGTAGCAGTTTCTGATGTTGCAGTTGAGCACATCTATAAAGACATTGATTAGGTAAAGTCCACATATCAATCTTAGCAAGAGGTTACCGCTTGAAAGATGTGAGTAATACCTAACTATTTGTTTATCCATTTATGTAGAAACACTCAAATAGTTGCACCTTTTAGGTCACTAGGTTTTTTTCTGGTGTCTATATATCCCATACTACCATCTTTTTCTATTGCACCATTGGCAGTCACAATGTTTCTTCTGAGGGTGTCCGTATATCCCACACCCTCATCCTTCTATATTGCTGTGCAGTCAACCAGCAGTTGCATTAGGGATGATGAAGGCATCTGAGGGGCATTTAGGCTGTACTTCATAAAAACGGAATCTTGAGCTTGCTCAGAGTAGATGTATCCACCAGAGCAATTAGTCGTAAGTGCTCAGTGTGCCTCTATGCCAACAATTAAATATGTAACAGACAAAAACTTGAAAAAAGGAGCAAGCTATAACTTCAGGAGTCTTTTGATGAGCTTTTGCCATCAGAACTTCCCTTCCTGATGCTCTGCGTGAAGAATTGTGTCCATTAGTTTATTCTGGCTGATATGTTTTCATAGCTGGCTAGGAATCGTGACAGATGTGCTGTTCCTACTTGGAATGTAAGGAAATGCTGTAGTTTAGAAATCTCGTTTCATGCATACGTTTTAGAAAAAGGACCCTGTAGATGTGAAGGTAAGGTTATTTCTTCACATTTGAGGGGGGTTTTTTGGTCTTGTTCTCTGTCAACAACTTCAGATTTTGCCTAAATGTTATGGTTTGTTATGTGAATTTTCATACCTTTCTTTTAAAGGGCTCAGGACATCTTCCGTCAGGCAATGAAATTTCAAAGTGTCATCTTGGAAGTCCTTCCTCCATATAATCGAGAACAATATGAGAAGTCCGCTATTGGTCCCCTTTGTTTTCTGGATAACGAAGAAGGCGTTCCAAAAACAAAAGTTCCACCTCCTGTACATCCAAAACCTGCTCTGAAAACGATTAATCTTTCTGGAGCAAGCAGCTTGGAGGCAGGTGTACACGCAACACTACAACAAGCTAAGAGCCCCAACCTCCCACGTTTGGGTAGAAAGTTGTCTTCTCCCTCACTATCTCCCCTTATGGGCTTTGGCAATAAAAAAAATGCAAAGAAGATAAAGATAGACCTGAAAAAAGGTAAGTCTTTGAAGATGGTATGATTAATTCTGTATCATTCTCTATATCGATACCTTAACTTTTAACTAAGCTAGTGACACTAGAAGTACAAGCAAATTATTTATCGTTTAAATGTTCTAAAACTTCCCAAATGTAGAGGAATGTTAACAGTAGTGTTCTCAACAGTCAGCTTTCTCGTAAGTTTTGGTTGCATGTTATCCAGGCTCACTGGTTTTTAAAATATCTCTGTTACCGATTGTGTGGAAGGTATTTCATTAGCAACATGTGATAGTAAGAGATACTTCAGCCTTGTCGCGAGTACAGAATGAAAATTCCAACTGCTTGCTGGTGTCCCTTGGTATTTTTATTAATATCTGCTAATTCACCAGCACTGTTATGACATTCTTTTAAAGATATGTTTAAAAATATAATCTGCTCTATTTCATGTTATCCACAAAGTTGACCACAGATTTACCTGTCTTTCCCAAACCTTTTCTTTCAATCTGTATTTATTCAGCTGTCAGCAGGCAGAATTTTGTCTGTATATCTTTAATTGCAGGTCCGTGCAGATGTCTGTCTTTGCATGGAGTAACAGGTTTATGCACATGTTGTAAAATGTGCTTAAGCAGATCCCAATTAGCGTTTATATTTTCTGTTTAATTTCTGTGTCTGATTTGGCTGAGAGTTAAATTTGATGCCTAGAAGTGGCCCTTTTAAAAACTGTCTGTAACTTTGTTCTTTTAGCACATAATGAATGTAATCAAGCTGTCATTTCTTAATTGTTGTTATTTCTTAACTTAAATCACTCATTTTTACTTTGGAACTCTTCAGCTTTGTCTTAACAAAACCTACTTCAGAATTTTCCCATTTGAAATGTAATGCTTTTGATTTTGAAACGGTAATTTATATGTTTAGAAACGATTGGAATGTGATACTGACATGATGATATCTTTGAAAACTATCACATGGGTAGCAATACTGCTCAAAATAAAAAGATTTTTATGGACCCTGCTATTCCTGGGTGATTTTAGTGACTTATAAGCAATGCCTGCTAATATTGATTCTACTCCCTAATTATTTGTTAAAACATTTATCTATTAGCACTTGAGGTTGTTTATTTCCAAGCAGCAAACAACTTCACTAATGGAGGCTTTGAAATATCTCTTGTCCTTTCTTAACAGCATGTAGTCAGCAGTTTTTGCATTCAAATCAGGTGGCATTTTGCACTTTTCACCAAGTTTCAGTAAAACCTGCTGAATTATATTTATGCTCGTAGATAAGCAATTTTGGTTGCTCTGATTTGTTTAACAGATTGTTGATATTAATGTGAAGACAGATGCTAAAACCACCTAGAGAAAAGGTAAACGCTCTAGAGTGAGAGTTCTTGCTTGTTTTGTGTTATTGCAAGCCACCCAAAAGTGTTTCCTTCTGTAGCTGTTGCAGGAGGATTTGAGCGTGTGTTCTGACATTGACAGAACTCTCCTCTAGACCATGCTGATAATAGGCTCGTGTTTACAGCTTTTTGTTTGCTTTCTTTTGTTAAGAGCTAACCTGAGTAAGTGTCTGTGGTATGTTACTGACATGGTTTGTTTGCTTTTAATGATCATCATTTGCTTGTTGAAATTTATGTTGGGAGTTCTTTATCTGACCTCCTAGGTCCAGAAGGACTTGGTTTCACTGTGGTTACCAGAGACTCTTCAGTACATGGTCCTGGTCCGATTTTTGTGAAGAATATTTTACCAAAAGGTGCAGCAGTAAAAGACGGTCGCTTGCAGTCAGGAGACCGAATCCTGGAGGTTAGTATAAACATGCATTGTATTTCCATTGCTGAGTATTGATCACTGGTTTTGGCATAAGTATTTTATTTCCTTATGCACGCTACCGATGTATGAAATTAAAGTTCTTGACCTTGATTTAAAAAAACAAAGTCTCATGGCTTTTATACTGTTTGTCAGCAAGTATTTTACACCGCAATTTGGAAAAAGGTGTTTTTCACAAGGGTCCATGGGATGTTTGAACAAGAGGGATCTGATAACATCTTGGTTCTTAAAGCAGATGAATGTATCCATTTAGAAACAAAACATGTCTTGCTTCTTCAGCCGTGTCCAGAAATCTCCGATTAATATCGAGGTGGTTAAGTGCTCATTTTAAGGCAATTTTTCTCAAATCGGTGTGCTTAAAATTTTCAGGAATCTTATGACTTACAATCTCATTATGTAATGGGTTATTTCTACTTAGTAACCTGAAAAAGCTCTTAAGGTAAACAGTTTTAATAATACTTAAGTCTTGTTTCTGTACTTTTCATCTTCAAAGTGCTTTACAAACTAATTAAGCCTCACAAACCCCCTGCAAGGTGGGTAAGTACTACAGACCTGCTTTAACAGATGGTGAAAATGAGGGGAAAAAAGGTTAAGTGATTTATGCAGGGCCAGAGGGGGAGATGGTGTGTGGGAGCTGTTGTAATTCTTCTTTGCTCTCAGTCACTGAATGACACTTGTGTTAGGTGAGGGGAAAATGACAAAAGGCAGTCACACTCACAGATACGGCATTCTCTGTTCTTTTGTGTCTGGTAGGTGAATGGACGAGACATCACTGGCAGGACCCAGGAAGAGCTTGTAGCTATGCTGAGGAGCACAAAGCAAGGGGAAACTGTTTGTCTTATTGTGGCTCGTCAGGAGGAGGCCTTTCTACCTCGAGAGCTGGTAAACTTATTTTTCCCTGAAGAGTGATACTAAAACAATTCCGTGTTTTAAAACTAGCCCAATAAATGAACCGCTGTTGGCTGAGAAAGCCAGTGAAGGAAGTGTAACTGTATAAGGCTTGTGTTTGAGAAGTATTTATACTTCCATATGATTTTGATGGATATTTGATTTTATCTACTTTAGATGCAATTCCACGCAATCTGATTTTTCATTCCAGAAATGACATCAGAAGCATAACTCATGGGGGAATATTGTAAATTACTTTTGTAACTGTGACATCAAGCGTGACCAAAACCAGATTATTCTCTTTCAGAAAAGGAAAAAGCTTTAAACTAGAAGTTTAAAGTGTGTGTAATGAGCCCCGCAGCTTACCACTAACAAACTAGTGAGGGTGGCTGCCCCCAGGAGATGCATCTCCTAAGCCACGGGCCAAACTGCAGGAGTGGTGAGGAAGAGAATTCATTGCACTCCTCAGAAGTTTTGAAAGCAAGCTTGGCTGCTAGTCTTTGACTTAGTAGGCTCTTGCATGTCTGATTTTGTTCTATCTCAAGTGCTTAATTTCACTTGTGTTTTTAAACACTGCCATGAAACTGTGTTCATTTTTCTCTCACGTAGACAGAGGACTACATCAGTGTAAAAGTGCTATCTGATACGTACTTTTTTCCCCTCAAAGAAGGTCATCTCCTTGGTCGCCTCTTCCTTATCTTGATTGATGGCTATACTTGACCTTCCATTAAGAAGTTCTCAGGATAAAGGAAGGACAGCATTTCCTGCTTTTGTTTCATTTTATCTCCTTTAAAGGACACAAACGCCTTCATTCTTTTCTTAAGATGCCACCTTCTTGCTTTTCCTTTTGCTTTAGACTGTTAGCAGGGTTTTCTACAGAAATCTTCCGTTATGTTTCCTCACAAAACATTGCTAACTGTTTTCCTCTTGTTTCCTTGTTACCACTTGGACCTTGTTGAGGCAAGAGTGTCTGTTGCCTATGGTAGGATAAGAAGCTGGAGGGGAGCTTTCCTCTTGTGAGTCTTTCCTCTTGTGCTGCTGGTGCCCACTTTTTCCTGTAGTAGAGCAATTGTGTAGTGTCCTAACAAAACCATTTTTGTTTTCATTTTCCTTTTTTATTGAGTAATCTTTAAGGAGGATAATGGCAGAATATTTTCAGCCCTGTAACTGGGCTTTCATTGCCAGTGATTTCCAAAGCACCAAAGTTGGTCGTTGTAGTGCTGTTTAGTAAGTCCTGAGCTGTAGAGTCAGGATATGTGTGGATTAGAGAGAAATTTCTGAGTCAAAGTACTAAATTGTCTATTATATTTAAAATATCTTTTCTTCCACCAGCTCTTCTAAATAAGAACTTGTTTGTTGAAAAGGCTACCCATCAACAGTTTTTTCTTGTGTTTTTTTTTTTTTAAGTAATATAACACATTACTTGGAAAATGTACTTTAAAAAAAATCACGTAGTCTTTTCTCTCTCCTGTTCCCACAACAATATACATTATTCTTTATTGTCATAGTACAAATTATCTTGGAAATCACTGTAACAGTGTGTGGGTATAAAAGGCTGGAAGAATCTAAAGGCTATTTATAATTTTTACATGCCACAATTGCCTGCTGTTAAATTCTAGCCCCTACAGCAAGGATTAACTGCCTTTCAAAAGGTGACTTACTTATAACTGGCATGATTGAAATCCAGAAAGTAGCCACATTTATCCTGCTGGCTTGACCTTCGCTTAGATTGCTTTCTCTGCAGAAGAATGATGCACAAGTGATGGCCCTCACTGAAATGGTGATGATATGTGAATTTTAATACTGTTCTGTGCTTCTTGTTATCCCAATCAAGTACAATATAATACAAATGTGAGTTACTGAAATACATTAGATAATTTTATGGAACCAGCCCTTCTAAATTAAAAAGCCTTTCAGCAACATCTGTTTGGTAGCTCACAGCAAAAGTGTGGGTTACCATACCACTAAGCCACCAGATGTTGATACTAACATGATGCTTGTTAGAATTCATGAGATGCCTGAGAGTAGTCCCAGCAAAGATTAAAAAAAATAAATTAAAATTGGTTTAGCGTTTTTGTTTTTAGCTTTAGCCATGATATTACATTGGACTAATCCTCTGCTACCTCAAAAGTTACAGTGCTGTTTTGATCAAAGAGGAGAAAAAAGCCACCACTTTAAATGTTTGTTTTTGGAAGGAAGGGGAGTGGATAATCCAGTATTTTTCAAGGACAGCTGTAACTGAATGCCCTGACTGTGTAACATGCATGCAGAGTTTACCTAAATACTTGGGGGATTTGTTAATACCTGGCAATAATAGAGTAGTAATTGCTTTATATCAGGCTTGTTCTTAATTTGAGCAGTTCTCCAGGGACTGTAATCTAAGAAGCTGTTTCCTTTAGATTCCCTGTTACCTGTTGAAAGGAAAAGCAGAAGGACTGCCTAGTAAGTGTGCCCACTCCCCACAGCTTCCTGGGGCAAAGACGCGTCTGAAACTTGGACCCCTAGAGACCATGCACAAAACCACTTTTGAGCGTGTTGCTCCACTAGAATGGGGTTCCTACATTGATTTCTGGAAAGAATTTGATAGGTGCACGGGCACAAAGCAAACAATGTAACAAAAGTAACAGTGGGTGGCATTTGGTTGCATGGGTCTGTAATAATATAATTTGACCTTACGTCATGAGAAAGCTTGGTCTCGTGAATATTTCCTCTGCAGTAAGCTAGATGGGAGCAGGGTTTGGGGGTTTTGTTACTGTGATCTATGCTGATGAATTGCTAGCAAGTGGAAAAATATATTCAGGGGAGCAAACCTTTACCACACCAGCCAAGAGGGAGATGTGATATGGGTGAGGATGTATGATTCTTGCAAACAGACATTATTAAATTACAGGGAATTGAGGCTTCAGTTACAGTCACCCATGCAACATCTGAGAGTTGTACAGTTACGTTGCTTGCACGTAATGAGGGAACAAAATAGAAAACTCGATCCTTGTAGTGTTATTACTGCTTTAAAAAAAGAAAAGGAGGATCTAATGAGTTTTCTTTTCTTTAAAATCGAAGCAGATCGGTGAAGTAGAATTTGGACCAACAACAGGCTGTCCTCCTTATTATCCAGTTAGCCAAATGTTCCCAGTAATTCATGCCAGCTGTTGACAATGTAGCAGCTGAGTAAGGAGCTGATTCCAAAACCCAGGGGAAGGTCTTGATTCACTTAATTACCACAGTCTACAGAGTGGCTGATTATTAGTGCATTCTTTAAGGTGCATTTGGGTTTTAAACTGTGAACTTTGTGAAGAATGGGCAATATTACAGAGAGAAACTGGCTTATCTGAACAGGTCTGGATTTTCCAGCTCTTATCAAAGTAAATGGAATACACATCAAACCGTGGCTATCGTTGTATTATGTTTTGATCGTGTGTGTTTGTTGCATTCTGGTTTTTCTCCAGGAAAAATGTGTGATCTGAAGAGTCCATGTCTTTTAATAATGCTAGAAAGATCGCTTACTCCCTCTTCTCTTTTTTTATCCCCGCATTGGTAAAACAAGCAAAGCTACTTGAATGAGAACAGCTCTGGCATAACCTATTCTGCACCATGACACTATGCATTTCTTTGTTGTTGTTACTTTTCATGAGCCTTCAGGATACTGGATACGACGCACATAAGCAGAGGAATGTGCCTGTTCTGCAATTGCCAGAAATAATATAGCACCGAAAATATTTTGATGCATTTTTCTTTAAGTTAGAGCATGTACATAGTGTAAGTTTGGCATGTGCTTTATTTTAAGATGGCTCTGACTTACCAGTTTCAATTACAATCACTATTTCTATGATTTCTTGACATATCCACTGGTCCTGAAGAATGGAGGAGGAAAGGGAACACACAAGCATTTGTACAACAAAAACTAAAAGAACAACAATGTATACATTGTAGTGGTTGATCTTTGAGTCTTTTCTTACACGTGTACTATACAGGATAAAAGGAAGCAGGATGAGAGGCAACTTCAATTAAGCATTTTTTCTGCTTACCATGTGATTAACTTTTATATTTCAGTCTTCCCCTAGTTAATTCCTTCCACTGCCTTGAACTTCTGTGCCTGGAGGAGAACTAATTGTTTGCCTGAAGTGTTGTCCTTTTTGTTCTTAATATTCAAAGCTTAATTTCTATTATTTCCTTTTAATTGTTTCTTGTCTTTTTATGTGCAGGAGATAATAGGTGAACTTTCAGACTTAACCATTTTTGTACCTGTTTTTGTAGGTCAAACTAGTAATTCTAGTGCTTAATTAACCGGAAATGATCAAATAATTTCAGTCACAAAATGATTCCAGCAAGTGTGAATCTTCTGTTGTGTAATCTCTATTCAAAGGGAGAAGAGTCTGATAGAAAAAAAGTCGATATACATATATTGGATTTTAAAAACATACACAAGATTCAGTTCTTGAATTGTTCTGCATATTGTGAATACACATGGCACCTTTTGTCTTTAGTAACTGTATAAACTATGTAGAGTTTAAGAAGTCCTGGGTTTTTTCCAAGAACTTTTGAAAGAAAGTGTTTGATTTTGGGCCTGTAGATTCTCTTTATCTAGAATAGTTGAGAAATGAGTGCACATTGCGTGTACACAAATGTATCTTTTTAGAGTGAAAACGTTGTGTAGTGCAGCCCTGAATGGTTTTCAGCATTCATTACGTATTTCAGAGGATTGTTACTAGTTCATTACAGCTTAGAGTACTAGAACCTATGCACGGAGGTTTTTTGATTAGTTACTGTGCTCATTATAAAAGTCAGTAAGAGATCACTGTTTAGACAGAGTGTGGCAGTCTCTTCTGTCACAGTGCACAGGTGTAGCAAAAGGGTATCCCTTTATTTATCCCAGCTTTCGGTGGGACTCCCTTATTTGCCAAAGGCGAATACATTGCTTGAATAATTCATGTATCTTTAAAAAGTGGTTGGTTTTTTAAATTTAAACTAAATCCATCATTTTGCAATGGCAGAATGAACTTTCTTATGCTGTGAAGTGCCAAGATGGCTGCCAACACAGCAAACATGTTTACTGTGCTTTTCTGTCTGATAGTGGTAGTCAGCCTTTTTGAGACTACGGAGACCTTATTGCAGCTGGTCTACTATTGCTTTCTCTGTCAAGCTCATGAATGTGTTATGATCCAGCAATGATTTGTCTTTCAGAGGTCACTTTTCCTATTTTCCAGCAAATGTGAGGAACCTTAAAAAGGTGGTCTTAAAGCTCTGGTCAGAACAGTCATTGCCTGCAAGAACCTCAGATGGTGCTCTGCGTGCTGGTAAAAAAAAGTTAGAGTGGAGACAAGTAAGGAGAGAAAAGCATGATGTTACTCGTACCATGAGATACTGTATTTGCTTACAGGATTACTGCCCTAAACTGCTAAGTTGAGGAACCCTACCTCAGAGCATTGGGAAATGAAAACTGTTTATTGATAGCATCAGTCTCATCTCTGGCGTTGCCCAAAATTGTTTGGCAGCCCACTTTATGAAATCAGAAGTATGTATACATCAGAATAGAGGCATATAAAATCTGACTCTTAAGAGAAATTGAGTCTTCATACATTTTAGATGCATTTGTCCAAATTTACAGTATTTGCATTTAATAAAACCAAAGGATTCGGGCAATTCCTTTACAAGGATCATCAGATTTATTCCATATACCATGTGAAAATTTTTAAAAGTCTCTCTGCCTTAGAATCCATGAGAAAAAAATTTTCCTAGGCTGACTTAATGTAAAATGTGCACATGTGGTGTCTGAAGTAGACATAAAAGAATTATACGCTGCCTATTGCGTTGTTTAAAACGGTCACCAATAAATTGAGTAGAGAGTTCGATTTGTACATCGCAGTGTTGTGACCGGTTTGCCCAGAATATATTCCGAAAGTATACAGTAACAGCAATCCAAAATTCACGCTGAAAATACCATGCAGTCTTCCATCTTCATGAGTGATAAGATTTTCGGATCTAGGTGGCAAAGTATATTAACTGCAGAAGGCTCAAGATCGGTAAAGTGCATAAGCACATGGCTGACCCCATACATGGGAAGAAAATGGGTATTTTCACAGTAAGGCATACCTTGATTGAGGACCGTAGTTATTAATTTTTCTCCGTTTCCTACAGTTATGTAACACTGCATTTTTAAAAGTTGAAGAGCAGTGCCACACCGAATTACAAAACTCTCTCTCAAGGACAAACTGTTTCCTTGCGTAAAACTTACGATGGGGTCTTGAATAGGCATGTCAGTCAAGCTGGCGAATCTCTGTTTTTGAAGCATCCTGTGACACCAAATGGTAAACTGTGAAATGCAATGTATCTACCTTGGGTGAAGAGCTGAATCTAGTTTTGTCAGTTTTTGAAGCTATAATTCCAGGGAGTCTACATAATCCAAACCAGAACCATGCTATCTAATATGACACAAATTTGTAGTGTGATGTGTTAATGTAAAAAGTATCCAAGTACAGTATAATAAATCTCTATGGATTTGCTATTGGCTTTTTTGTCTTAGCAGGGTGTGCCATTAGTGACCATTTTGGTTTTATTGCAGTACGGAATAGAGATGGTTTTAAAGAAGCCAATATAAAAGCATCTGTCAGAAATGCTGAAGATGAATACATGCAGCAATGACTTCAGTTATTTACTAGATTGTGACAAGATTACAGCAGTGCGTTACCTTTGAGTATTATTTTCAAGAGCGTTACTGTATATCTATTGCAAAATACAGCGTAGACTTCATAGTGAGTGAGTGACTGAGCTGTCAGCAAAGTATTTCTTAGTTGTGGCTAAGCTCTTGGAAAGAACATAGAGAATAGTTTAGATAAGGAGGTATCTTCTTTTCAAGCATTTCTGCCAATAATAGTTATGTGGTGCTGCAAATTAAGCGCTGCCTTTAACTTTTACAGGTTTTTTCAGAAAATAATTGCAAAAGCACGTAAATGTCTTATTTCCTTCATAAGCCTTTGAAAATAACCCTCCTGGGTCTCCTGCCTTTTGCTGTCGGCGCTGAATGGCGCTCCAGGGAGTTGGCATCTCTTATCAGAAGTGAGCAGCCAGGCAAGGGGCAGCCAGCATATTGAGCGACCATAATAGTGTGTTGGTCAGGGGCATCAGACAGGTACTGAAAGGTCTCTGGTTGTGTTAAACAAATGCTGTTTCCTTCCTGGCTTAAGTGGGAGCTAATTGTTTTTTGTAAGCTTCTCTTTTGGCAAAAGAACAATAGGGATAAATAAGGCAACCTTTCCAGTGAGAGATGTGCATTAGATTATCATAAATCCACAGATCAAAAGTGCCGTGGTCAATGAGAGCAGGCCTTGTAAGATTAAATAAAAGGACTAATTGAAAGTGGTGTCCCATGGTAGGCAGAGGATTGACACAATATTGAGTAGATATAACCGTGGACTAAGTAGAAAGGGGAAGAATATAATGCACAGTACTTTTTTCAGAGGTTACGATTCTGTTTGCACTGGTGACCGAGCAGTTTTTGTGTGCTGTGAGAATAACAGAAGGCTAAAAGTATATTCTGTCTGTTCTTTAAAATACTGAGTTGGTGAGACTTAATTATATACACCAGTAAAATTTTAGGTTGACTGAAGAATCCTTGATTATAGCCTTTTAATTAAGAAATTGGAGACCTGAGGTATAGATGTGCTTCTAAAAATTAAATAAAATCATTGGCAGAACATCAATTAATCAAATGTATCCTGAGACTCTTAGATAAACGTTTTCAATCTGTGTTGCGGAATGTCATTCTGTACATATTCTTAGGGCTTTCTGCTCTCAAATCTAGCAAACTCTGTATTGTCTCACCTTCATATAAACTCTTCCGAATTTTTCTGTCTGGTTTGTGGTGATTCAGTAAATGTCCAAATTGATTCTAGTAGAGTTCCATGCAGGTACCTTGGTAGATTAAAACATTCCTGTCCTGATTTCCCTTGTGAGGAATGGTACTTTTTCGATTGTTTGCTCCATTCTCTTTAATGGCTGAGTCCGGACAGCAAGTGGAAAGATTGCCTCTTAGACTTCTGACTGCTGCATTCTGCTCCAGGAGAAACCATCTGGAGAAAAGAGAGGAGATCCTCGTCTTCCTCAGGCAGATGAGTGAGCTCAGGAACTGTCTAGAGTGCTGGATGGTGCAACCAGGAGGGGGCTTTGCAGCCAGAGGCGAGGCTGACAGTGTCTTATAAATAATAGGGAACAAACATCACCAGGCTGCAGAGGGGACTGGGAAGAGAGATGTGCATATCCAGAGGGGACTGGGCTGAGCTTGTTGCAGCTGAGGAAGCCATTGGAAGCTGACAGGCTAAGATTTAGCAAAGCGGAAAGAAGGACCGGCCCAACAAGGACAAAGTGAGCAGTGGAGATTGATATTTTTTTTAGGTTTTTTTTTTTATTTTAAGCTGTTTCACTGTTAAGGATGTTTTATTAATACTTAAGAGTTTAAAATCCCTTTTGCTGTCTTCAGTGTACCCATCTTAAAGGAAAAGTACAGGCCAGACCATCTCTAAGCTCTAGCCATCTTGAGGTCTCATCACTTGGCTATCTGGACTTTGATTTATGTGAAGGTTTCTCATTTGTTGTAGTACCATTGAGTTATGTACCTACATCTGCAGTAGGGAATAACTTCAGTGACATGCTATCATTTAATTCCTGAAGTGCTGAGGTGTGGTACGTTTGTTGTGGAAAAAACACAACGTGATTGTTGGCTGGGTAATTTATAATGTTAGACTGTAAGTTTTTCTTGGGCTGGAAACATATTTGTGTTGTAGCTCATTTCATTCATTCTGTGTTTGAGTGAATTCAGATTCTGGGATGATCCTTGAGATAAGAAGTATGTCTAATAGAATTCAAGGTTTAATGCAAGGAGAGGACTTCCTTTGCCAGACCATAAATCAGCTGATGGTGGTTGCTCTATTGTAAAGTATTGATGTCTCGGGATAATTTTTTAGCAAAGTCAAGGAAGTAGATGCAGTGGGAGTGCAGCTCGGTGAGTCACTAGCAGCATTTAGTATTCATACCTGCGTATTCTAGGAACAGGGACCATCACTCGTAAAATTAGTTGTCCAAATGAAGCAGTTAACTGATGAGCTGTTAACTTACGGATGACTGAAGGTCTTTTTGGTCATCAGTGAAAAGACATCCCTTGGGAAGAGCACTATCATCAAGGTAATAATTTGAAACCATTCAGCAAATACAGGATGAAATCAGGTTTCTAAGTTCTGTTCATCCGTTTTTGTTTCTCCTCTGTGTTTTCTCCTTTCTGCTGCTTCTCGCATTCTCCCACAAAGAGTAGTTTTCAGTGTTGTGTTTGCACCAAAGAGTCTTGATATTACAGACTGACTACCAGACATTTGCTATCAGATGCCATATGATGAGTAGTGAATGAAAATTTTAAGGGAATAAAGACAGAGTTACTTGGTCTTATAATGAATTAATCACTGGTTTGTGGATGTGCATCTCCTTTCTTGTTACCTGTCTCTGTGAAATCACTGAAATGTAATTGACTCTCCCTCATGGATAGCAAATTTTTTATAGTACTCTTAAACAAAGTTCAGCATTATTTTTAAATCAACTTTTGCTGGATCTTAGGGTAAGGTTGAATGTAAGTAATGAAAAGGAGAGATTTTTAGGATAGTTGGACTATGTTGAACAAGAAGCACTTGTGAAGGATGAGAGGGTTCTGCAGTAATACGTAAAAGCAGCTGGTTTTTTAAACTTAAATTAAATTTACTAAGGTTTTTATATCATGAAATTATCTGTTTCCCAGAGAATTGTAGCAAGAAAAATGGTAGTCAGATGTTACAGATTCCAAATTAGGTACAAAGGAAAGCAGAGAAAATGAAATGCTGATATAAATTTGCTATACTTGTCTGCTGTCCTGCTGCGTACATCTTACTGTTTGATAGACAACACATCCAGGCATGCAGAGAGTGTTAGTGCGTGGCATAGTTATGTTAAAGAGAGTTTGAAAATATTATAGGACATTGAACAACTCTGTTACTTTTTTTATGACTCTGCTTTTAGCAATTTATTTGTATCTGAATCTAAAATTGGACTAAGTTATACTGAAAAACTACGTGTAATACTGTTACCTTAGCAAAGTTTATAGTGGGAGAGCTCTAGTAACTACCTAGTCAGTCTTTTTTCCCCAGATATTGAGGGCAAAGGTTTTCTTTGAGACTTACCAACATTTCCTTGCCTGCTACTGAAGTGAGATATTTCTGATGTCAAAAATCTCCTGCAATGAAAAAGGGGAAAGAAAAATGCTACTGTAAAGTGTTTTGAAGACTATTATGTCCCCTTTCAGGCTCCCCGCCCCCCCCCCCCCCCCCCCCCCCCCCCCCC
>VZSC01011942.1:221256-276410 GCA_013398225.1 Steatornis caripensis
CCATTTTTCTGTGCATGTGTGCGTGTTTTTCTGGTCCTGTCCCCCCCCCTTATTTTTTTTTTTTTTTCATTTTTAAGAAATTAATGTTTTACCTTCCCTAGTCAGATGAAGGCCTCCCTTCAGGATGAGTTTCTGAGTTGATTAACATAAAACTTGCTTGAGTAAAATAACAAAACCAGAGAAGAAAGAAATTTTAACGGTTATATTTTCTAGACCTCATATAAATTGATGTTTGCCATTCACCTCGTATTTTGAAGCGGATTGGTTTTACGATCTCTCTTGCTCCCTCTCCTTCGTGCATGCATGTGCACACTCTTTCTCCATCTTTACATATATAACAAGTATGTATGTATACTGTATGTAACTATGTTTTAATCTTGACCCTTGAGTAAATATTTTAATGGTTTTTCAACATCTGTACAATTCCTTGAACTAAAAATACATACAAATGGGTTTGTGGTATAAAAGGTTGTAATGAATTTCATTATAGAATTCCAAGGGATGCCTTCCAACTTCTTAATTAATAAGAATTGCTGAAACATTTTAAAATGTTAAGAATGATCATGTTTGTGGGTGTTTTTGCATAAAATATCAGAGGGGAAGAAGAGAATGCAGGGGTGTGTGTGTATATATATACACACCCTAAAATACATATATATTTTAGGGTAACTGATGCTTAATGTTTTCCTGATAATTTTCTATTTGGTTTGCTACCATCACAGATTGATTGAGAAACAGATTTAGAAGTATACTGCTTTCCAAACATGGTGCTCTAACTTAGTGGGAAGACACTTTGCAAAAGCCTTACTGATGTCAGTCGTGCCAGGAAAATATGAAAAATTCTCATTAGCAATTCTGGAATATGTTAGAGGAAAACACTTTTTTGTTTTCCTTTTATATGTGGCATAACATTATGTTGTAAGGAAGAATTATGAAGTATATGTTGTATTTATTGTGCTGTCTTGTGACATAAGAAAGAGAGCCCACCTTCAAATAAAACTCACTCCTGCAAGTTTTCCTCATTTAACAAAACCCAAAATTTTAAAAACTTCCAGTCCAGATTGACCTAATAAAAGTATGAGGTGACTTTTTATAGTTGACTGTATAGTTTTGTATGTTATCCAGATATATGAAAGAGGTAAATAATCCTGACTCATGCCCTATGAAGAATGCATAATGAGGCTTTGATTGAATCAAATTCATTTTAGACAGGAATTCATTTTTATAGGGTAGTCTTTAGGTTCAATCGTAATTCCATTTGAGTCTGGAGACCATAGCAGAAATGGGTTGTTGCCTATTCTTTCCTCTCCCCAAAACAGCTTCCTGAGTACTGCGTCTCAGCTTGGTAGAAGGAGAATATGTTAAGAAATGCATTATTGTTTTTATTGGTCAGGACACTAATGGAGGTCTTCCATGACAGCTATGTTTTATAAGCTGAATACTCTTATTAGGCTGGTTACTGATCAGTTGTTGGCATATTGATTGTGTCATTTATCAAAGAACTGGAAAAGCAGATTTGTTGCTGCTGTTAATTTAAGGCTCCCGGTCCCACTGGGTACGAGTCTCTAATGCAGTAGTAGTTTGGATGTTGGAAGGCTTAATTTAGCTAGCAGGATCCACAAGAAAGTAGTAAATGTGGACCTCGTGACATAAGAAATCTTAATGTAAACTGAAGAATTGCCAGTAACGAGAAGAAGCATAATTGTCAGTGGCTGCATGGTGTGTGTGTTTCTGTACAGAGGTTCAAAATAGCCTCTTCAAATGGCTCATGCGGCACCAAGAAGGAGAGAATGTTGCGTGTGCTGCTTGTCTGCTGAGACTACAATTGTAGCCTTATTGTCACCATGATCATCCCAGCACTGATTTGTGTTCTGAGGTGCATTTTTTGCCATTTTATTGATATTTTTATTGTTATTATTCTATCGCTATTTTTTTATTATTTTATTATGTGATTTTTATTATTATTAAGCTTGAAAGGCAGGTTGCAAGGTAATGTAACATGCTGTCCTTATGTGTTGGTTTGCAGGCAATCGCTTGTCAATGTGTTAAACCTCTTGCATCATTTTACAAAGAAATTGTATGGGTTAGATACATGCGTTTCTCTGTAGATGTGACTATGAAATTTAAGGAATGATATATTTAGCGTAACATTTGCTGGCATAATGAACATGTGCTTTAAAAATAAAGCCAGTTGGAGGCCCCTTCAAAAGACAGATACAAAATCACAGAAGTTATAAAGGTTATTTTGAAAACTAGCCATAATATTCCCCTGTGTGGGTTTTCTGTTTTCCCTGAATAACGAGTACAGAAACATCTTTCTGGGTCTGTCCCAGTTTTAGAAACTGTGATTTTTTATTTTTTCCCCCGTTTTTTCTTTTGAGCAACTGCTCAGGAGAATAAATTAGGCGATACGGCATGTATTGGGGGGGGGGGAATGTCTCAAAAGAAAAGCTGACTAGAGGTGTGACAGGAGTTTGTTTAGCTGCTAGCCAGAAGACCTGCATTTGGGAGTTTGGTGTAACTCCTTACTTGCAAAACTGCGCTAGTGTGTGATCATCAGAACATATGCACTCAGTCTCTGAGAGAAGGGAACCAGCTGGCTGGCAGAAAAATACCATTGGCATTGCCTATGTTCTTGTGTTGACAATGTCACAAGCTGCCCTTCCAGATGGAGAATTTGAATGAAGCCAGTTGTGGGTCATAAAAAAACGAGTCTTCATTTTTTGTGCATCATTCTTAATGATTGTTATTGCTTAGATATTGTCTTATGTCATGGTCAGCAAAAACAGATAGTCATTGTGAAGATGTCTTTAAAGTTTCTCATTTGGAGGAAAGCAACGTACAGCGACACATTACATTACACTGTATTTGTGTGCTGTCTGTAGTGATGGCTGATCTTCTGCATTGTTGAACATCTAATTTTTTTGTTACAACGTGTGGTTCTATTTTTCCCTTAGGAACGCTCAGACCAGGGAGTCTTTCAAAAATCAGCCTTTGACAGGAGTCATAACTTTGCAGCTGCTTCCCGACGCAATGACATTATTCTTCAGCAATTCGTAACGTGCAGTCCTCAGGAAAGAATAAAAGGTAGTCTCTAGATATCCTTCTCCGTGCTAAAAGAAAGTGCTTTGTGTTTTTGTTTTTTTGAAATCCACAGCCACTAAAAAAGCAGTTAATTAGAGTAAGTGCGCGCTATGTTACTTTGAGGCTTGAAGATCCAGCGAGGGTGGGAGAGCTGACTCAGAAGTTGTGAATTAGATTCCTGGCACAAATTCCAGTTTAAGTAACAGTTTCTAGCTCGCTGCCCCAACACGTAAGGTTGGATAAAAAACAAATCATGATTGCAAAATATATGTTGTCAAAATGTTGATTTTTCTATATATCTTTAATGAGTGCAATGATTTTTGCATTGAATTCTTAGATTATGTCCCAGGTTATTGTAAGCTAAATTAATTTATTCAGAAGTGTGATATTCATAAAGTACACTTGCTTATTTTAGACTTAAAGGTAAAATATGTCAAAGGTTAGAAACATTCCCTTAATTTACAAATTGAAATTGTATTAATGAATTCATTAAAAAAAATAGGTAGTCATGCACATTGTACAAAGAAAACCTACATCTATGATCATGCGCAAGCATATAAGCCAGAGCTTTTAAGAGCACTTATTTTTCTGTCGTCTTTCATTTCTGATGCCATACTGCACTATCTGTCCAGTTCGCACCTGAGTCAGCAAGATACTGGTTATTTGAAAAGTTTCAGTATTTGAGATAGTTTTAATTGTGCTTTTATCCTTCAAGCCAAGCACATACTTAAATACCTTCCAGTAGGAAAAAACTACTTTCTTCTATGTAGTTGAATTACGCATGATTTTTCCCACTTCCCTAGACAACTGTGGAATCTGAGTGGCCTGCAAAAAGTAATTTCATACTCTGCTATGATGACTCTGTGGGGTACTTCTGACCAAAACCAAAGAGCCTGCATCTGTAAAGCTTAAGAGAAGCTTACATATAATTTAGGGGTAAATCATTTGTGTTGGCTTCAATATTTTAACCGTGTGATTCCAGGCAAAGAATTAGATACAGACTCAAGCATTGTGAATATTCAAAGACGAGATCATTTTGTTTAGATATACCTTATATTTCTCTTGTATGGAATTTACACTGATTCTGTAGTTACAGGGAAGNGTATAATTTAGGGGTAAATCATTTGTGTTGGACCCAATATTTTAACCGTGTGATTCCAGTCAAAGAATTAGATACAGACTCAAGCATTGTGAATATTCAAAGATGAGATCATTTTGTTTAGATATACCTTATATTTCTCTTGTATGGAATTTACACTGATTCTGTAGTTACAGGGAAGAAGGGTCGTCCTCAGAGCTAGCCTGTCCTGTGGAGTTGGCCATTGCCAAAAGATCAGAAAGCATCAAATACCTTTAAACACTTCCTTTGAAAAACATACAAGCGATCGTTCTGGAGACATTGATGCAGGTGAATGGCAACACGTAACATGCCAGTTAAAGTTCAGAACAAAATACGTGGAAGAGCTGTACTTTCCGATAAGGATTCTCCAACTGCGATCCAAAAATCAGGATGACTAGTTTGCAGCTCATTCATAAATTGTTTTCAGTAGACGTCTTTTTAATTAAAGACTGATGATGAGAAGAAGGCATTATAGCAAAAGAATGTGATGGCCTCAGAAGAAAACTTGTGTGGGACGTGGAAAGAATGCTCAGGAGTGCTGCTGAGGGCTGTTGTCCGGGAGGGTTTGGCATGGCTGGGGCTTCCCAGCCATAGTCTGGTGGGAGCAGTTTGGAATTGGAGTCAGCGGATGACGGATGACGAAGACATTTCTAGCACTTAGTAGAAGTATCGCTGTATTGCGATTTCTGTTGAAGATTTGACATTTGATAAGTAAAACTTAAGACAGGTGTTCTCAGCAGCAGGGTGTCTGCAGTAGGGCTCCGATCTGAAATTTTCTTGGTGAAAAGACACTTTGGGCTTACGGTAGTCCTGCACGTTGTAGAAGTATTTCTGTAATTTTGAAGTCGTGCTATTAATTATGATAGAGCTAATACTCATTCTACTTTCCATATGAGCCGGTCACTTATTTCCACGAACTGTTTCAAAAATGGTTTTGCGTTATTTCTTGGAAGGGTTTGTCTGCAGTCCTTCAGGGCATCTGTAAAGGCAAAATGCACAGGAACTTCAGGTTGTGTGTCTGTTTAAGGATGTGAGTCACAGACATGGTGAGCTTCTTGTGACCGGTGCAAACAGTCCCTTGTACGTTCTTACCGTGTACTGTCCGGATCTTGGATGTAGAAGTCCAGATGGTACATTTTTACGAAGAACAGTACACGATAGAAGAGATTTTTAACATAATACAGGTTCTAATGTAAGAATTTAATGACAGGAGCTGTATTACGTGTAATAAAATGTCACTTTCTCAATTAATGTTTTCCAATAAGTCATTTCCAATATCATTCACTGCTCCTACCAATAAAATTCTTATAAAAGCTCAGCAAAAATACACTGGAGCTTGGCCTGCTAATAATGCTGTTTGTTTTAAGAGTCTTTTTTTATTATATATGAGCAAGAAAAACTGATGTCTAGGGAAAAATAGTTATAGCCAAAACATTACATTTTGTCTTGCCTGTGGATATTTAAATAAAGGGGGAGGGGATACTGATCCAATATTGAAATGCCAGTGTTTGTTCTATTTTTGCATGAATAATACTTGCTGCCTTCAGGTCCTCACTTCTTTTGCTGCCAAGCTGTTGCACAGATTCAGTGTTTTTTAGAACAACCTCTTTGAGAAATGATACTTCAGTGCCAGCAGCTTTACATTTCTGGTGTTGAAAGATTACTGGAATGTGTTTCATTAGAGGTTCTTATATATTTCTTACAACCCTACATTATACACGGTTATAGGGGAAATTCTGTCATCTGTCTGGTTAAATAGTAGAATAATCATAAACTCGCTGTACGACCACAGACTACTGAGTCTTCGTGGCTGTACAGGCATCTCTGGTTTTCATACATGTGTGATAATGTCAAGATAGAAAATGAAGAAGTGAAATTTTAAATTGATGTTTAAATTTTGCTTGTAAACATTACATGTCTCTTACAGACAGACTCAATTATTTATTCTCCTAAACTGTTTAGTATCTGAAAATTCAGTGTATTTTTTTTAGTGGCTTAGCTGTTCCTCTGATCAGTTTGGATCTGTTGTTTCCTGAGGTCTTGAACATAGAGACAGCCACTGCCTCTTAGGCTAAATGCTCTCACTCTTGCTGCTGCTGTCATTTTGCTGGGAGTTGTAGTCCCTTGTGATCATTTCCGATTCGCTCAGGAAGTCTGACATTTTCCTATGTGTACCGTTTGCGTACTGCAAGAAAAATGCCGGTGGTAAGCAGTCACCAAACAGCCTTTGTGAAATGACATATCAATTACTGTGAATCAAAGTTAAAATAACTACGTCATATGCTCAACCTCTCCAGCTGTGACTATGGGAGGCTGCTTAAAGAGGGTAAGGCACAGTGCAGGGTGTGGTGTGATTTTCTTTCTTTTTTTTTTCCTCCTTCTTTCTTACTTCGTGCATCTGTTTCCTACTTCGGGTAGTCAGTGGTTTAGAGACTTCCTAAATCAGAGGTTTTGTCTGGGCCATTGTGCCATTCATACCTCTCTAACTTCTACTCAATTTTTTAATATTTTTTTAAAAATTGGTTTCCAAAACATCCTCATAGCAATGAGTTCCATGATTTAATTGCACAGGAAAAAATACGGCTTTGTGTTTGTTGTAGGTGTGATACTTGATAGTTACACTGGGTGCCGTCTAGTTGCTGTGTATGAGACAGTCAGTGAGAGCTGCTTTTTAACCTTATGTGTAGCTTTTACAATTTCATAGACTCCTCTTGTATCCCCTTTTATTGCTTCTTATTCTAAACCAAAGAATCGTCTAGGAATGTTGCTATATGTGTCCCAACTACCCTTGCCACCTTTTCAGTATGTTCCGGAATTGTATTGCGTCCGCTTTCAGTGGGCAGAATGAAACCTTAGGTGCTGTTTAGACACACTATTAACTGGGTTCTAGATGGAGTGTTTGGACTTTTCTTAAGGCTCAGAATGTCTGTTTCCTTTTGACTTAACTAAACATATATTCAAAGAACAATCCAGTGCACTTCTATAGTATTGTTCCAGAGTGTAATCACTAAAGTAATAGCCTGTGCGTATGTGTCAAGAGTTTTCCGCTGCTCCCAGGTGTATCGCTTTGCCGTCACTGACAGGGAATTTCACCTGTGTTTCCTACTGGTTAATATCCTGCAATCTTTTTGCAGAGCTTCACAGTTTGCTTGGTTTTGGTAGTTCAATAGGAATCTTATAGAGTTCTTGAGCTAGTAGTGTGGTTTTCTTGGGGTTTTGTTTGTTTGCTTGCTTTTAGGGAGCTATCCCNCGTCACTGACAGGGAATTTCACCTGCTTTTCCTACTTGTTAATATCCTGCAATCTTTTTGCAGAGCTTCACAGTTTGCTTGGTTTTGGTAGTTCAATAGGAATCTTATAGAGTTCTTGAGCTAGTAGTGTGGTTTTCTTGGGGTTTTGTTTGTTTGCTTGCTTTTAGGGAGCTATCCCAGTGCTAATAAATATAATCTATCTATATATAATATATAATATCTATCTATCTAATAAATATAATCTATTGCTTTTCTCTCAAGTTAGATTAGTACTTTCATGCAGGATTGTGCAAAAAGACTGGCGATGTTCAATGCACCAGAACAGGTTGTGTGAGGGTGTGGTATGTCAGTATTGTTCAATCACTTACCTGCCATTGAAACCCAAGAATTATTAAGTGTCACGTGTTTGTTTCCTGTTAAGTTTCAGAGGGGCGAAGACATGTCCTACATTGAAAGATGTAGGGACTTTTTGTGAGATTAGAGCTTTAGATTGAGAGGTGAATTTACAGGATGATAATGAACTGGCCTGCAGCAGGCACAGCAGTCATATCAAATACCGCAGGTATGTAAGTGTTGTTGCTTAGCAAACCACTGAATGGTTTAATTGAGTAGTTCATGTTTTTCGTGTTCTAAGTAATTTTCTGGTGTGAGCTGAATGCCTTTTGAAAAGGTAAAGAAGGAATTACTGTAATGGTAGGAAAATCAAGACTGTAATTCAGAAGTGCCTCTTTCTTCTCTTGCCATGGGATAACAGAAATTTTTCTTCTTCTGAACTCTTTGCTGAGAACGTGGTTCTCTTCCATACATGAAAGATAGTAAATGCTCCCCATCAAAGGGAATGAAAGCATGAACCTACAGTCAGTTAGGATGCAGCTTTGTAGAAGTGAAAAATGCACTCAAATGGAGTAAAGCAATTTGTGCCTTGCACTCAACTTCACTATAAGCACAACATTTCCCTATATTTATCTTTAATTATGCATATGCAAATCTGAAAATCAGCTCTTCAGGAAATCCCAAGGGGTATATTTTCTGCTTGGTGTGATTTTAATTCTGGTTTAGTTAGTTTAGGGATTTGAATAATTTGTGTCTCACTTCAGGATTGCTTGAGGCCTTCCAGTCCAGTCGTTGATCAGTGAACTGGTGTAATGTACTTGCTTCTGTGGCTTATTTAACCTCCTTTTAAATTTTATTTCAGAGTTGCCAGTGTCTGATCGTAGCAATGGTGAAGACGAAACCCCTCCACCTCTCCCACCACATCCCAGTGAGGATCTGCTGAATGAGGATTATGATCATAGGTTGGACTTTAGCTATTCTTAATAGTTATAGCCCTAATTGCTCATAAGTGGTTCTGACAGTAGTTCTAATTGATTTAAAAATAGCTTTTTATTTTGTAATAATTTGTGCCACCATTTTTACAGTCACCTGAACGATCCTTTAGTATAAACCGGGAATGTTATTTTAGCATTTGGTGCATTGTGAATTTCAGTTGTTCATAAGCTGCAGTATGCCTGCTATCCATAGTATGTGGATCACAATACCCAGCATGTGTTCAGTAAACAAAAAAGAATTTCAGAACATAATCCCACTTCAAAAAAAAAAAATTGATTTAAAACTATACCAATGGCTGCTATGGGTAGATGTAGGGCTGAAGTTTCTTAAAGCTTTAAAAGTCCTAGCCAAATTCAGATTGTAGGAAACTGACTCTTCTTACGCTGCGCCTCAGCCAAAGACATTCTTGAGCTCACAAAACGAAACATCAGGAAATTTGAACATTGAAATGTGTAGGTAAAAAATTAATAGATGCTTTACCAGTTGTAAATGCATTGGGTAGATTTTTCAGATGTTTTAAGCATACCTTTTGTAAAGGCTGATGTGCTTAATGGCAGCTACAAGCTTTGATTTCCTTAGTAAATACAGATGTTTGGAAGTACAGAAAAAACCTGTAAATTTACTGAAGTTCACAATGGCATATACTTTGTCTCAAGTGGCACAGGATTCAAATCACATCATCATTTCAACCTATCATACTTCTAATGCTGAAAATTCAACGTTGAACGCTGCTTACTCATTTTGTATGTATTCAGTTTTGATAGTCATGCAACTATTTTATTGCAACGATATTAGGGACATGGTAAACAAACAAATATCTACATAGACTAATGGAACTCTGCATTAAATTCTCAACTGCAATTGTTTGCTAGAATCTATTCCTAATTTTTCAACAGGCTGGGAGCAAAAATGTTCTTTTAAATTATAATAATGTATTAAAATGATGATGAATTTACAGACCCTTTCTCCCACCCTGACTTTTTACCAGTGTTGTATTGTGTTTCCATTTGGAACTTCAGTTCCGTTGAAATTGAATTGCTGTGTCAAGTCACATTGATTTCACTGAAATTGCATTTCAGAAAAAAAATGGGGAAAGTGTTCTGATGCCTCACAGGTGAAAGTTACTTCGAGTTTCGCTCAGGTGGAATTTTGAAATGTTTCAATATTTGCCTAACCTGAAACAAAAGAATTAAAAAACAAAACAAAAACACAAAACCCAAACTACAGTACTTTGGAATTTTTATGGCACCCTTCATGAGACCTACAGGTTCCAGCCTCTGCACAAGTAGTGCAAGGCTGTAAAATAACTTTATATTAGCAGATGGAGTAGAGTTGAGCTACATACATTGGCAGTATTTTTCCAACTTTCTGTAGTATGTTGTTTGGAAATGCAGTGGTTAAATAGAACTAGCAAAATGAAAAAAAATAGCAGGTACCAGTATGTTCCTTTTTTCTTCTGCTAAATAAAATATGAATTGTGTAAAGCAATTATCACTAAGCATTTACATTTATGCTTGCATCCATGATGAAAAACAAGTGACTGGAGGTGTTAAGTCTCACAAAAGAAAGTTGAGGATCAATAACTGATTTTAAAATGCATGACTGTGAGCAACTGGAGGAAGAAACACATGTATACTGTGCATGCTTTAATTAGTTCACTTTTGTTTTGAACTGATGCTGAAATATTTTATGCATGTCTCTCTCCTTCCCCCCCTCCCCTGCAGCCCTATCATAAATTCAGCAGTGTATTTAACAGATCATCACATCAACTTCAGATCTTTGACACCAGCCAAGCAGTATGAATCAATTAATCTGAAAGCCTCAAAAAGCATGGATCTGGGTAAGAAGGGGTGGGGTGACATATAGGTCAACTTTTTAGCCTCAGCCCATCTGCACTATCTCTGTTTATTGCTTTTGTTTCTTAAACACAAACATCAGGGAGTAAGTTTTGCGGAGGAGCTGCAGTGATGGGGACAATGATTTGCCTCCTGTAGCATCTAATTGCAAGTACCGTTTTTATTGAAGCTGAAGAAAGGTTTATTTTCTTTTTCTTAAAGGCCGTTCTATCCATTGCACTGAAATCTTAGCTGAGGGAAAGAGGGAACTTTTCTGAAAATGAGCAGGAAGAATTGCTGTGCAAGTTTTATATGTCTGAAAATATAGCAGAACAGCAATAACAAAAGTCATTTTCATATAGAATATAAATGATTGCAAAACTACATTGGACAAAGGCTGACTTTCCTAAGACAAGTTGTGTATTTCTTCATTGACAATGACAAACACGGACAATCAAAGTGTTGCAGTAGATCTTCATAAATGCTTCAAGAGTGGTAAGGTTATGGTCCTCTACCCATCAACGCTGTGCAGAAAATTTTGCAGGGTGGGTGAAGCAGAAAGTAAATGGTTCTTTCAATACTGGGAAAGCATTTGTGGGTGGAAGATTGAAGGGTTATTGCAGCTGAAAGCCGAGTCATGTTTTAGTTCAAGGAAAAATCCGGAAAGTTCTTAAGCCTCAAAGAAAAATGAATAAGCTTTCCTTTTTCCTTTTAATTCTTCTTTGTAGCACTCACTCTTCATCTGTTTTTTCCAAACTCAAGTGTTGGAGTAATTTTGAGACCTACCGTTGGGATGTCTTTGATCACAGATTGTGTGTTTTGTTGGATCAGGTTTTGTATACCATTAATAGAAAATAGTTAATTTCATATATAGTTTCAAGGTAGCATTTTGGTGGTGCTTTTTTTTTCCTGTAATGCTCTAGATTTGTCTTGGGTTTTGTATTGTTGATTTTTATTGTCATCTTAATGCGATATTTTAATGCAACATAAAATGCGCGAACACCTCTAATGGAGTGTAAGGAAAGTCAAACAGTTATTAATGCATAAGAATGGATAAGAATCCATTTAGGTGAGTTCTTAAGGCAAAATTTTAAAACTACTGCATGACCAGACCAGACATTCATCCTTTGGCAGTTCTGCTGCACTGTTTTGATGAAAAGTAATGCATTTGGGTTTGTTGGTTTTTTTTTTTTTTTTTGAGAATGAGCATACTCCTCCACAAAGGAATGAGTTTGCAGATTTGAGTCAAAATGTTTATCGTGTACTAAGAAAAAATAGTGTTCAACTTTACTGAGTCTTCTTTTAGAAAGGTTTGCTTACAGCTTTCACAGAGTCACTAGTAAGAATGCTCACAAGCAGCGATATAAAATTAGGCTATGGGAGTCCACTTGAGAGCATACTCAGGACTATCAAGTAACTTGTACTTCCTTTTGTCCCGGCCTGCGAGACTCAAATTCGTATGAACAGTCTGCTCTTGACACCCAGAAACAATGCTTTGAGAATGTAAATGAGTCACTAAATCATGGTGGTGGTTAAAAACTAAAATAAAATCGTGTGCAAAAAATAAAATAAAAATTGGATACGAAGATGTCTTTAAGATCTTTCAAAAAATTTTGTTCATAGAAGGTAGCTGTTGGAAATGCCCCTTCTGCTATGAAAGTAATAAACAAAAGGCATAATTATCAGTCTGATTGGAGGCACTAAGGATTTATTCGTCTCGTGTAGGTGATGTGAAGGTACACATCTGTTACGTGAGCTGGGGTTATTGAAAGAACTGGAGGGACTGATAGAACTGTATCTGTCCTGTGCTATATAAATAACAGTAGATGAAGTAAAATAGCTTGCACATAGCTTAGCAAATAGAGAAACTGAGGAAGGTGAAAGCTAGGACCTTTTGCAGTCGTTCTCTAGCAAGCAGTGAAGTACCATGTTTGACTTTCCAGCTTTTGAAAGATTATAAGCAGAAGCTTCTGACTGGAAAAGTAAAAGGAGAAGAAACATGAAAATCTGAAGTAACTGCAGTACCAAATGCTTTTAATGCAAATAAAATCCCTGTAATTTGCTATATACAACCGTGCTTCCTATTAGAGCATTCATTTAACGCACGCTCTAAAATGAATTTTTGGGGAAAGAAAGGTATCTTCCTAGTTTGGTTTTATAGTTTGCTCATGACTTTACTGCAGTCATGACCCATAGTAACTTCTCGTCCCAGCCTGCAACTGTGTTCTCATCATTGATTTCAGTGCATTGTTTGCCACAAAAAAAAAAAAGGGATGGGAAGTACTGCTGTCTTCATCTTACGGACCCAGAGTTGAGGTTGTGAGAAGGATTTGTTCGGCACCACAGAGAAACTGTGCAGCAGATTTGCTAACAAGGAGGAGGTGTCTCCTGTCTGAACACAGTTGTGTAACTGCTAGGCCCTCTTTTTCTAGTAGTCATGGGATGCTGCCACTTACACTTTTCTTTCGTTCTCAAGTTCTGCTGATCCCTTTCCAAAATAAATCTAACATGATGAACAGAAAAATCACAGAATTTGAGTCCAGGAGGAGAGCTCTGAGACCTTACAAAATGTGACTTGGATGCAGTTTCTTTCATTTTAAACCAAATTGTGTCTGAATCAGGCGTCTCTGCAGATCTGGGAAGACATAACGGGCCTTTCAGGTTACAAGGTCCAGAAATCACTTGAATGTCTCTAGACCAGAATAACGTCATGAACTCAGTAGACAACAGAATTGGTTTAATACACAGCATAAATGTGAAATCTGCTATTCACTTAGGAAACATTCTAGCTCACCTCGAAACGTGTATATTGCATCCATTGCCTAACTAAAAGATTACAAAGGCATGGATTACATGATGATGTCACCGTTAGAAGGGTCATCAAAGACAGCTAACAGAAAATCTTAAACACAAGAGACACGAGAATCCAGATATTGCTACGGATTGTGAACCTTATGAGAAAATACTAAATTCATTAAATCAGGGAGCTAATTAAGTTGTATAGTAAGGGTCTTTCTGGCTTTGATAAGGGTTGATGCATACACAAGAAGGAAATTTGTTAAGTAAAGACTAGTCTATAATTACATATCTTCACAATGGAAACACACTGATGTTTATCTTTTCAGTTTTATCTATTTTAGGCCTAGAAACCTTTGAGTGCTTAATCTGTTTTCCAGTCGTATCTATTTACAAAATAGTAATTATAATAATTATAAATTAATATCCTCAGCAAATAATATCAGGAAATAAAGATGGGTGATCTAAAAGTGGTCAGTACTGCTAACATGTTGCATCAATTTGCCATTGTCACTCTCCAGAGCAGATCTTGCAATGAAAGGGACTTGCTACATGCAGCAAAAGCTGTAGATTACTTGCCAGTAGGGCGATATGGTTTAGTTTATTGACTCTTGATACGTTTCTGTATTGTTGATTGAACAGCTGGACAGGAGCAGAGGGCATGAACCACTGCCACCTGGTTGTTCAGGCAGGGTTCTATGCCGTCCTGCGCGTGACATGAGCCGTATAAACTGAATAAACTATAAAGTTCACGAATAGCATGAATCCAAAAGTAGCACTGCCTGGAGTTGGTGTATTTGAAGAACTCAAGTTATTTGTAGAGGAGTTAATTTTTGCTTGAATCTACTTTAAAAAATAAAATACAAGGCAGTGGCATGTGTGAGTTACTAAGTTACTGTTGTAGAAATAAAAAATAAAAAAAAACAAACCACAAACCCAAAAAGGCAAGTATAGTGATACTGTGATAACTTCTTTGGTGTTGCAGGCATGCAGGCAGAACCTTGCCTTATATATACAGATGTACTTGCACAAAGCCTATAGAGGCGGGGTGACTGGTTCCCTGCTTTAGCATCCATCATTTACACAGTGGTCAAAGGCTTCTCAAAGTTTACAGCTTCATTCAGAGTAACAGAGTACAGATATTAATTCCGTGTCAGTTATAAATCCTAATGTTCTTGCCTGCTGCTGTGTTGAGATAGTGACAATGCTGTCTGGATCACTGGTAGAGTTCATATCCTGTGTCTTATGGTATATCTCTTCGTTGCCCTGTCTATTTTTGTTTTGAACTGGTGGTGACAAAAGAGCACAGCCACCCCTTTCCTTCTACTGATCCTGGCACCTGACACATCCACCCAGTTGCATAAATGTTTTTGTTATGGATGATGGTGTTTGACTATGTTAGCAAGGCAAAAATTCTCCTTATACTGTGATTTCAAGAATTTGTGTGGGGCCAACCGAAGTCTGACTTAGAGTGCATGCCTGTACTGCCCAAATTTAGACTGCATGCCAACTTTGGTCTTGTGCTTATAGCATAGTGTTAAAAAAAAGCAAAACATTCAGAAATGCTAGAAATAAATGTCATGTTGACCCTTCCCGCTTAAGTGGTACACTTTTTCTTTTGAAACTTAACGGCAGATTGAAAATGAAGAAGAAATCAGTGGCTTCCATACAAGTCACCAGAAGGATGTTTTTCCCTTTTTCTTCAACAACCTTATAGACACACATATTTTCCCATACGTTCCTACAGTTGTCTAAAGAAGAATTTCTGTCTAATAATGTATGAGAATCCATTTCCAGCAGTGTGTTTTCTTTCTTTTAGCTGTATTTAAAAGGTAGGTTTTGCGGACAGCAAATGGCAATATGGATTATTTTTAATGTTGTATTGGAAGGTGAAAATCAGTGTGCTCTAAGAAAAAGAAAGGAAAGAAGGTGTTTTATTATTTGTCTCCAACACTCCTATTTTCCATAAATCTTTATGCACAGGAGTGATTTAGGCTGCGCATAAATGTAGTGTAAAAACTACAGCCATGGGAATTGCATTCAAACACATGAAAGTGTGGCTTGTTTTAACCTGAAGCAACATGAAATTGAATCATATGAGTATGTAGCAATTTTGTTGCGTATCAATTCAGGCAAAGTACTGTGTAGATTTATATTTGCGGATGTTGGTATAATAGCCCGTGACCGCTATCCCAAGGTACTGCTCAACTCCCCCTTCCTTTCCCCATGAAAAGCAAAACTTCATAGATCTTAACTGATTAAGATCTAGAGCTTGAAGGAATGGAAATGTCCTTTACTTGATTTTAAATGTGAGTGAAATATTCATCATTAGACATACTCAGAGTCCCGTAACCGTGGCGCATATTTATTAAAGATATCAGCCAATTTATGTGTTTAGGAATAACTAGGAAGTGAGTATGCAAGATGTAAGGTATGGAGTATTCTGCAAGGAAGCTAATATTTAATGAAGTGCTAATTTCTTTGTTAGTGTAGGGATGCTTTCAGTTACAGTTCATACTTTTAAAACACCTCAAAACAAAGAGAAACCAGTGTATCACATCCGGAAGGATGTGGAAAATGCAATCAAGATGCTATTAGCTACTTCTTGGTTTGCTCTGGACCAGATTATTCTTATCCCGAGTATAATTTTGGATATTGAAATAAGTATCTCCGACCATAACCAAATGAGGACCAGGCAGAGCTAATGGTGATTACTCTTCAATTTAAACAATGTTTTGATTCAGATACAATTAAAAGAATATGTTTTGAGAGGTCCCTGGTGGGAGTTATGGTATTAGTGGGACAAAAAGTGGCTTGGTATTTTAAAATCATTAGTTTGTTAACCATGTTGTATGCGTGGAATACATTTGTTGAGTTGCTTAGGGTTGAAACCAACTTCAGAACTGCATTGAGGAGCCAGTTAAATTCATTAGAACATTAATGAGGAAAGGAGAAGAAGATGGCTCAGAATTGAAACAGACTTTTCAATGTTGCTGGCTTGTAACAGTAATTTAACATATCATCTCAAAGAGAAAGACTTTTCGAAAATAAAATCATCATGGGTTTAGGAAAAACTATATTGTTTATGGCTGTGATTGTCTTTGGGATCAAGGGCCAAGAGAGATTTAAAAATTACCCCAGTTTATGTCATGAGTAACTTTCTAGTACTGTCAGATTAGATGTATATTTTCTGAGACCACTCTGCAGAATACATTTTTAGAAATGAACACGACATAGTTTCCTTAGTTTAAATGACTTACAAATTTCTATTTGTACGATCTATAAGTAGGGAATGAAATAATAAAATCATTTATTAAGTGATAGGGACACTGTGATTTGAATTGAAATGAGACTGAAGTTAGGTTTATTCTGTATGAAAAGAAATGCTTTTAACAGGGTCAATTCCGTTACTCAGTTTTACACCAAATCTGCACTGATGCAGTTGAGAGGAAGATGAGCTGTGGCATAAAGGCACAAGTGGGCAGGAGGGCATATCAACTTTTTGGACTGGTTTTGTAGAATTGTTTTAAGATTCAAGGAAGCTTGTTCTGGAGCAGGCTGGGAGCGTTGTATGAGCTGTGATGGTGAAAGAGCTGAGAAAATATTAACACATGGTTGAGGTGGCAGTTTCTTGCACTGCTTTACGTTTGAAGTGAGTCGATCTGTTAATGCACTTAGATTATTAAAGTGTTGGGGGAGAAAATAGCAATTAAGTTAATGTATAGCTACTATGAAAAAGAAAGTACAGATGATAATGAAGTACCTTTTTAAGAACACTTTGTTACAAATCTGTTCCCTGTCAATGTTTTCAACCAGTGAGTGGCAGATTAGATTAGGAATTTGTGAATTAACCCTAGGAGTTTCAAAGAAGTGTTAATGACATGTGGGAGATGTGTAGCGGGGGAGTTGGATCCGTTTTAGCCAGGTTCAGTTTCTCTGAAACAGAGGTGGGAGAGGATTAGAGAAGACAGCAGAAGTGTAAAAGAAGCCATGATGGCCTCAATTAGCAGTGTAACCTTCAAGAATGACTAGTTGTTGTGGCACTGGAAGAAAATTAAGAACTTCATATCCGCTGGCTGGGAAATTGGGAAACTGTGTGATTTTCTGCCAGGAGAAAGCCTTCCATTTAAAGGTAAATGTGTCCAGTGGCCGGCATCGACTGTACTGCTGGTTCTTCAACAAGAAGTAGTACTAATAGCAAATGCAAGCTTAGACATTTTCATTCTCATGTGCTGACACACAAGATGTATCCCTTGGGGACCTTCTCGAAATGCAATTGAAGTATTAAATCTGTTCTAACAAAATTGTTCTGAAAAATCTAATTAGAGAAAACCTTGTACAAGTGAGAAAGAGAATCCAGAATCTTGGTGCGGATGTGATTTATTCTTGTCTTTGTGCTGAACAGGCCGTCTCAAATGTTGTGTTAGATGCCATTTTGGAAAAGGTTTACGGTTTTTACACCATAAGTATAATTTATCCTCAGCTCTTGTGCAAGCTTTTTGCTAGTCCCGCTACTTTTCAGCATTGAAACGAACAGGAATCTATCAAGGACTCAGTCCTTCAAGAATGCATAGCTCGTGGATAACCAGGTGACCCCAGAACAGGAGAGACGGGGCCCTTATTTGAGGTTTCGCTGTCGCTGGAGAGAGGAGGAGGGGGAATTATTGAAGGAAAATATTTTCAGACAGTGCAAGTTTACCCTTCCTAATACATATATTCTATTGTTCCTGTAGATTTTAGAGTAAAAGCCTGTGGTCTTTGTACACAGTACTGCAGGGTAATCCTAGAACAGCAAGCAACGTTTTCTAAGTGATGGTTGTGAGCCAACATTTGACCCAATTTCTTTGAGTGATTTACACTGCTCCTAGATGGGGAAACACTTCACAAAGAAAATAAAAATGGCGGGAGAATGATGTCATTGGCACTATCACTGGCTAAAATGAATTGGTGATGCAGTGCCTTCATTATGGTGAAAGGGCTGAGTAAGGATACAGTTCATCAGAAAAAAACAATGGCCGGTTTGTAGCTTTGCTTTGGTTTTGTGTGTTTACACCACAGAAACTGAATTCTAAGAAGCACAGAAGCATGATTTGTGTATGTGGTTTGGGAATGCAGCCCTTGTTAATTGATAACATGCAATAAGTAATTTTATATGGGCTTCCTATAGACTAATAAAGGTATCAGGGTATTTGTTTTCTAGGAAGCTCTTTGATGTTTCAGTCTCTCTTCTTATTATTTCTCATAAATTGTAATGTTAATCCTCACTGGCTCGTTTTCAGAGTGCAGAACTGCAGCTGATCTTCAAAGGTATGTGTCAGTTTGTCCAGCAGAAATACAAGTAACTTTCACACTTTTAGAAGATTTTAAGTACGTCTTAGTCATTGTGCAAAACTGATCCTTCAGAAAAGAGGCACTAAGTTGAATAGTAGTACCCTGTATCTTGTGAATAGTAGTTACTCCTTGTTTTGGGGGAAAATAATACAATGACACAATGATTGAACTGGGCAAAATGAGGGAAATTGGTTATCCCAATTGACAGCAGCATTGATTTGTGCTTCTCGAAAGCATAGTTGGGAAGTGGTTTGACCTTTAAGTAAGCCTGGACTGTATTTTGACGCAGACTTTGAGGCATACAGAAGGCTTGTTGTGGAGCTAACCATTGAAAATCACGCAGTTCAAATAAAAACAGCTGCCTTGGTTATCTTGAGTAGGGCATAGAAATGGCAATCAAAAGATTATGTGGAAGGACATGGATGCATTGTTGGGTACTTTTACTGTCGCTGAACAATACTACTTATTTTCTTAAAGCAAAACAGCGCTTCAGAATATTACCATAGGAAATCCTAATACATCTGAATATTTGTGGCATTGAAGGTTTGGTATTTTTACCATTTGTTGTGACTGTTGGCATAGTTTTGTGGGGCTTTTTTTAAGTGTCAGTTTTGTGCTGTCATCTGGAAAGATTTCTTTGTTTTAGTAATATTCTTTCATCATCTCTGGTCTTGCTAGTGCCTCGAATGTCCATGTTTTTATTAAATAGCTGTAGAATTTCTGTCGCTTTTATTTCAGCGATGACTTTGAGTACTGACAATGAATACCTATCTGGCTTCCGTGGTGAAAACGTGATTCCTGAATTACAGATGTTACTTTAAAAGAGCTAACGTGTTTTATATTGGCAAACATTAAAAACTTAATGAACTAACATCTCCTAGAGTCCCAGGGACATTTCAAAATGTGAAGTATTTGTTTGATTTACAAGTTAAGAAGTTTCTTCTTGTTAGTGAATGTATTTACATTGACACTTCCCAGATTTTTGTTTGGTTTGTGTTTACAGACCCCCAAATCAGGTGGTTTCATTTTTTGGAAATGTTTTGAATTTAACGGTTCTAGTTCAAGAATATGTGGTATTTCTAATGACCTCAAAAATTGTTACAGCTGAAATTTTGTTATAGATGTTTTCCTAGATGTATTCCAGTCTGGCACTGCACACTCCCAAGTGTGATCCTCTTCAGCTGAAATTTTTCGTAGTTAGCTGCAATGTAATTACTTTTTGATGTTACAATATAAAAATAATCAGAATTTTTTTTTTCACTTGGGTTCTAAGAGTAGACAGTATTTTTTCCCTGTGTAAAATCTTTCGGGTGCCTTTCTGCAAAGACAGGCCAACACTGATAGAATCTTAGAAAAGAATTTTCCAGTTAACTCTTGCTTTTTTCAAAAGCCAAGGAAGATAGCCAAAGAAATACTGTTTTTGTCATAACGGAATGACTGCATGAATTTTTAACATTATGCAAAGCAGTGTTTTCAAATGCTATTTTGTGGAACAGGACACCTTATATACTTCCTAAATGAAATCTTCAGATACAAAGTTCCCAGCTTTGGCATACAAAGTATTTATCTCCCATTAGCCTTTTCCTTCTTTTGTGTCATCTTCTCCTTATTCCCAGAGGAAACAAGGGAAGGAATGGGATTCTCATCCAGTGGGCTTGTCTGTGCCACTCCTGTTCAGTCTAATGAAAGATGACCAGCCTAGAAGTCACTGCCTAAGCATAGTGTCCCATGAGTTGAAAATTACCCCGTGAAGGGGCACACATATTTTGGTCAAACTTTGATATAAAACTTTAATTTTTGCATTTCCCAATTTTTCTGTGTGTGTGTGTTTTAAGTCATAATGCTAACCTTGTATTCTGGTAAGATTATTTTTCATTTTCTAATAATTTTATTATTCCTTTTTTCCCTCCAGTATTAAAATCTAATTCTTGTGTTTGAAGCTGGTGTGTAAAGTATGATTAAGTTAAATGGATTTATTCCTTTTAATAATGTAAAACTTAGTTTCAGGCAAACCAAGTCATCAGCATAGTTTTTTAAAAAATGCTGTGAACCTTGGTATCTATTTTTTTTAAAGCTCCTATGTACTGTAACATAACCTACTCCAAGTAATTACCATATATTATAGTGGTTGCCATTAGTGACTGCTATAATTAAGGTTGCAAATAGGTTTTCATTATAATCCCTTGTTTTCACACAATCATAACTTGTCAAAACAGTAACCTTTGGGAATAAAGTTTTCCGTGGTTGTTCTGCTTAGAGCTAAATTTGCAGGGGGAGGAGGAAAAAGAGTGTGAACTATCCTTATAGCAAATCCTTGTCCGGTAATTTTGCATTATAGGATCAAACTGCATAGCAAGGAGGTAAATAGTTATAATTTCCAGGGCCTAGAACATCTAGAAGAAAAATTAAAGGACAAGCAGTACCGAACTGCCTTGAAATTTGGTTGCACTTATAATTTTGACTAGCCTCGCTGCTATTTTGTTTTGTAGCGTCTCTGTGCAACGCTGCAAACAGTGTTAGTCCGTCTTTATTAACATCTACGTCCCGCAACAAAAGTGCACTATGTCAATTTTACTGATAATCAGGTTACAAAGGTGGAGAAGAGACACAGTGGTCAGTTGTAGATTCATGATTCCAGTTGTGAATCCCAGTCCTAAATCTGATGCTGGTGTTTTGGGGGAAAAGCTTCCCTAAAAGTGACGTGGGGAGGAAATATAAGAAAACATTTACTGTGCTAANCAAAGGTGGAGAAGAGACATAGTGGTCAGTTGTAGATTCATGATTCCAGTTGTGAATCCCAGTCCTAAATCTGATGCTGGTGTTTTGGGGGAAAAGCTTCCCTAAAAGTGACGTGGGGAGGAAATATAAGAAAACGTTTACTGTGCTAATTTTCCCAGTAGTAGCTCCGAAATGTCAATAACTACTGCACTGCTCTTTTTTGGGCAGAAAATAGCACGTTGCTGTATCATTGCAGATAATCCTGTATGTAAACTTCTTATGGTGACAACTGTGCAAAGCTTGTGTAAATTCCCATTTGTAGTATTTTTGGTATGACTGGACAATTAATTTTATCATATAAAGAGATCACATTTTAAGGCATACTATAAGGGAGCGCTCGGGCAGGCAGAGTTGAAGGATAAGATTCCAACCTTAACATTCATTTCCTGTGCCTTTTTTTATCATCCCTAACATTACATTAGCACCATTTCTTTGCATAGAATTCATTTGAAGCAATGGTGATTGGTTCTTCCCCTCAGCCCTCCGGGAGAGTGTTTTAATTAGTTTCTTGAGATATATGATAATAAACTGAAGTACAGTTACTAAAGAAAAATAGAAATTTTTGTTACATTCAGAAATTGCTCCTCCACTAGTCTGTCTGCAAACTGGTCCTACTATAAACATCTTTCTTTATAAGATGTTGTGAAATACTACAAAGGTACATTTACAGATAAAATAAAATAAAACATAACAAAGCAAAAAGCATAAGCCTTCCAAAACGTAAGTTTTTGGGAGACCTCATTGTCTGCAGAGGGTCCTGTGAGTCAGTGAGATGTCTTGCAGATGGGAAGGTTTCCACATCTGGATTGTTTTTACCAGTTGAGGTCTTTGATCTGAAAATGTTGCAACTCTCTTATGCCCTGTGATTTGTCTGGCAAGATGAGTTATTTACAATCGCAATTGCTCTTCTGACAACTCAGTTTTGAGCGTGTAAGTGCTGAGGTCCTGATCTGTAACCCACAAGGACTGCTCGTAGTCCTTTTATTGGTTTCATTGGGCTTTGATTCAGATATTTGGACTTTGAAGCACCCCAGGTGGATTAGGTAAAAAAAAGACTTTTTACAAACAATTATAATTTAAAGATTTAGGATGCTATGTGTCTGAAATAATTTGACAGTGTTTCAAAGGCTTGTGAATTTAAATAAGCTTCTGATCTTTGTGTCTTTTCTTTTATTCCTCCAGTGGCAGATGAAAGCAAAGTTGGTTTGTTGGCCGGACACAAATCGGGTAAGCCATTCTCCTGTTTTGGAGGAAAAGTCAGCAACTTGAAAGTAGTGTGGGCAGTAAATGAAATCAGCTTACAGAAACTGTGGTGACTAAAAGAGCTGCAAATTAAGGCATTGCTTTGTATGCACTGACTCCAAGTTGTACAATGACGAATTAGGGATTGTTCTTTGCCAGGCAGTATCTGTAGCTGTCTCATTTGCAGGAAGAGCTGTAACTTTTTTTTTTCAGTGCAGGTGTTGTAATCTGAAGATACCCTTTCAAATAAGAGCAAGTGCAGCGTGTCTTGTGGAGTGTGGAGAATTACACAATATACAGACTGCCCAGGGAGGCTGTGGAGTCTCCTTCTCTGGAGATATTCAAAACCCGCCTGGACGCGTTCCTGTGCACCCTGCTCTGGGGGCACCTGCTTTAGCAGGGGGGTTGGATGGGATGGTCTCCAGAGGGCCCTTCCAACCCCTGCCATTCCGTGATACATTTTTGGAAAATACAAATATTTCTTGGTTTTTCCTTCTTGCTCTAAGTTTCACTTCCATTACCAGGAGTATTGAAGATAACACTAAAAAGAAATTCTACAGATTAAAAAAAAAAAGAATGTCAGAGCTTTTCCTTTCATTGTGCTTGTGCAGTAGAAATACTTTATTTTTTCTTAAACTTTTCAGGCCATAGTAAGAAAAATTTTAGTCCTTGCTGCTGTCATTACTGTACCTACTTACTAAATAAATTCCACAAACCACACCATGGTACTGTACAACTTGCAGTTCTTGTATTATAAGAACTGTCAAGGAAATTCACATGAGATTGTAATTTTTCAGAAGCTGTGGATAAGCTGACATAAGAAACCTTAAACTTTCTAGAAAACTTGAGTTAATTCAGCAATCTCTTCTGAAAAAACTGAAAACTCCGAAGTTTCAGGCTGCCCCTTTGTAACATGATGGCACATTGCCTTTTTCCACTCCTTTGATAGAACTGAGCAGCTGAATTAATGTAAGGGAAGGTCAACTATGAAATTCCTGATGGTTTTGGTATTCCTTCTCTGTGCAATTGGGTGTCACTCTTTAGTTCTCTGGTGTGGATTTTTGTTATCTGAAGACCTTTTGCTGAACTTAGTAGACAAATTATTTTTAAATTTTTCTGGCATCTTTCCTAAGTCTGTGAACTTCTTGGATTCTCTTTCTGAGTTAAGGGGTAGTTCATATGTCGTGTAACATTATCACTCCTGGGGAGAAACATTCTTTCAACTTTTTGTTTTGGGTCTGTGAAAGCTTCAAAGAAATGATCTTGACAACTTGAATAACCTAGGGGTATTGCCCTTGAGTTTTTTTCTGTGCAGAAAAATTACTACAAACATTGCAGCATCATGCAGTTTTCCAAAGATCAGTGGTATTCGCTGCTATCAAAGAATGCTGGAAGGAAACCTGGTGAGATCATAAGTCTTTGGCAATCTGTTGTTATAGGTACATTAAGCTTTATAATATCACTTTTAGCAGCATTTGATCTTTCTTCTGCACACTTCTCCAGATTCTTGAAAACAGTGGCTTTGAACGTTTTTCTATTTGAAGACACCTACAAATTTTATATGAAAATGTGGACTGTGCTTATTGAACTTTGGCTTGTTTGTTTTACTTACTCTTCATAGATCTTACAGGTACCTTTTTTTTCTAGGCTAAAAACAGTGGTCAAGAGATCACCTAAGGAATAGATAGAAAGATCCTGCAGATTGTTTCTTTTTTACCCCTTCAGAATAAAAGGAGCTTGCTAACTTCTCAGAAGGTTGGAGTGGAAATGATTTTTCTTGGTTCTGTCCACTACTGTTCAATTATTGTTGAAAAATGTTTCTCCCCCTCTCTGTGTTCCATTTCCTAACCCTTCGTAAAAAGAAATCAAGCAGAAGCTTCAGTGTTCTCATCATTCCATTCAAATATTTATTTTAAAGGTTTGTTCAAGAATGTGGCCTTCTTTTTCTCTGGTCCCTTTTTACTGTATACTTTTTGGAATTATATATCATGCACGCACCTTGCTGGCATTCCATCACATCACAGAACACTTGTTTTAACGTCGTTCATTGCACTGCCTTCCTTTAGGTACCTTTTTTAAGAACGTGCTAAGGGAAACATTGCAGCTTCTTGTGCTGGGCGCAAAAGACCATTATTTTCTCATTACAGAATGAAGAGCTTCCATCCTAGTCTAGACTTCAGGAAATTAAACATATTTCTCTACAGAATTAATTATCACCTACTAACAATCAATGCAATTATCCCTTCTCTCCTTCAACATGACTTACTCTATGAAATACACAGTTGAATAATTCTCTCTAGGGAAATATCCTTTCTGTTCCTTCTGGGGCAGTGGCTCGTCAAGCATTTAGTCTCAGCTCTTGGTATAGCTACTGTATCCCTCACATATTACTTGTTACTGAGCAGCAGCAGGAGTTAGTAGTGTGTATTCATTTCAAAAAGCATTATCACAATTCTGCAGAAGACCAAGGCATTAGAAGGATCTGTAGCTGTAGCCCCATCTTTCTGTCTTTTTATATACTGCACCCACAGACAGCAGTTCCTTTTATTTTTTTTTTTTTCCTTAAAAAGTAGATTTGATTTTTAGAAGCCTGTCTGGACACATCCTGAGCTTGTGAGCATGTTCGATGGGGAGACGGCTGGAGACTTGTTCCTGTATTTCACCCTCACAGAAATGCATCTGTGAATTCTGGTTCTCGTAGCTGACCTGTCCTTCATCCTGCCGGGTGGAAGGCTCCTGCAGTGCTTACAGGTGTTCTTGGTGTTGCAAATATTCTCCGCAATACCACTGGCAAAAGCACTGGAGCGCTGTGTTGATGCATCCTACTCAACCCTCTCTGGAAAAGACCAGTTCAGAGAGTGCGTGTGCATGTGTGTGTGTGCAAGGCAGCCTCTCTGAATGCTCTAAGGAGGATTTTGTCCTCTGTAGGCTTCCTGTTTCCTCAGGAATGGTGCGTCTGCATTCCCTAAACTCAATTCCAACGATGAAAATGAGAAGCAAACAAGTGGTGCCTCTATCATAAAGCAAAGATCCCTGAAAATTCACAAAGATGAAAAATCAGCAAAGTTTAGCTCAGTTTTTCATGAACTCTTAGCTTTTCAGAAAAGCAATTCCAGGATAGCTAGGAGGATACGCTTCATAAGGAGGAGCAAGCCTGTTGTACATCAAATATAACCCAATTTATATAAAATACTGTAATAGAGTACTGAATTCTTTGCGGCTATTTCTGTTTTTTTCTGAAATTCTGTTTTTATGTTCTGATTTACTGCTTAGAACACTTTTAGTATGTATTGACTGTCTGCTGAGGTCTCTGCTGACACAGCTCTTTCAGATGATGCAGTGCTGGAGAAAAGCTGATGAGTCTTTCTTTATGAGCTCTGACATATTAATTAACAAAATGGGCAAAAAAGCTTTCCTATTTTTATTTTAATGTCACTAGACCATGCTTTTGGCCAGGGTTATGTTTCAAGACAGTTTTGAGACAAGATGAGTTGAAGATCTTATTTTCTTGCTGGCTGCTATGTGAGGAACATGTGACTGGGCTATGGATTAGTATTGGCAAAATTGAGTGATACAGGGGTAGCTCTGTTACCAAGCTGAATTTGAGGTAACGCTATATGGCAAGAGATGAGGTTAGGACCTGAGTGGGAAAAGGCCCATTGAGGCCCAAAGTCTGAAGGATGCTTCTGGTCAAGTTCTGCCCCTTACTGTTAATTCTGCTGACAGCGTGGTTACCAGGTTACTGTTCAGCCTGTGGGTATGATTAGCGTTCTGGGAAAGAAGGCTTGAAGAGATAGGTGTACAACTAAATTCTGCGAAGTCAGAGCTTCTACGAGGCCTGGATGCCGACACATCTGGTAGGCCTGCAGTGTGTACTGCTGCACGTATGGGCAACTGAATTGTGAACTGAATTAAACCGGCGCTCAGATTGGGACTGGAGATAGTTTGGAATAAGGTAGGTTAAAGGTCTTGGTGTATGTCTGCATCCTTTAATGCCAGGATGTATTCTGCATTAAGTAAATTTTACTGAGGTTTTGTTAAGGCTGGTCTGAGGATTAAGATTATGGTTTAGGGCACAGGAGTGGTTGAAAAGTTAGGCTTATTGTTAGATTTTATATGACCCACTGGAATAGGATATGGAAAGTGCAACAGATTAAGCTTCGTCGTTAACTTCAGGAAAGGCTCTCCAACCTGTTGTGAAAGCCATGGTAGGTGAAATAACTCTATGAGATGCTAAGGGTATATCTGTACAAGTGTAAGCTGAGTGTCCCCTTTGGCTTTAAAATTGAGTGGCACGGGATGATCCCTGTCTGTGCTCTGAGCCTCTGTCGTAAGATGGCTACAGGTTGCCTCGGGAAGCTGTGCCTGGTGTATCCTAACTCCTGAACCAGTCCAGGAAGTGTTTCTGAGAGCAGAAGAGCTGTTAGAACACTTTTATAGTGTAGATTATTACATTTTAGTAAACCTAGGTGTGCCCAACCACTGCTAAATTTGCAAATATAACCATAACCTGTGATTTTAAGAACTCCAGCTTGGTTCTTTTGCAGGGAAAATGTAGGGTCTGGTGCAGGTGTTAGAATCCAGTGCGTTAAAGTTTGTTCTGGTGAAAGTGTGAATAATGACTAGGCTAAGCTTATTGCTGCAATTTGAGTTTAGACTTGGAAGGGCAGGCAAAACTGGAGAACGCTTTTTTTTTTTAACTGGAGGAATCGCCCAAAGGTTGAGCTATTTGAACATCAGCAAAATCCAGTGGTTTATGCATGCTTCTGTAGCAGAAAAGGCTTTCTTTTAATCAAGGATTTTGTTGAGGGTTAATAATGGGGCAAGGAAGGACTACAGAAAGCTTAGTGCATGCTGCTGGGCTTGTTTGAGACTGGTGCTGTTGTAGCAAGTTTGGCTTCTGTTTTGCTTTTGATTTTCAGGTAACGCAATTATGTCAAAGAGGTGCATAGGGAAGTGGTGTTCTCCTTGCCTCGTGCTGTATCTCCCAATTTTATTAAACAAGCCCTCTCGCTGCTGCAGAGATCATTAAAGCTGAGCTTTTCAAAGGCAGCATTGGGTTTAGTACTGAGTTCATAAGGATTTATATAGTAACTAGATCCACAATTGAAAAGACTCATGTAAATGGCTGAGCTGCCTGACGTACGCAAGTGAAGTGCCTGTCCAAAGAAGGGCCTTGCCACTATCTAACTGAAAGCATGCGGCATATAGAATCTGACACTTGTCTCTGCGTTTGTGAGAGGAGGAAAAGGTTGATCTTAATTCATTTTATTTCTCTTTGATAATAAGAATGTAATACTTGGCTGCGTCAATCATTTCTGCAAGTACGAAGAGGAATTGCCTGCTTTGCAGACTGCAGTATACCTTAGCAATACTGACGTAGCCTAACCTAACGTATGCATCTTGGCTTGGGTACTGGAGGCAAGCAAACTGTGGTGGCACTGGAAGCTGTGCGATGTGATTTTTCCTTAACTCAGCCAGTGTGGTGCTCGGTGCTATTTCAGTTTGACTGTACAAAAAAAAATGCAAGTATCTTTCTGTGATGCTTCATTACACCATATTACCCATAACATATGCCTCTTCAAGCTTTGAATCATTAAGCGATGGGGTATGTTTGATGTTTTATTACTGGGAATATTTTTGCAAGATTTTCATTCTTTTACTGTTACCTTGGTTTTAGGCTTCTCTCTCTGGATGATTCTCTTCTCGTGGTAGTAGTAGTATTATTATTATCAACTTTGATTATGATTCTTCAAGCAAAGTGTTCCTTTGACCATATAGTTCCAAATAAATTGTCATCTGAGAATCTGTATCGACTCATGCGGCCAAGAAACAAAAAATAAGATTCCTTTTTCCTGTACGTCACTTATGGAATTAATGTTTTCTTCTATAATTATGTCTGGTAAGGTCTAAAAAGTCAAAGATGTTACAGTGAATCTATTATATTGTTGGGGCTTACAAAGATTTCTAGTCCAAAAGTTAAAATGCTTAGCTTTCCTTGACTCTCTGCCTGCTGCTGTTTTTTACTTTAAACATAGCTTTCCTGGTGAAACTAGATGATACATTAATTGACATAGTGTTCCATGCCAGTATGGTTTACTACCCTTTTTTTAGTGGACTTTATTTTTTTAAGGTTTTTTTTTCTTAAAAATATGTATAATGGTTTCCACGTTATAGATTGTTCTAACCATCTACATTGGTGAGAGCTGGGAGTGGTGGGGGGATTGTTTAACACTGCCTAGTTGCACAAGAACCAAAACTATGCTGTGACCTAGCCTATGGGACGGGACAGGACAGCACAACGTTCAACTGCTGGGCTGCAGGATTTTTTCATGTCTTGGTGATCAAAGTCTGGAAGTCTGTAGGAATAAATCTCAAGATGCCAACTTTCACGGGCTGACACTTAAGAATTAACGTTGAGAAAAATGCTCTTTTAATTTCATCTGGTATTTAGAGTGCTAAATATAAAGTATGAATGTATGAAAATGTATGAATGTATGAAAAAACTTTCATTTGTCTGTTGGAACTTCATGTATTTTAACCTGTCAGAGATAGGAAAGTGTATTGAAACAAGGTGAAAACTAAATTAAAACTCTTGTCAAGTTTTTTGGGGTATGGGGTTTTGGGGTTTTTTTTGAGCAAGAGCAGCTCAAAGTGGACATTCCAGATATTGATTATTTTTAAGAGGCTATTAAAAATGGGACCGGTACCACAATCTCTCTGTTCCCTCCCCACATCAAATTGTGTGTATTTCTGCATGAGAAGTTTGATTTTTTCACTGAGTCACGAAAAAGAAGGCTGGACACTTACCAGTTCCTGTGCTTCAAACAATTATTATAAATCAACAGAAGTTGCTGTATTGTTGAATTTGAGTGAAAAGCAGTTGTTTGGTCAAAATCTCTTTTGAATGCCAGGCTGGTGGTCTTTACAGTTCCCCTTGTCTGCCAGGCCTATGTGGCTGATAAACAGCTCTCACAAATAACCTTAGTTAGATGGTTCTCTTCTGTGAAGGGAAACAAGCTCTCATTTTTACTCTGAGAAGAATTATTTTATGCCCCCAGTAACTCACCAGCTGTAACTATTCCTTTGACAGCTTTTTTTTCTTGTATTTAAAGACTTTATTAGCTGTGTGATGATGGTTGTCATGATCCCTTTTTTGTTAGGTCCTGAGAAAGTAATCTGATGATAAAACTCCCTCACTTGAGGGTGCGGTTTGATGTTACGATGTTGATCTAAAAGCTTGCTGCTGCAGAAAGAGGCAGTCTTAGTCACCATACCTCCTACCCACAGCTTAGCTGGTGAGACGGTTGCAAGCGCTAAACCAGCCAAAAACTAAAACAAGAAAGAAGTGAATAGTGCTGGGCTTATCTCTTTGAACCACTCATTTGAGAGAGACAAGCATGCATGCCAGCAGAAGGGAAACTCAGCAAGTGGATGGACGTGAGAACGTTGGCTTTGAGGCAGCTCTCTATTAAATCACCTGATCTGCCATGTCAAACCACGTCCTTATTAAAGTCAAATGCCAAACTTAAATTGGTTTTTTTTTTTTAGTTTTTTTTTAAAGACTATTTTACTTGCCATGGATAAAATTACTTTCCCAGTGGCAGGAGCAGGGAATAAAAAATGGCAGTAAACGTCTGCAAACTTACAAACTGAGGAAGAGCATCCCTGCTGTGTCATCCTTGAATTGCAAGAATCTTCTTGTAAATCACGTATTCACTTTGATTTTATGAATTCTTTGTGTTCTGTGGCTGACTCTTAGGGTGCATTGTATTAAGATATGGCAGAGCAGTGCCCATTGATCTTTCTTTGAACTACAGTCATTAAAGTGCATAGCTCTGATCTGCTGAGAACAAGAACAAACTTGCAGGAGAAACCTGTTTCCCTCAGTGTTCCTGTGTGAGATTTAGGATCTAGAGCAGAGCTGAACATAGACCAACTGAAGCACGGATGCAAATTCAAGGGTCTGTGAACTGAGGTTTTATAACCTAGCATAGCTGATTTAATGTTTTCCTGTCTCCCAAAGAGGATCCCATTATACCCTTGTATTCATAAATGCACGTTTCTGTCCCTTTCTCTCTGTACCAGCATTATTATTCTTATAATTCCATGATGAGCTGTTGTGGGCAGCTAACATAGCAGAAAAAATAATTCTACAAAAAAGAATGGTATTCTTCTGGTTTAGCCAAGGGAGCAAGAAAAAGGAAGTTCAGGAGAAGAGAAGAATGATTTTTTAACGGACAGCTTTTGATCCTGGGATCAGCCCGAGCTGAAGGAAGTTGACTGGGGTGGAGAGGGTAGAGAGACACATCTGAGGGCTAAAGCATGGATGAAAGAAGATTTGCAGATCTTCAGAGATGTCTTTGTGCTGAATGAAAAGAAGTGGGGGAGCAAGTTTGAGTCTCTGTTTCTTGTCTTGAAGACTAAACTGAAAGTTGAGTTTCTGAGAGGTTTATTTAATGGCCTGTGAGACTTGGTTTTGTGTATTTTTGTCCATGTGATGTTACTTGCTGTTAAACGGCTATGGCTATCTTTTAGCTTTGTTCGGGCTGCTGCACTCTGGGTCTGGCCCTGCCCTAAGGAGGGAGAGAAGACTGAGCAGTTCTTGGAGCAGCTATCTGAGAGAAGCTTCCATACATGCCAGATGGAGCGAACAGGCATCTCAGACAGAAAGGAGGACAATTTTCCTTAAGAACCACAGGGACTGGGTAGGGTTTCTTTCAATCCAGCTGATCACAGAAAGCTGCTGAACCAGAGAACAAATGATGCTGTGTAAAAGCATAAGTTGAGCAGAAGCTTTTATTTCACAGTGTCTCACCCAGCAAATGTGAATTTTCTGTACCACAGAAGTGTGGTAAAACAACCTGAGTTTCAACAGCAAAGCCCTTTCCACGTTCCCGCTTTAAGAACAAAAGTACATGTACATCTGTCCAAAAGTCCTGGACAACTTGGACTTCTCTGTGAAGGAAGCTTGTGCCCTGGAAGCGTGCCAAAGATAGACATTTCAATTTGACCCCCATGAAGTGAAACTTAAAAGTTCCTGCAGGTAGGAACTATACAGAGCACTCCTGTGACCCCTGTGAATGCATGGCGAGCTAAACGGCTGCAAAAGCTGTGAAATTAAGTATATTAGAGCAAGATGCTGGAGAGTGATTTTGGCTGTCAGGAATATCTCATTTTTACGTGTGAGTGAACTTGGAGTGGAAAGTCTGCGTGGCAGTAACGGTCTATTCTCAGAGAAGAAGGCCTGGCCTGGCAGATATCCAAACTGCACTCTTCAAAAATAAACAATAGAGGTGAAAGTTTGACTTCCTTTCCATCACATTTCAGCGATACGGGAATTATGCATTACCCAGTATGAATTGTTGGCGTTCAGGGATTGCAAACCGAGAGCCTGTTTCCTTGGGGAGTATTCTTCGCTGCAGGAGCAGAGAAAGTGGCAGGAACTTCGTTTAATGTGACCTGGGAAATTTTATGCTCAGCAGTTACCCAATGTTACAGCTCCCTTATGATACAGAAGTAGGAGAAGTGACTAGGAAGAAAAAAAATCTAACACACAAGAATTTTTTCCAGCCAACCTATTCATACATTCATATTTCTTCTACCTCCTTTTTTTCCCTCTTTAATTTCCTGAAGTGGTTCTGGGCGTATTGTTATATTAACTGAGGCTTGCAGGAGGTGTTTTGATGTTCACACTTCATAGTTGCTTTTTCTCCCCCTGGTCACTATTGCTAAGTATTGTTCTGTGAAGCAAGTCAAGAGAGTATTAAAAAACTCAGAATGTTTTAGTAGTATGGAATGAAATAAAGTGCAGACTTTTAATAGTTTTAATGAATGCATCCACTTAACGTAAGACCTGCTAGTATTTGAAATAAGGGTCATCTTTCTGTGGTAAATACATCGTCTGTGTCAACTTGCAGTGGACTGAAGAGGAGGCATTCCTGCAGAAGTCTGTATATGTTGCAAGCTGAAATACTCTCTCTAGTAAATGGTGCAGTGCTGGCATGAGTTACCAGTTGTAGGCTGTTTGGGGCGTGCATTCACTGCCTGAGACCTGGCAATATATGTAGTCTATGCAGAGCCCGCCACATTTCGTGTCGTTGCGGAAAGTTTCTGCTTTGAGTCAGAGCTCCCTGCTGCCTTGTTTCTGCCATCAGAAGAGCCTGTAAGTACGGTGGATGTGTCTATATGAGGAGTGCTATATCAGGCAGAAATAAAGCTTTCTCTGAAAGCAGAAGCGGTGTAACTGTGTTAGTGCAGAAATTCACACACGACAATAGATACTGCAATTCTGCAGAAGTGGTTATTAAGACTTGAGATATTGGCATCTCTGGATCCTGGAATATCATGCCCAGTAAGAATTGTTGCTAAATTTGAAGTGATTTGAGATGGCAAAATTACAAACAACAAGTAAGCTGGCATTAACCCTAATCAAAGAATAAGAAACAAGAAGTTTGAGGAATGTAAAGAATCTGGTGTGCTTTTTACTGAAACTGCAGAGATTCAAAGTAAGGCACGGCAGCCAGCAAAACAAGTTTAATGTTTCAAATCCTGGGGAGCTCTTGCTATCTGTTGATCTTTAAACCAGAGGACCTCTCTGGTGATGGTTTCTGCACAGATGGCTCGTGAAAGTGCCTTCATGACTGATAGTAAGCTGGTTTCCTTCATGGAACCTCTCTCTTGGCCATAGGAAGAAAGCTGTAAACAGCAAGTGGATCCATGAGGTCTTCTGCATTTCTAGGGCCTTGTAAGCATCTTCAGTCATCAGCCATTCAACTGGTGACAGCCAGACTGTGTCCATTTCAGAAAGCAAAATGAGTTGCCTCAGACCGCGTCTTCTGTAATTGAGGAGAAAGTGCCGATGTGATTCTAACGCCCCTGGTAACATTGACCACCCTCTGCAGTTAGAACTGCAGTCAGCCTTCCTGACAGTCTTTTCTCTATTGGTTTCATATTCCTTCAAGCAGTATCTGTGCATTTTTCAAGCTTTGTGGTGAATGATCTGCAGATGTTCAGGAAAGACCTTCAGAGTACGAGGTACCGAAAAGTTGACTGTGATCAGTGTTGGCAGCTAGTGTGGTTCTTTTAGTCGCTCTTTGTGACCAGAGAGACCAACAGCCACTGCCGAATGCTTCGTTTTATTAATCCTTTCCCTCCAGGAGCTGAGTTTTTGCTGGGCATAATACTCAGTGCTGGCAGTGGCTGTCCTGAAGTCATTGGTGCCAAGGAGTTAATGAATTTGGAAGTCTTCCCAGATAATACATCTGGCCCTGCAACATCAGAATTATGAAGTATGAGATATAGAAAGAAGAGCACTGAACTAAATGAGCTACTGGCTGAAGTCAGGAAGGGGGCACTTTTTTAAAACTAGTTGACTGAAAGTTAAAAATTACATAGCCCCACAGAAGACTTAACTGTTGTGGGTTTGTTTGGGTTTTTGTTGCTTGGTTTTGATTTTGTGGGGTTTTTTACATTTTGTAATACCGTCTATTTGCCAGTTACATTACCTTCTGAGGCTTGAATATAGACAGGGAAGCATTTATAATTCTCCACTTTGAATGATTCTTCTCCTTCATTTTTTTATTTTGAAGTCCCATCATGTTGCCATGTCAGTGAGAAGGGTTTTGAAGGTAGCTGCCAGTAATTGATATTTCTAGTCCAACTCACTTCTGGAATAGTATCTTGTACAGTGTTTGCCTTCCATAACATTTGAAATAAGGTTTTATTATTTAGAATGGGTTGCTGGCGCTTTTTATTAATACTCATCTTTGCATAATAAAAGCTGTGCAGAGCAATACAGTTCAGAAATTAACTTTTGAAGAAAAGAATTACGTTGTTATTTGTACGTCTTGTGGAACAGCGTTATTTTTAGTGAGTCTTTCAATACTGCAGTGCTGCTTAGCACTTACCTATACAGCACTCCAGAAGTACCCAGAATATAGTCCCTAATTAAGCGTCCTACTGAAATGCTTTTTTCTGACCAAAGAGCAGAGTGGGAGAATTTCTCTGTACATACCAGTGGCAACCCAAATGGAAAGCATTTCATAGAAGAGTAGAAAGCATTGCCTTGAGTTACCACTGACTGCCAGCAGGTACTTTCCTCCTACCTCAGGCAGTGGCACCATGCTGTCCTTTCAAAACATAACAGCTTCTCTAGTGTTTACGCTTTTTTCTGCCTAATGTCTTGACAGATGAAATTTCTCATTGGCCTCGATTTAGTCTTGGATGGGTTCATGTATTTCCAAGCATTTAATTTTTGTCTATGAGTAATAAGCATAATGATTGATATCTTCGCTCTGTGAATGCACAGATGATCCCTATTGACACGACAACAAACTTTTTTATGTTTGGGGTTTTTTAAAGAAACTTAAATGCTGATTATTTTTTTTTCCCAAGTAGTCTGACACCTAGACTGAGGCTATTCTGTATCTGATTCCTGCCCCTTTAGTTCTTCACGTTCTGCTGTAAAAATCCTTTCTTTAATCCTTCCCTCCTCTTCAGGCTGGCTCTTAAATTGAAAAGAAACCTTTGTGGATTGGATATCTGTCTGGGAGGAGAGCCCATCTGTGACCTGAAAGCTTCACCTGCAGATTTTCGAGGACATTAGCAGACTTAGCGCAGTTATGTCTCCATAATCTTTATTTCGTTGAGTTCTTTTGGCCACTCTAGTGCTAGTTCGTGCAGAGCCTTCTGCCTGCTGTTCTGCTTACGGTTCCCTTCTGTCCCCCGTGGCCAGAAGAGCGTGCAGGGCCTAGGCAGGTCCTGGGGACGGTTGCTGTGTGCTTGCACAGCGTGTTTCAGCATTAGAGGCTTTTTTCTAGGAAACGCTCTCCCTCTCTTCTTCTCTTGCTTGCTTGCTTACCCCTAAGGGAGTAGGAAGGAGACAGTCTGTCTAGGTGAAGAGTGGGCTTGGGGTAAAGCAGCGAATTGACTGGAGAGAGGCTGACCCTGATTGTACAATTTGCCCAATTTCAGAATGAGAGTTTCCTTAGTGCCGTATAGCAGGGGGACCCTGAGTGCCACACTTAAAGCTTAAATGGGGACCAGTTCCCATCCAGTGCTATGATCAGGACCTGGCAAATGAAGGGACAAACCGAGCAGAGCTAGAGCTTGGCACTAGAAGCTTGCATCCCTTACTGAAGGGTGATGGCACTTGCAAAGGTTGCAAACAAAAACCTCAGTTAACTTGCTACGGCAGTTTTCAAGCCTCTCTGTGCAGTAGGACCAAAACAGAGGGTCTGGCATTGATGTGTTTGGGGTTTTCATGTAATCACAATTTTAGTTGCTATCTCCAGTTGGCATAAATGCCTGTATTCAAAACAGGGGTTGATTTTTTTGGTTGCCAGTTGTAATACTGCTGTTGACAAACAGAGATGTTATAAAAGAGAAATCCAATCTAGTGTAGTTATTCAAATGCCTCTGGGTTGTTTATTGCTTTATAATCTGCTCAGATGCTTAATTCTGAAAGCAAAATGACAAAATTGTTCGATCGAAGCTTCTAGAGTTTAATTCTTTTCTAAAAAGCAGCACGCTGGTTTTAACGTTAGAGGTACAAAAAAGAATGAACATTACATTCAGGACTAAATTTTGTCCTTCATTTGTTGCATCAAATAACTCACTACTCGTTACTGAAATGTACCTCACAAAATAGCTACAAAGAATAATTCTCAGTCTGAGTTTATATTAAAGGAGCAAATACATTAAAAAAGCCATACAGGAGACAAATTACTTCTTACAATCATTCTTTTTCTGCCATCCTGAAGAAAATACAGGTAAATGATTAAGTCTCAGGGAAGAACCTCTGGTCTCCTCTGCTCACGGTTTGCCTTTTCACTGTGTTGTCACCTGTTAAGTGTCATGAGTGACACATCCCGTTACAGATGGGAGCTGTAAATTGGAGCTGTTTGAAGAAAAACTTCCCATTCAAGTGTCAATTGAAGCATGGATTTTATTTGCTTTTTTGTCATAGGTTGGGGTTTGGTTATTTTTTTTGTCGCCTAAAATAACTCTGATATTGGTTTTTATTTAGGAGAGGAAAAGGTAAGAGTATGTGGCTAGAGGCTACGAACACAACAAGCTGGTGGGGGCGGTGGAGGAGCTGGAGAAGGATGCTGGGGAGAGGGGGAAGAAAGGAGATTCGGCATGCGGCTAGGGGAGAAGATGCAGAGTGGGAAAGGGTGACATAACTGAGAGGGGGAGACTAGCTTGTGCTGATCTGGGACAGTGGATCCAGAAACCACATGGGAAAGAAGAGGGTGGCAGCCAACATTGCAGTAAAGAAAACTCTGCTTTTCTTTTTAAAGAAACAAACAAACCCAAACAAACAAAAAAAACCCCCACACACCTCAGAAACTGTGTATACAAACTCTATTAAAAGAACATAAGTTTGAAGGTTTAAGGTGTCTGAAGTGGGAAGCGCTAGCTGTAAGGGTGTCTGCAAAGGCAACTCAGACCCTTTTAGTGGATGCTGAAGGTCCGAGACTTACATAATCAAAACCTAGTTCTTCCCAAAGACGCTACCTCCAGAGCACAGAGGGACCTGCTGAAGGGCGATAACGGCTGTTGTGTAAGGCCCAACCCTCGCCTCATTTGTTGTTGAAGTTAAGAAGTGTAGGTGTTTGGTATATTCTGGTTGGAGGATGTGATGTTAATGGTGTAGATGATCTCAGGGAAAAAGAAACATTTGTTCTATTTTTTAGCCATTGAATGCTGCTTTAATTATTTTCTAGCTGTGCCTGTGCCTCAGAATTGCTGAGGGCAGGGAGATGTCCTTAAACCACATGCAAGGAGATAACGTGTTCTTCACCTTGTTGGTGCCTGACCTGCATGTGTGCCGATTTGCAGAAGTGCTGAATGTGTTCAGACTGCAACCAAAGTCAGTGGCAATAGTGCTGTGAGCCCAGGAGATGCTAGATGTTAAGTGTTCAGAAGAGAGAGTGGAGGGCAGGGGAAGCAGGCCTTGAGAATCTTAAAATGGGAACCCGAATTGATCTTCATCCTTCTGTTTCAGTTCCTTCTCTCTGAGACACAGATAGTACATGTTTCTCTTAAAATGTCATTAGTGTTTATTAAAAAACATACTTTATAAGGTGTTTCAGAGAAAGATGCATGAAGAACTCTGTAATGCTGATGTCAGACCAGATATTAAAGTGCATGTTGAATAAGAAAGGAGGGTAGTTGCTGTACATCTGGAAGAAAAAAATGGTAGATCTTTCCTGAAAGATGGAAGCTGGATCTTTGTAAATAAAACTGTCATAATGCATTTAGGACTTAAAGTGAAAGTCTATTACAGTGAGTGCACAGAGAGTTAATGATGGACACCTCTGCTGTGGCATTCTACAAGCCTAAACGCTTTACTTCACAATGTTAATGGTACTCCCTTAAGGTCTTTTTTTGTATATAATTTTAATATGTAGTCTGTTGCTTTAACCATTTTCATTAAAATTTCATGAGCTTTTTCAGAAAATCATACAGGAAAATGCAAATAAATAATGCATTTTATTTCGAATGTAGTAGATACAGTACTACAGTATGTGTAAACAAATAAAAATGTTTCTGTATTAATATAGTAAACGATGTAGAAAGATCCTGCTGTAGTCTATAAACCACATACGCTTTAAAGAACCATTTTAACTTCAAGTAGGTAGTGCTGGACCTAAACCTGTGGATTTGGAATGATTTAGAGTGATAATATAAAAAGATGAAGTATCTTAGCTTAGCTATTGTAAATAAAATGGGGGTTCATAAGTTATGGGGCGCAAGATTGAAGCTGAAATCTTGAAGCATGCCTTTTCTGAGAGCAAGTACTTAATATTTTATAAAATCCAATCTCTCTATAGACTCTCTGCTTGCCTAGTTTTCCTTTTAGTTTTCTACCCATCTTCTTTCCTTCGTGGAAGAACCCACAAGTAATTTTTTAAAATCCCGACCTGAGCACTCGCCAGTCAGCACGGTGGTACAGGTCTGATTAGCTTACCTGTCTTTCATACTGCTCCTTCACCCTGCAGGACGCCAAAGCAACAGAGAAAGTATGTGTAGGTAGCGAATGTTATTAGTGAGAGGAGATGTGGATATGCACTTGATTCCTTCAAGCTAAAATAACATGTCCACTTCTGTTGGATGAGAAAAACACCAGCTTCCTACTGGTACCATATATGCAGATCAACACAACCCTCTTTCCATGTTTTTTTGGGTTGCTGGTTTTTTGGGGTGGGGTTGTTTGTTATTTTAGGGAAGTCTTGGCTAGATTCTGACACCCTTTTGTGTGTTTAGTACTTCATTTCAACTGGAGATGCAAGAATCTTCTGATTCTCGCCTCAAGTAAAAGAAGAGTAAAATGATCAAATGTAGAGCGAACTCTGCCCTTGTTTGTTTTGAGCAGCCGCTGTCCTTGCAGGTAGTCCTGCTTATTTCAGTGTTCCTCAAACCCTAGGCACAATAAATGCTTCTGCAACAGCAACTCATTGCAGACCTAGGTGACTCGGCATTAAAACTCCACCCCTTCTACCTTGTTATGGCAAATACTTTATGATCCAAACTGAAAGAAGGGGAACCTAAGCATTTTAAGGAAGTTTTTATAGCTAAAGAAGCAGAGGCAGCAATTCTTCTCCCAGTTTAATGATGAGTTACACTTAGAGAGTCTTCACTTGCACTGTAATTTGCAGGAGCAGAACAGAGTGCCCATTTTGTTAGTGGTTTTTAGAAAATGGAAACCTGGAATGACTGGTTGAGTAAATAGAATCAATAAACACCAAAAAGGCCAACAGTACAAGAACAACTAATACAGAAATGTGCTTTTGCAATTTGAGCTTTCATGTGTTTGTTATCTTTGGTAGGGAATTGTTCTTAAACTTCAAATAGAATTTCTTAGCACCTTCATATAAATCAATTGCCTGTAGTTCTTAGTTAAGCAGTTTAATTGCTAAGAAATTGCTAAGAAAACCTAGTGTTGAAATTTAACAGCCATATGGTGTAAGGCAATATCAATATTTGTTCCTACTCAAGGTGGCTGGTTTAGATCAAACTGAATTAAATAGAAGGTGGTATGTTTGTAATGTGCTTTAACATACAGGAATATCACTTAAGTCTTCTCTAAGAGCTAAGAGCATAGCCATTAAAGAACGACATTCGGCAATATAAGACTGTACTAAAGCTGTCGCAAAATACCAGCTCCAGATCAGAGGGCTTCTGTGCTAAAACAGATTTAAGGGCTCTTGGGGTTTTTTTATAATCTATTTGGGGAAAAATTAACTCAGTCTGTGAGCAGCACCTAAGCAAGAAGGGACCATTCTGTCAGAACGGACTTGAAATAAGCAAATAGCAAAAACAGTTTAAAAGAACATCAGGAAACTCTGTGCTGGTCTCTTCTATATTGCGGTTCAGAAGAAAGGAACCACTAACGTCTTTTAAAGGTGAGGAAAGAACTTGTTAGTAGCTCTGTTATTGGCCAATGTTTGCAACGTTCATTTGAAGTCCTGTGCTTATCTTAACAATTCAGGTTCAATCTGAATACGAAATCTGAGTAAACTAATACTGTGCCAAAACATCGGTTTTTTCTATCTAAAGTAGAAAACATCTGAGGCATAGGAGCATAAAGAGAATGTCGCAGATGAACTGTACTTTACAAAATGTTGACAAAGCGTAAATAAATCACAGCGGAAACAGAGATCCATCGTCTTGCCACTCAAAAGAGAGCCAGTATTGCAGAAATACAGGTAGGCTTGATCAAAAATTATTAGCAATACTGAATATTATTCTGTTTCCAGTTGATACAACACCAAGGGCAGTGAAATTTTGACCCATGATTAGAGAGGTTCTGTGTGCCTTCATAATAGAAGTAATGAATAATTGATAGGAACAGGAAGCAGTGTCATCTTTATTTTTGGGTTTCTTTTGTTTGTTTGTTTGTTGTTCTGGACGCCTTCCATCTGTCACACATCCCAAGAAGATAACGCTGGTCAATATTGTATTAGACAAAAAGTCTATATAGCCAGTGTCCTCTTTCTGATACTACCAAATGCTAATGCCTAATGAGAAATAGAAGGATATGACAAGTTTATATCTTATTTCTCCAAGAGCTCTCCTTGCCTTCAAATATTCAGGGGCTTAAAGATTAAAGGCAAGAATAGTTTCTATTTATCTGCTGATCTTCAATAGATTTTGCTTCTCTTGAGTTTTCTTGCATCCCTTTGAACACATGTAGACTCTTAGTATCCACAACAAAAAAAATTATTCACATAAATGTTTATCAGGGTTGTTGCTGTGAAGAGAACTCATGATTGATTACCTATTACTTTCTTTTTCTCTTATAGCAAGATGTGAGCCCAACTAGTAGTTTCCTGCCCCTTCCTGTGGGACTGCTTTTTTGCAGGGGTCCAATTAAGCATATGGTAGAAGAACCATTACATTTTTTATTTGAGTAACATTAACCTCAGTGTTTCAAAATCTGATTTTAGTTTTCTGCTCTGAAGTAAATTCCTTAGTATGTATCACTATCCAATATGAGGATTGACATATTCATTAAAGGTTGAGGGAAGAAACTGCCAAGCAGCTCTGATCAACTGTGTGATAATATGCGTGAAGTTTTACAAATTATATAAATATTGAGGTAATTGATTGCCATGAGTCTATACCCAACCACAGTATGGCTTGTTTTGCATTATCTTCATGAGGAAATGGAATGGTGTGCATTTCACAGTTTAACCAAGTTTCCCTTTTAATGTGGAGGAAGTAGTGGTCCACAGTCAGAAAAAGACTAAAGGCGGCAAAAATATTTCATGAAAAATAGCATACGGGGTAGAATACAGATGCAAGTGTTCACTCGATACAGAAGAAACAAAAAGTTAGTATAATTGTGTAGATGCTGAAAGTTTTTTATGTAAGGTAATCACTGCACACAAGAGCTATTTTCTTATATAGTTGATCAACCTGAAAAAGTTAAACTGCAGCACTAGTCACTGTAAAAAGGCAAAATAAGATGTTCCGATATTGCTAGAGAAATGTGGCAGAGATACTTGATATCCTTGAAACTGTTCAAAATATTGTGCGCATTTGTTCTTAATGTTTATGAGACCGGCCTTTATTGCAGTTGAAGCAAAAGCTTGTAATTGCAAGAACATTAGTGATACTCGTTATTTAGTTTTAAGAATCTACTGAAGGGCTACTACCACAAGTAGTAGCATCTAATTTTTATGTTCTCATAGCATTTGGAAATGCAGCTGAGATGCAACGTGATTGTAAAAAATGAAGTTTTATACCTTTATGTTGTATGATCGTGTGTATATATAGTCTAATATATTTGCCTTCATGTGTAAGTGAACGGTGTGTTTACGGACAATTGGGGGCAAAGAGATATCTATGTGCTATCCTTTTAGTATTAAATAAGCCAAATACAAAACTCTAAATGAGATTACTAGAAAGGATGAAATCTATTGTTGCAAATGACTCAGGGTATTAAACGGCAGTATGTCATTTGCAGTACCCCATTAGAATTTGAAAACTTTATAAGTGCTAGCTCTCAAATTAACGTAACAGAAAAGGGTTAACAAAAATATTTTTTCTCTCTGTTTATTTGTGCTGTATATCTGACAGCATTTCTTTGTACACAGATTTATTTCTTGTTTGGTTGATGATCAACAGTAACTTCTGCTTTGCACATTAATATAATTACTTTGTTTCTGTAAAGATATTCTGGCTAGAGGTTGGGCCCTGCTAAAGTTAGCTGTCAGTCTCAAGCAAAACCAAACCTGCAGATTAGTTTTTCAGAAGTTAGCGTCGTCCAGCATATTTTGGATGGGTTCCATCAATCTTGACCAAAGAACCAGCAAAACATCAGCAGAGGAGGAAACTGTTACTTAGAATAAGAAAAAGAACAAATCAAAACACAATACTTTGAAAGTGTGCTTTAAAAAAAAAAATGCAAATACTTCTTTTTTTTTTAAATGCCATAGAACTAGAAAAACAACACAGGGAAACGTAGGTAAGTGTCTGCCAGTTTTTTTTTCTTTTTAATCTGGACTGCACGCACCACGGACACACACAAGGTAAAGAATAAGCCGAGTAAGCACTGCAACAAACTACTCTTGTGAGCTGCAGTTAGCAGAGGTGCTCTTGCCTTAGCAAACATGAGGTAGTATTTCAAAACTACTGATACTCTACGACGATGCGTCTTCGGGCTGCTTATACCTCTAAAGCTATTGCTTCTTTCCAGACAATTGATTCCTTGAATAAGTAAAACCAGAGCCTTCAAAGAATAAACAGGTTCCTATTGAAAGGCATATAAACGTGTTCATTTCTTCTTACTCCTTTAGTAGGACTCGGGGGCAACCGAAGATGGCTCTCTGGACTGTTAAAAAAATAAAGAGCATTTTTTAACCTACAGATCACTACTCTGAATCCACCACAGGCTGAACTTACTAACATGTGACACTCGTGCTGTAATTTACGTAAAATGAGTTAATGTTGTCTGACTCTCTGAGGGCAGGTATGGGTAATGCCAAAGTATGATGCCAGCAGAGTACAAAGATCGAGAGACAGATACTCAGCTGCTATAAGCTGGCAGACAGTGGAGAAATGTTGATTTAGTCCAGCTGAGGATTTGGCCCCAGGCTTGAACCAGGTTGAAAATGAACCAACCTGTTCCAGTTTCGAAGTCCCTGTTAATCTGAGCACACTCAGGCTGTGATTTTCGAGTAAGGCTCCTAACAGTTGCAGTTGTTAGCAATTGCTTAGGACCCTGTTCTAGACAAAGATTGCAGTTGAATATTAATTTAGGATATTTCGTTGTACTGATATATTTTGAGTGGATTGCTGTGTATTTGAAATAACTGCCTTTTTACTGTAGAACAGGCCTTTGTAATACCCGATTTTGAAATTTCAACCGAGGATCCAACCACCAAGTAGCTCAAGTAGATCAAATTAGGCACCGAGTTTTACACCTGATCCATGGAACTGTATCGGTTTTCTGATATGGTTGATTCAAAGTCTCATTATCCTAGTGCATCCTGACCTACTCATAGCTAGACCGTGGTTCATGCTTCAAAGGTGTACGGAATCACTGAGCCAGAATCATGTGTTTTCCAATAATATTGAATCCCAGCTTAGAGGAAACCTTTATTTTTCTATGATAAGCTGTCAACTTAGAATGTTGTTTGATTATGCCAAGTTATCTTGGTTGCACTATTACTGTTTCTGCTGCTTACCATCCTCTTAAACCTGGGGAAATTTGGAATTTTTGATCATGATTTAGGGTGGTGCTTTGGCTAACTTCTCCGGAAATGTCCTGACATGAGAGATGTCACCAAGAAGAATTGGAATGACCCTTTCTTCTCTTTCTTTTTTTTTTTCTCTTTCTACGTTTCTGCGGTCTGGTACCATATTATGTTTGGGAGCATATTTGTATCTACTCTCCATTTATTGGACAAGTGAAAGGGAGCAAGATAGTGTCATTTGTATATAAGCAAGAAAAACGGATAAGAAAATCTCAAAAAAAGTTTGTATTCTTTTTCTAGTGCAGTTAAATCATATTCTAAGTTGTTCCATGCAGCAATTCCATAAGCTTTTCTAATTTGCCATTTAAACACATCGTTGTAGCAATGCGTGTTGAAAAGATCATAAACGTGTACGTAACTCGGTAATTAAGACAGTAACATCTTTAGGATACTAAAAATTGCTGCAAGGGAAACAAAACTTAGAGATCTGGGGAGGTTCCCTTTTCCATGGGGGATACTAAAGGCTAGGTGCACGTTTGCTAAACATCTAAGAACATAACAAGTTTTCCAAAAGTACAGATTTGTGAAACCGTCTTTATTTGATCTCTCATTCACATCTTTGCCAGTTTCTTTTTAAAAATCATGACGTATCCAGCAAGGGAGCTGCAAACCTCTTCAGGCAGGGTTGTACTATACGTGCCCAAACAAACATAAAGTGTAAAGCAGTAAGTCATACAGACTAGGTCTCAGAGTTAACCGGTACAATTGAAGTAGAATTTTGACTTCAGGCAAGGCTGAAATTGTAATCCAGTTGTGAATCATGTCTGTTAAAACCCCAGAAGACATACAGATGTCATTAGGTGTGAGTCCGTGTCTTTGCACACTACCGAATAGTTTAGCAAAATCCTTGGCTGCAGCTATTTAGAAGGAAAATTCCTTGCCACTTGTTCCATGAATTGAACATGATAAGGATTCAGTTTTGCGGAAGAAATGCCTGAAAATACTTTTCATGTTTAAAACCTACAAAACAATTGTTCTCAATACCAAAGTCTTCATTTTACTTATGTTCTCGCTGCTCACATGACCCTGTGCCGCCGTGAGTTTCTTACAAACTTTGCAACTTATTCAAACACATAAATTGAGGATCATGTGTGAATATTCCTTGCTAGTTTCTGGTGCGTCGGTGGATGGGATCATTGTAGTTGCTGAAAATGTGTGTGTGGAATACCATTGTATGCTCGTGTACCTATGGAGCGTATATGTGTTTCTGTTCCTGTACTTTAGGCACAAATTTACAGCCAGGTTTTCTCAGATCCGTCTAATGTTAGAGGAAATAACCTAGACATGGAAATTAAACTTCCCTTCCCTAAAAGCTGTAGTGAAGGACCTAGTTCACAGCCTACTTGCATGCAAAGCTTGAAAGGTTTCCTTTCAGTCCTTTTGAGTTACTAGTGAATAAGTGTGGGGGGAAGCATTACGTGGCTGGAAGAATGTACTTTTCCCACTCCTCGGTTATTCAGATAAGGCAAGAGGGAGGTGTATTCCTTGGGGGGTTTTGTTTTTCTGAAAACAGTCCTCATCTCTGGAATGATGAGACCAAGCAAAGAAGTTTCAGTACAGAGGATAGTTTAAGGGGGGAAAAAAAAAAGTTGAAGCATGTAAAATAAAGCTAGGTTAAAAATCCAGTATCATTACAACCATGGATTCAGCTGTGAGGAATCTATAATAAAATACTGTTATCAAATTTTTAAGCATTCAGATGATCTTTAAGATCTCACTAGGAAATAAAAAGGAACCTTTGCTGAGGGCTTTTGCTGAAAATCTACATAATCCTTTCAAATTCTGTAGGGATTTGAGTCAGAGCCGTGCCAGATAACCATTTCTCATAGTTAGTACTAGGTTTGACAAAATTCAAAAGTTGGGTTTTGATACCAACTTTTCAAAACTGTTCCAAATATTATTAAACTCACAAACAAAGCAATTTCAAAAATCCGCATGCCTTGGTGAATGGCCTCTGTGTGTCTGTGTGTGTGTGTGTGTGTATATATATATATATAGATAGATTAATTACAGGTGTGTATGTTCCTCTTTTACAGGTTATCTGCTGGTGACTTCAAGCAGAATGTGCATTAGTTTCATAAACTGAAAATTAACCAATGCACTTGCTATTTAAAAATATACCAATAAGCAGAAGAAAATAGGTTGTTGTAACTTCTTCCAGAAATCAATCTATAAACTCAACCAAATGTAGATTAGGAGCAAAAGATGCACATTCACTACTTCTTTTGATCTGCTTCATTTTAGAGTGCTCTGAGGAACAAACTGTCTTTCATTTCTATGCTAATCACTGGAGAAGGTGATTCCGGTTTCGTTCAGGGTTTATGAATAAAGGGTTATTATTGGCAATGGCTCATTTACTCTGTATCTGCCTGAGACAGAAACTCTGAGTCCTCTGAAGCTTTTGTAAATACATGTTGCAGTATCTTCCCAGACTGAGATGTTTGCCTGTTTGTANTTTGTAACTTCTTCCGGAAATCAATCTATAAACTCAACCGAATGTAGATTAGGAGCAAAAGATGCACATTCACTACTTCTTTTGATCTGCTTCATTTTAGAGTGCTCTGAGGAACAAACTGTCTTTCATTTCTATGCTAATCACTGGAGAAGGTGATTCCGGTTTCGTTCAGGGTTTATGAATAAAGGGTTATTATTGGCAATGGCTCATTTACTCTGTATCTGCCTGAGACAGAAACTCTGAGTCCTCTGAAGCTTTTGTAAATACATGTTGCAGTATCTTCCCAGACTGAGATGTTTGCCTGTTTGTAGTTGGCTAATCCAGAAGTGGTTCTCTGATAAGGTTAATGCCCAGTTAATTGCTCCTAGCCTTGACATACAGTTTAATTGCTACTTGGCCAACATATGTTTGTTGCTTGCTCTGTGTAGAATTCTAGCGGATGTAGTGATGCAAACCACAGAGTGGTAGAGGGCAAACAAAATAAATACAGTATTTTATGTTCTTTTAATTCAGGGCCAAGTGGATTTGGATGAAGTGTTTATTTAGTTTTCTGGCTGCTTCAGATGCTGTGGCATATTGATTCCTTTTATTACTAGCAGCCATTTAACCTGACCTCTCTCAGATCCAGTATTTTAAAAGCCATAAATTTTAACTTTACTTTTGAGCAAGTACTGAAATGCTGTGAAAGCCTTTTTATTAGCAGAGCTTTGCCTTACTCCATGTTCATGTGTCACCCATGGCAACAATATTTAGAGCATCTTAAATTAGAGCGGCTGTTGGGCAGTTTGGTGGGAGTGGGGGTTAGCAATAAAGAGAGCTCATAAGTATCTCATGCATGTAGGATTCACTGATGAGAGTGTGGGCAGGTGTACAAAATCAATGGCATTATTAGCTAAGGTATCTTTTTTCCAGGTTATTTTGTTAAAAACCTAGCTTTTTTTCTTAGTCTTAATGTTCACAGATAAGGAAAAGCACACACAAAAGAAGTATTCTGTGTAATTTATTTTTTAATTGCAAGTAAAATTGGTGAAATTGAAATGTATTTTTCTTTGTTGCCTTGGCTTGGCTTTTCTTTTACAAGAATCATCTTGCTTGTTGTTGCATTAGCCTAAATTAATCCCCAAATGACACTTAAAGCAATCTTTAACATGCAGCTTATATGAGTGTTTGTAAAAATGTGTCCAGGCCAAAACTGGATGCACGAAAATGACATACCACTTCAAAAAAAATAGAATAATTGTGAATAAAATGATTGATATGAGAGAATTTCTTTCTGCATTCATATGTAAAGAAGTCACTTTGAATTGGCGAAGAGAACAGAAAGCTTAATATGAACTTCTTGCGTCTTTTAATTTGTTACTTCTGATTTAATTTAGTCGTTTTAAAAAATATGAGTTCAGGCTTGATGACTAAGATTGAGTAATAATTCAGCAGCTTATTTCCAAATAGGCTCAAGGCTTAACGTCATGGATCGTAACCATGAATTTAACGTGTTGGCTTGCTTTCTTCTGTTCTGCTACTGAAGAAGTTCCCCCCTCTGTCCCACAGGTCAAAGGTAACGCTCTAGATGTTAGCCTTGTACCATAAAAAGTGACTTTGTTTAAATATTAGTGCAGGGACTCTCACTTCATGTTAAACTTTGGCCTGGGAAAAAAATTGTTGGTTTAGTTTGAGAAGTACAATTTATAGCAATTAATCTCGGAAAGTGTCACATTTCCCAGTCTTTTAAAGCTGGATTGAAATGTTTGACCTTATCAGAGGGTGGGTGTGGAGGTAGCAGTAAAGCAATTGCAGGGCACTGGAATTTTTTTTACTACTACTCACTTCCAAACTGATCAGTTTACAAGGTGCCTGAAATCACTCGGGAATCATATTTTCTGAAAAATGAACTTTTTCCTGTCTGCATTGCTTTTCCTATAGCTGTTTACCTCTAGCAAGTTGTAACAGCTATATCTAAAATCAATTTGATATACATAAATGTCTTTGAGGAGCAAGCTCCTGCTTTGTAGAAGGTCAGGTAGCTTAATTTATACTGGGACTTGTTTGAAGGGCAAGTGCTTCAGTTTGCACCAGCCAGAGAGAGAACACACTAGCCTACTGGAAGAGTAAGGATTCAAATGCCTAGGAAAACTTTTCACTAGATGCAGAGCTATACCGTGAAGTGGAATGTTGTTATGTTAGAGGTTAAGCTTGTGTAACCAAATGAAGAAAATGAATTATTTCAACAGATAACATCAGATGTTCTTTTGTGCAAAGACAGGCTTGGCAGTGTTTTGTCCAACATTCAACACTAACCTAGCAAATGCACGTGCTATTTCCCTGAGTGCTTTCACTTGAACCTTTCTTCTTTTGCTCCTAACTTTTAGCTTTAATATTGTCGCACTGTGAAACTTACTCACATTTTTGAGACATTTAATGCTGTACGTATTACTGTTTTTGAAATGTTAACACATTCTTTTGCAGTGTTGTTTTGTTAGTCAGAAGACTACAGAAAACAGCGACACCAGCATAGGTTTCTAAGATGACAGTAGTGAATTTTTGCCTCCTACCTAATGCCTGCCATATTCCAAGCATTTCTTCTTCAGTTAGCTAAAGCTCAGCGTACCTTCTGGGCTACAATTTGTGAACTGCCGTTATTCATAGTTGAAATTGCAGTTTGTGCAAATATGGGCTAAATTGCAATCATTATATGTAGTAAAGTAGATTGAAATATCTGTAAATCTGAAGACTGTAGCTGACTCTTTTAATCAGAGAACTTGTTAAATTCTCCCATGCTTTGATTTATCTTTCTTAGATTTTTTTTTTTTCTGTCAGGTGTAGGGTTCTTCTGTGTTCAGTATTCCTGCTTCTAATTTGGATGCTTGGTTTGAGGTATAAAATGAGCAAAACGATACGTGTTGTCTTTAATATGTGAGTGCAAGATAGTGATTTTTCTCTTGCTTTTTATCAAGCCCTTCATAATCTTTTCTGTGCAACCCGTATAAACTAGTGTTGAAGAAGAGGCTACAGTACGATCTAAGGTTATTCTACAAAAATGTCCTATTAAAGCTCTTCATTTGAAAATCAGAAGCTAAATGATGTAATGACTTTCAAATTCCTCCTTCCTAAATCATTCTCTGCATTGAATCGATTGATGATTGAGGAAGTATCTGAATATAAAAATACAAGTGAGAGGAAAAAATCCTGTGCATTTGTGCATACTGTGAATCCTACCTGAAATAAATGAAATTACATTAAACAAAATGGTTCAGAAAGAATTAAACATGAATTAATTTAAGTCACCATATGAAGTTGCAACCCTGTAGGTAAGAACCATGTTTGCCTACCTATTCTCTGATGTTTATGGCACATGGAGATTGGTAATAATGACAAATGTTTCATCTTTTGATCTTAAGCTTATCACAGAATGGTGGGGGTTGGAAGGGACCTCTGGAGATCACCCAGTCCAACCCCCCTGCTAAAGCAGGTGCCCCTAGAGCAGGGTGCACAGGAACACGTCCGGGTGGGTTTTGAATATCTCCAGAGAAGGAGACTCCACAGCCTCCCTGGGCAGCCTGTGCCAGGGCTCTGTCACCCTCACAGTAAAGAAGTTCCTCCTCATGTTCAGGTGGAACTGCCTGTGTTCCAGTTTGTGCCCGTTGCCCCTTGTCCTGTCACTGGGCACCACTGAAAAGAGTCTGGCCCCACCCTCTTGACACCCATCCTTTAGATATTTGTAAACATTGATGAGATCCCCTCTCAGCCTTCTCTTCTCCAGGCTGAACAGACCCAGCTCTCTCAGCCTTTCCTCATAAGAGAGATGCTCCACTCCCCTCATCACCTTTGTTACCCTCCGCTGCACTCTCTCCAGTAGTTCCCTGTCTCTCTTGGACTGGGGAGCCCAGAACTGGACACAGAACTCCAGATGTGGCCTCACCAGGGCAGAGTAGAGGGGGAAGATCACCTCCCTCGACCTGCTGGCCACACTCTTCTTAATGCCCCAAGGGCACACTGCTGGCTCATGGTGAGTCTGTTGTCCACCAGCACTCCCAGGTCCTTCTCTGCAGAGCTGCTCTCCAGCAGGTCAGCACCCAGCCTGTACTGGCACATGGGGTTGTTCCTCCCCAGGTGCAAGACCCCACACTTGCCCTTGTTGAGCTTCATCAGGTTCCTTGCTGCCCAACTCTCCAGCCTGTCCAGGTCACGCTGAATGGCAGCACAGCCTTCCCGTGAGTCAGCCGCTCCCCCCAGCTTTGTATCGTCAGCAAACTTGATGAAGGTGCACTCTGTCCCTTCACCCCGGTCATTGATGAATAGGTTGAACAGGGCTGCAACCAGCACCGACCCCTGGGGAGCACCGCTGGTCACAGGCCTCCAACCAGACTCTGTGCCACTGATCACAACCCACTGAGCTCTGCCATTCAGCCAGTTCTCCATCCACCTTGCTGTCCATTCACCTAACCCACACTTCCTAAGCTTACCTATGAGGATGATGTCGTAGACCATGCCAAAAGCCCTGCTGAAGTTGAGATAGACAACATCCACTGCTGTCCTCGCATCTACCCAGACAGTCATGCCATCATAGAAGGCTATTAAAAGAGACACTCACAGTTTCACTTTCTACACCAATATATTTAGAGGTAAATTTCCAAAAGGAGTTAAGGTGAGAATAAAGCAAGTCTTACTGGCTGTCTCTTGCCTTTTGTGTCTTTGGACATCTTTCACTTGTGTAACAGATTTGGTACATTCTCATACAATAAGTTTTCCTACAGCAGGGATTTATTTTGACTGAATTTTGCTGAGGGGCCTATGTTACCAGCCTGGTGCCTGTATCATTTGATTCTGCGCAAAAGAAATCCTGCTTTTTTCCTTCCCGAACAAAAGCTGGGATGTTTCTGAAACCATGCTTGCTAGCCTGAGCTCTGCAGGGTCAATGTAAGATTAGCCATACATTAATTTGTGTAAAAAACCTGAAAGATGTATGTGATCAGTGAACTGACTGCATTTTGAAAATCATGGGAACGTACATGTATCAAAAGATATTTTAAACATGCCCCGATTCCTTTAGAGAAGAGATAACTAGAGAGCAAGCGGTTAGATCGGTTAGATTCGGGTAGACCCCAGTTCAGTGAGGCTAAGTTGGGCATCATGAATGCTACCCGAGGTGTATGTCCAAAGCAGAACAGGCACTGGGCTGGACCTACTTCCTGAGAAGCTGTTGGCATGTCTCACTCAGAGTCCTACCACAAAAGAAGTCAGCCTTGGTGTTTCACGAACAGTTGTTTGCCTGCTAAAAGCACTCACATGCTATGTCCGGCATCCCAGTACCCACAGGGTAGAAGACTCATTGTTTTCGTAACCATTTTTTCTTCCCAGGTAACATGTGCAGCTCCATGTGCAGTGCAGCAGGAACCAGGAATGTGTGTGTTTAGGGCTCCAGAAAATACAGAGCCAGACTATAATCTATTACAACTTCATGTTTATTCTACTTTCTCAGTCTCGGTGACTCTTTCCCTTCTTTTTTCTTCATAACTGTTTTTTACCTCACTATATCTTTCAAAATAGTACATTAGTCTAGCTCGCACATACGCACTCCTCTAAAGATTATCCTTTAGACGTATTTATATAGTTTCACTTTTCAAGAAGAATCATTCTCAAGTAAAATGAATGATAAATATGTAAAACATTCGCTGTTAGTGTCTGAGAAGCTGTGTTTCATTTAGAGTGGCAGTGAGTCATGGCTTCTCTTCAATTCCGCTCCCTCTACGTGTGCCTTTGGGGTGGTTTGCGTTGCCCACAACACTCTGTCGTTTCTTTACCTTTGATTTTCATGGCTGATGTCTTGGTTTTGGCATGTTTCCTTCTGCTGGGCTATAAAAAAATGGAAGGGATGTGTGCAGATGTGGGAAAAAGAGAAGCCTGGAAATACCTGAAACCAATAATAGTATTAATAAAAGAACAGAAGGCAGGTTTACTTTTACTAGTACATTAAGGAAAAAAATCTGTGTTAGCCGTGTTGGCACTGAGCTGAAAATTCAGGCACGGGTAACACCGTATTTCAGTTAAAGGATAATCAGTTACAGATATCACCTAGGAACCAACAACTTGGTTTCAGCCAATTGTAAGAGGTGGTGATGTCCGTTCTTGTTTTCTCTCATAAATTCAGTAGAGATGCAGAAAGTAATTCAGCATTTATAAAAAGAAATTAAGTGGAAGCTTCAGTTGCCTTTTTATCATTGTACTACAAGAAGCAGTAAAATGAGAACTCAAGAACTTAAAATCAATAAAAAGAAATATTGTTACACAGTGAACAATTAAATTTCTCATTGCCAGACTGTATTTTTGTATTCAAAAATCTGTGTAGGACTAGATATGTAAACACGCACACACACACCATGCACCACCAGAAATGCCTGTTAATAACTTGTGAAAGATGAGAGGGGGTTCTTCATTGTTTTTTTATTGGGTTTGGGGGTTTTTTTACCCATGAGGAAAAATTCATGTTTTCAGGCTTACAGCAGTCCGAAAGGTCTGCAGAAATGCAATAGGCACTGCGAGGGACAGGGGAGGGAAGTTTCCCTAGTTGGGACCTGGTACTTGTTCATTATGGACTCTTGTGCATTTCTCTCTAAATCATCCAGAAAGAGGTGCTAGCTATGAAGGCAAGGGCATTGGTCTCCCTGCTTAGGGAAGCTACTTCACCTCCTGTATCTTTAGTTGTGCACTAGTATGTGCTTGCTGCATCCTTACAATGAAAGAAAAAAGGAATAAAAGCTGAATGGCAAAAATACGAAGTTCTCACTGAAAACTATGTGAGACTGTCCAAGGATGTAAATTCCTTGACTGAATGTTCCCCTTGTTAATGAGATTGCATTGCTACTACTGTCATCAATAAGAAAAAAACTGGTTATTTTTCACCTGGGTTTAGATGCTTTTTCATGGGTGGATGTTCATGGTAACAGTGAGAAAATTCTGATTTTGCTAGTGAAATTCCGACTAAATTATTACTGTCTTAGAAAGGGGCAACTAAATGTGTAGTACTAATCTGTGACTAAAGGTTCTCAGTTTTCAGATGAACGAGGACACCTTTCAAATGGTAGAACACAGGAAGATTACAGATTAAATTCAACTGTCTTTGCCAGTGAGGGAGAAATATAGTTAACCTTTTCCATTTTATACTGCCCTTTATGTTAGGCAATGAAGTGACCATGAGCCAATTCTATTTATTTTGGGAACATTAGAAAACAAAACCCAAACCATTTTCCAAGGTAGTGGTATTCTGAATTTACTTGGTAGCTAAAGTGTGTTCCACGTAGTTTCTTTTTTGCTCTTTCTAGTAGCAAACCGAAAATACTACATGAAAGTCACGGTAAGTGTTCTCTTTAAAGTACAAAAAACCAGGAAGTTATTGCTCAAATTAATTCCTTGGGGGGACTTCCATGTTAGGACAAAATAGGAAAAATAAAGACTATTTATACAGAAAGAAACGTATTTTGCCAATAACCCCGAGTTTCTCTTGCTACTGTTTAAGGCAAGTATTGGACAAAGAACCTTCTCTTGGTGACCCTGACTGAACTAGGCAGTGTGTGACCACGTGCCTGAAAACTGCGTCACAGCGGCGCAGGGCAAACTGCAGCGAGGCCGAGCAGGCACCTTGCTTCCTGATACATGTGATATTTGAGTGTGTCGCTCCAGACCTTTGGTGTTGGCTTGGATTTTCTTAGGAATGACCTTCATGCGTTAAGAGTAGTCTTCCAGTGTGAGTAACTGGCTTAGCTTTATATGACACAGACTCTTAACAGGCATTTAACCTGAGACTATTTTTTTCAGGTAGTACAGCTTAGGGCACTAATTTAATGTAGTATAGCTTGTACTGGAACTTGTATATAAACACCTTTGCGCTGGCTTTTGACATGGCTGTTTCGGGTAGCTAGGTAGCTGCAGCAGCCTGGAAATCAGCGTTGGTTACAAAACCTCGGAGCCATGGGCGCCAGCAGATCCGCGCTGTCTGCGGCCCTGCAGAGCGGTGGCCCTTTGCAGTGACTGCGCTGCCCGCTTCTGGAGGTGGGGCTGTGGCCATTGCTTCCTTGCAGATGCTGTGGTCGCCTTTAAACCACCACCCAGTGGACGCTGCTCCTCTGAGGCTCAGCAGGCAGTGTGCTGGGTGCCTGCCACCCACAGAGGTGGGAGCCATAGCCCCTGGCAGTCGCCCACCTCCATCCCGGCAGGCCTCCGCTTAGGCCCCCGACCCAGCCTTTCCCTGGGCCGCTGCAGCCGACCACGCTCTGCCAGATTTATCGCTGTGCAAAAGCAACCCATCAACGGTGTTGTCTGACCGGAAAACATGAAGGCTTTTTCTCTGCTGATCAGAGTGGCTTTCGCTTTGCAGCCTTTTACAGTTACTGTGCTTCCCTTGTTTTGGCTCCTTCTCAGCCTGAGATAGGTGCCACAGTCTCTCTTACTGATGCACAAGTTTTTAGTGATTTTAAGCACCTTTATGTTGTATGCAAGTCATTGCTCTAACTCCATTTTAGCACTCGATAATTCGGCAATAATGGTAGTCTCCAGAACGGCAATTAGTGAACAAAAGAAGGTTGTACTGTGTGACCCAGCAACCAGGCTTCCCTTAAACTTGTTTGTCTCCACTCCACATACACCACATCCCGCTCCCCCCCCGCTGGTCACA